>CAJQUW010011724.1:0-20262 GCA_907163375.1 Prostheceraeus crozeri | reverse complement strand
TCAGGGATCTGTTGCGCAGTGGCGAGAGCTTGGAGCGGAGCGACTGGTTGGATAAGTATAATTATGACTGTATTAGTGAGTATTAATCTATAGAATGACTGTATTAATCTCTGTATTATTATGACGGTATTTATATAATTATAATGGACTGCCAGATACAGCCACGCATACAAGATGTACACTACACACGAGAAATACAAGTCAATGACTACTAATCATAGTAGTTTGTAGTAAAAAGTCTCTCCCACTGTTTTTATCCGCTTGTAATTCAACATAAAAATTGAAGGTAAAACTATTTACAAAGGCAGACGTTCCGTGGCTCTGTCACAGCCTCAGTGCCAGTAAAATCAGAATGTAACGGAATTGTACAAATGTGAAGTGGATCTTAAATATTGATCGATCTGATCCAGTGTTGCCACTCCACCTAATAAGATTATTATTGCCAGTTGATATAAGTATTGCCAAAAATGTTCTTGGGGAAAGCGTATACAAGCACATGAGCAGTCAGAAAAAAGTGATGAGTTATAGAAATATAATTGTATGTTAGATATGCGAACTACCGGATACTTTCACAGGTGAACGTGTGAACAACAAAAACACAGGGAAGCACAAACGCTTCCAAAAACAACTGACCATGAACGTGAGAACCCTAAAAGCTATAGTAGACCATCGCCAGATGCTACAGGCTTCTGGTGTAGACTGATTCTGAATTGAATTATAAAAATACTGTTTTCATGTAATAGACTGAGTTTTCAGCAAAAAGAAGACTTTTGGAATGAATTACAAAAATATTTATGTCACAAAAGTCAGTACTGTTGATTTCAGTAAAAGAATTTAACGAAAACCATTGATCATGTACATAACCCACTGTTGCTCAATTAGAAATTTGAATGAAGTTACCATAATGAACATGTGACTAGACAATCTAAAAAGTTATAGTAACATTTAACACTTCGTAACAAGAGCTTCAAACCGTCCACTTGTAGGAAGAATTATGGGCAAAGGAAAGAAATCGGTTCTTTGCATACTTCCGCTAAATTGTTCCTTCACGCGAGTAACTGCTTCAGTTCCCGCAAAAAGCCTCCTTTAATTGATCAATAATCAGCTGCTCTGGTTTAGTCTACATCAAACTTCATCCATTTCCTTCTTCGCAGACAACTGTCCATACGCTGTGGATCATTTTGTACCACTGTCTTTATTCATCAGCTCTCTAAACAGTCAGTTTCGCAATTATTCTCACTCTCTGAGCTCTTTTCTTGTCTTTTGCCGACAAAATGCGCAATCTGTCCGCATGAGCTTTTAAATTCTTGTATAACTTCAATCACTAGTCAAATTTGAATTACGGCCTGGTATTAATTTTTTCTGCAACCAGGAAGGAACAGACAATGAAGAAGACTTTATTCTTGATGTCATCGGGACTCAACCCGAATTACGCTTCTCATTGTATCGATGTCGTTCGACATCCTTATGGTCTCTTTCCCCAATCGCATTTTACATGGTAAAAGGGTGGGAAACAGGCCTTCTTTACTATCGGATTTGGGCTTATCCTCCCCATAGGTTTTAAAAAAGATAAAATTTTACCCTTCCGAATAGATGGTCGATATCATCATGAGAAAACATTAGGAAGTTAATATTCAAAAATAAATACGAAATCATCAACCTTTAAAGGTTGTATACAAGAAAACTCAGAGCAACCTTCTTATTCCCTGATGCGAGATTAATCTGGCGGATAGGTAATAATTTTCATACTTTCTTGCATCCTGAATCGAAACACAAATCGGGAAACTTCTTTGTTCATGGACTGATGAGATCTCGCCAACAGGAAGATACAGAATTTACTTTCCATACAGTTAACTACTGTCCGCAGTGTTATAGATTCAAAATTGTACTGCGATATTCTCACCATGTTCATGCGTTGAGGCCACAAACGAATAGATAGAAGGATGACCGAACCCTGCTGAAACAACTTTACCAAACGCGTTCCGCGTCATTGTGAATATATTGCCAGGCAATAAATATTGCCACGAGTGGCAACACTGATCAGATCGCTTAGTCCGCAGCATACCGTCAACCAACCAGCTCTATGCATCCTGTTCAGACCTACCCGTAGATGACTTAGTCCAATTGAAACTAACCTCAGTAATGCGATTGCAATAGGAGAACTTGTGTTTGCGTGCTAAAAACACATGAGGAGTTGAAAATCTTTCAAATAGTTTTAATGAACTATCCGTTACATACTGATTGTTCACTGGCACTTGAGTAATAGTCAACAAGTACACAAACTGATCAGCCTTTGTAAATAAGTTACTACCCTCAACTTTTATTTTGAATTACACGAGACGGATAAAAACATTGGGAGAGACTTTCACTACAAACTACTAAGACCAATTACCTCTTGTAATACCACAATCAATTATGTCGTCATCTTAAGAAATTCCTATCATCTGATGAGCCCCTGCTTGAGGAAAAGTTCATGTATTATTCACTATCACCTATTGTTACGTAATCAGGGTTTTCAACCGAATAGAGCCAGCAGGCAGCGGTATAACTTATCCACTTTCTAAGATCAAGATACACAGACATCATACGAATGGCTAAGCAACGTCCACATAGAACTCTTAAATATAGAGAACATCAGCGCACAGTGATTTTGACATTCAGTCAGAAGACCTTGGCATGCTTGCGTAAAAAGACCTATCAATGATACATCAATTGACTCCCATACGTTAGTAGACAGTATAGCACCATAAGTTTCAATAAAAATTGTTGCACACCGGCACTGAAAAATACATGGTAGCCAATTAGGGAATCCAATCACTTGAGGATGCAACATTTTTATGGAATGATTTAAGGCAGCCATGTCTCGAATTAATTGTAAATCATACAAATGGATAGCAGGATATTACCCCCATGCATCCATAATTTCATGAAGCAATTTTTAGAGTAACAAATCTGAGACGAATTCTCCCTTGAATTTCGGCTTTTCCTTGAAATTTACGTTAGTTTGCTTGGCCCCAAAATAAAAAAAAAAAAAAAAAAAAAAAAAAGTATAATATTATGATTATACTGCAGTCCTGATAGCTACACCTACTAGTATCACTGCAATCCAACATATCAGTGAAATCTAGCTATCAGAAAAGGCGAAACACTCTTTCTACATCTATTCTGAGCGATGAATTCCACACCATGCCTGATGCAAATGATTCTTCCAACGTTCATTTTGAAACATCTTTTTGCGTACAGTCAATTGACTTCCACAAAAACAACCATCTCTTTGAAAACATATTTGTACTTCAGAATAAAAAAAATTACATTTTATATAGTGCAATTCTAAGAATATTTTACTAAATGTAGTAAATAACATAAACAGATGAATTTATCAACACCACTGCGACTTCGTTTTTTCATAGATATCAGATGCGATATGATAATAACATGGTCTGTCCTACTTCTGTAAATCATAGCAGATCAACTCGACCGCGTCCAGACTTCAAAAAAGGAACATATACACATTTATCCACCCCTAGACAGTCGAAATGGATTAATTTAGCAGCTGCTAGTGAATAACATGACTGATATAATATCAAATATAGCAATAGATGATTTCTGAGTAAAAATGAAGCACAGGTACTTCCCCAAAATGGGTTTGGGGAACTCTGACAGGGATTCCAAAAATAATAGTAATACTATCCTCTATTAATAACCAGACACGCTAATGGCAATATCCTACAGCTGCCAGATATGAAAGGACGTCATTCCTATATTAAAAATTTAATCCATATGCCGAAAATGTAGACAACGGCCAATTACAACACAAGTCTGGATTGACCAAGTGAAGCATACCACCAGTCGCACATTCATTATTGTAAACAGTTAATTAGTACACGCATACAAGATCAAGTATACCCTACGAATATCGACGGCCCTTATCAAATGAAATGTAAAACATTGAGCACATTAAAACTACGATTACAAATAGCAAGCAAAAAAGATGTCAACAAAAAGACTGTTCAAGAAATGAAAATGTTAATCCTATCACCCTTAAGAAGTTTCGGAACGTATGAAACCACCTCCTTTGGAACTGATGATTTCAACCCAATGAGTAGAAATAATACACTGCGCTCCAGTAGTAAAACAAAAGTAGACGTAAAATTGGTAAGCAGACGCGCAATAAGCTGCATGATATCTGGATATGAAACTACAAGCTAGAGACGACATACAATCTGACCGGGCATCAAGCAGGTGTTTCTTGAGTCAACACCTTATAGTGAAGTGAGATATGAAAATGCCTTTTGTGCATCACGGACGCGGATGGAAACCACCTCCCGCACTGGGAGCTGTCCTCGGTGTGATGATACTATGACATTGACTTTCACTGATAAGATGATTAGACCCAGTACTGAGCGGAGACAACGACTCGTGTGTTTGATGACTATAGACATTGACTTGCACTTTTTTGGATGATTATACCCATACAGTGCGGTGACAAAAGTTTCGGTGTGGCAAGTGTCTGTGACATTACTTGCACTGAATGCGAAGGATAAGACCCAGTACTGGCGGTTGACGAAAGTCTCGTGAGATTGTCTATGACATTGAACTTGCACTGTAGATGATTAAGACCCAGTAACACTAGAGCGGTGACAAGTCTCGGTGAGAATGTCTATGCCAAATGACATTGCACTGTTTTCTTGAGAAGATTAGACCCAGAACCTGGCTGTGACAGCAAATTCGGTGTGCTGTTATATGACAAATGACTTGCACTAGTTGGTAATGATTACGACCCAGAAACTGGCGGTGCACAAAGTTACGGTCGTGATAGTCTAAAGACAATGACTTGCACTGTGGATGATTAACCCAGTACAGCGGTGACTAAAGTTTCGGTGAGATGTCTACTGAAATTGACTTGCACTGAAGTACTGAATAGACCCAGTACTGTACGGTGACAAAGAAACGGAGGTGATGCTATGACATTGAAGCTTGCACTGTCTGCTGAATGAGAACCCAGTACATGTGCGGAGACCAGTATTGGTGGTGATAGTCTATTACATTGACTTGCACAGAAGTAAGGGGAACAAGACCCAGAACTGAGCGGTGACAAATATTCGGTGTGACTTCTATGACACTGGGGGGGGGGGTGGGGGGGGGGGTGGGACGGGGGGGGGGGGGGGGGGGGGGGGGGGTGGGGGGGGGGGGGGGGGGGGGGGGGGGGGGGGGGGGGGGGGGGGGGGGTGGGGGGGGGGGGGGGGGGGGGGATTGGGGGGGGGGGGGGGGGGGGGGGGGGGGGGGGTGTTGGCACTGATGGATGAATTAAGACCCCGTAGCAGGCGGTGACAAATTTCGGTGTCGATGTCTAAGACATTTACATGCACTGCGATGGCTGATAACCACAGTACGGGCGTGTGACAAAATTTTCGGAGTGATGTCCCAAATGAACATTAACTTGCACATTGAGATGGAATGGATTATACCCATAACAGGCGGTGACAAAGAATTCGGAGTAGATGTCATGACATTGACTTCACTGATGGATGATATAGACCCAGAGTACTGGCGGTGACAAAAGTTTCGGAGGTGATAGTCTATACATAGACTTGCACTGATGGATGATTAGAACCCAAGTACAGGCGGTAGACAAAGGTCTCGGTCGTGCTGTCTATGACATTGACTTTCACTGTTGGCATGATTAGACCCAAACTTGAACGGTGACAAAGGTCACGTTTGATGTCTATGACATATGTGACTATCACAGATTGGATGATTATACCCCGTAACTGACGGTGACAAAAGTTCTGATGCAAGATATGACATTGACTAATGCACATGTGCGATGATTAGACCCAAGTACAGGCGGGTGACAAAAGTTTCGGAGTGATGTCTATGACCTTGACTAGCACTGTTGGATAGATTAGACCCCAGTACTGGCGGTGACACAGTCTACGGTGTGAAGCTATGACATTGACATGCACTGTTATTATGATTAGAACCCCATTACTGGCGGTGACAAGATTCTGGTGTGATGTCTGTGACAATTGCCTTGCCGCCCACCTGTTATGTGGCCCAGGCCTGACGGTAGCTCCTGCACGGCTGGGAAACAATGCTGCTTGGATTCACTGCCCAGAGTCACTGCCTTCGTGCATTCCGAATGGGTAGACACGAGCACGAACGTCCGCAAGAAGCAGCATAGTAAGTAGAAGCATGGTAAGACACACTGCGATACACCGCATATTTATTTTTTTTCATGCCAGAGGTAAGAAAGTAAAGTTTTGTAAAGTCAACGGAGCCCCAATTGTTATCATCCCATAGTAACGAGAGAATATGAGTTGGCATGAGGAGTACACTGGAAAGAAGAAAAATATCGATTTCATGTCTTGGCCCAACAAATCAGTTGGAAAAATGTGAGTCTGATTAGCCGTGGGTCACATTCCAGTTCTAGATACTTCCTCCGCAGCAGTGCAAAAATGATGCCTAACGTCTAAAATCTAACGCAGAAATTCACAACAAATTATTATTATACGAGCTAGACCGCTAAAGCAACAAGCCCAAATTCCCCATGTGTACATGATCTAGACCAGGCCTACTTCAGACTATAACAGGTTAAACCCTATTTATCCAACGAGTATGTTTCTCACCCAGCCTATCACACCAATATTATCACAATATCCATGATGGCAATGATTTCAAAGAAAATGGCAGGTACCATTTGGGCATATATCGTTACATACCGGAGCAGTCTTCTTTCATCGTAAAATAACCGTTTTTGATGTTTACCTAAATTCTGTTTAGAGTTAAAATCAATTATCGCATGAAATCAAGACAAAGATAAAATTTCCTACCCCTATGATCTAGTCTATACATATAGTAGCTGACTAAATAATATTTATCCACGAAAAAATTTTTTTGCAGCAAACAAGGAGATGAATATCGAAGAGATAGACGAGTCGTCCATAGAGAATACAAGCGACTTGGATGCCAACGAAAATTTACCTAGGTGGCCTACCTGGTTGCAGGCCTGAGCAGCCCAAAAAATTTGGATATTTCATGTAGCCTCTGAACTTAGCTAAAAAATAATTAAAATTATATTACACCAATTATACTATCGATTCTCAAACAGAATGTTACTTACAATGGAAAAATTTTCTTTTATTTTATCACAAGAGTTCTTGATGGCATTATGAAAATCTCTTTCGCAGTCTCTTTCATTTATAATTTTTCTTCTTCTTATGATGATACATTTACTTGTGTCTCAATACCTATTTATCTTTGAATGATCTTAGCCATTCCCATCAGCACACACAGGAGGAATTGTACATTGACATTACTCAACCAAACAAAGAACGGCTATCTAGGAATAGGTCCAACTATTGATAATAGGCCTACCGTACGATACTGAACGGAACAGAACGTTGCACAGAGTGAAAAAGGATACAACGTGCGAAACTAAGATCGTATTGATTTAGCTTGTTGAATTAATTGCAGAAATCATTTTCAAGCAATTCGTCAATTCATTTATTCACTGTAGATTCACTTGTTCAAAAATATTTCCTTTCCGAAATTCCGCAGAGAATGGAACACTGTCGGATAGATACACTTTTAAAATGAGTAAATGGGGTCAACGTTTACCAGTCGTTTTCCACATACGAATACCCGGACATAATTAACTAGAAATATGAAATTTGCAGAAAACGTTTGATCAGGTCTAACATATCCGGGTATATTAAGCGGAACCCCTCAAAATAGTCCCCAAAATTTAATATATGAGATGGAAATTACCGTCACTTAAAGCGAACAATTAATTTAAATACAGTTGCTTATATTGTGATACATATGAGCTTGAACACTAAACTGTAATGAAACAAATACACAATTATGAATGTTTTTATTAAAAACATTATTATGGTATTAAAATGAGCAAGTACTGTAACAGGCATCTGAAACAGTTCTTTAGGTAATAGCAGTCACGGTTTTTCAATCCCACTGTCCTGAGAATTATCGCATTTTTATACGCGGAATCTGAATCCCGGGATTAGGTACTCGTAACACCTGTTCTTAGGTATACAGTAGGGTTTCAATCCCACTGTCCCGGGATTATCGCATTTTTACGGGATTCTGAATCCCGGGATTAGGTACTCGTAACACCTGTTCTTAGGTATACAGTAGGGTTTCAATCCCACTGTCCCGAGATTATCGCATTTTTACGGGATTCAGAATCCCGGGATTAGGTACTCGTAACATCTGTTCTTAGGTATACAGTAAGGTTTCAATCCCACTGTCCCGAGATTATCGCATTTTTACGGGATTCAGAATCCCGGGATTAGGTACTCGTAACATCTGTTCTTAGGTATACAGTAGGGTTTCAATCCCACTGTCCCGGGATCATCGCATTTTTACGGGATTCTGAATCCCGGGATTAGGTACTCGTAACATCTGTTCTTAGGTATACAGTAGGGTTTCAATCCCACTGTCCCGGGATTATCGCATTTTTACGGGATTCTGAATCCCGGGATTAGGTACTCGTAACATCTGTTCTTAGGTATACAGTAGGGTTTCAATCCCACTGTCCCGGGATTATCGCATTTTTACGGGATTCAGAATCCCGGGATTAGGTACTCGTAACATCTGTTCTTCGGCAGTTAGGAGTCGTGCGTAGATGGAGTAACAAGGATACGGACATGGAACATGGATTAACAGATGCAATACGTGAAACGTGAATGTTAACGCGATGCAAAAATTAAACATACTGCCCACGATCAGCTTAACAATATACACTTGCAAACTCGAGACAGAGCTACTCCCATAGAGAACTATCCATAGAATAATACACTTATTGTCTATCTCAACCAATTCATTGATATCAAAAAATAAAAATTTGTTCAGGAAGTCGAGAGAAGGAAAGAATAAGCGTTATAGATACAGGCGCACTAATATCTGATGAATTTTTGAAGCGATTATTAAACAATATCGGGCTTTTACCAGACGTCAAAAAATCGCGAGATTTGCATTTCGATTTGAAAACCGAATTGAATACCAGGTTTTAATGCGACAACGCATATTGTGTGCGATCACCAGATCTACTTATTGTTGTAGCTTATGGCTGCATGTGAAAAGATAGCTTATTATTAATTCATGGACAGTAAGGAACATGTCCATCTGATGTCATTAGTTGTAGTGTACAATGTATCGTTCAAAATACTCGTCAAAGAATTTAAAACAACGCATAGTATTGTTCAGCCTACGCTATCCTAAGCATACTATCGGTATATGTATTAACCCTGCCAATCGCCGGATCAGAAAATGTCGGGATTTTGAAAACCCTAGTATACAAGTGGTTAAACTTATTCTTTCGCCTTTTCTTCCGGTGTGATCACATAAGATACCAAGATGAGTACTTGACTCTCAAAGATCAGCAGCAGTGCTATTTCCAAGGAAATTGTTGAATGTTACAAAGATAATGAAAGTTTGGCGCGAGTTAATATACCCGGGTATATAAACTGGCACTAATTTCCACCTAACGTACCCGGGTATATTGAATGGAGGGGTATAGTAAGCGGTAGTATTCAGAACTAATCAGATTCAAGAAAAGACGACTTGTGAATCATAAAATCATGCCATTGAAAATTGAATTGAAAACATGACATCTCAACCAAGAAGCTTTCAACAAGATCTCAACTTTTCCTTGAAGACTACCACGGACTTGCATTATGATGCAGCTCTTAAATTTCGTTATCATCAGCTGAATTTCCGCTTAATCATGATGCTTGTTTGCAAATATTCATTCCTTTGATATCCGCCTTGTTTCACACTACTTATAAAGAGGACGTCATCTCGGTAGTATATAAATACAGGAATAATTTCAAAAATTTTAGCTCTTTAAAAACTGCTCAAATAAGTTTTTGGACAGCAGGATACAGATCTGTATACAGATACTTTTTGAGTCGACAGTCGACACTGCCTTATTACTTACTCTATGGCCCCAATGTACTGGAGGGATCTATGCCAATTTTGACTGATATGAATGGTTTAACGTCACTAGTGCCTCAAGCTGGGAGCTTGGACGGTGTTGGCGTAATCTGGAGCGTTGTAATATTATAGTTCGGATGCCCTTCCTGCCGACTTCCAATGACGCGGTGTTGTCAACCGAGTTTGTGAGAAGTTAACCAAGTTAAGTTAAACTCGGTATACTGATTTTTCTAAACACTGAGTTATAAACTCATAACCCACTAAAATATTCCAGCAAAATTCGGTGAACTCGGTTACATAAGAAAATACACCGATAGGCCTAAGGTTTCAGAAAATGATTGTGGAAGTATAAATTATCAGCACTTGAATCGAGAGCTTTTCATCAAAGTTTGAGGGAAGAAGATGAGTCATTTCGTCACTGTGCACATGCCCCTCAGAGGAAAATCATAAGATCGATTAAATTAACACGGAGGTTAAAGAGGGGGTTAGAAAGTAATATGACAAAAGAACTGATTTGAACTTGCGCGAGAAGGATGTTGCAATGACTTCTAGCCTATGTAAAATTTAATCTATCTTTGTGGTAGGCTATCTCCTAATGATGGATATTTTGAGGGAAGCATAGAGACGGCGAAGGAAAGGAAATACAATTAGGCCTACCTCAAAATATTGTTGCCACAGACCATCTAATTGGTCACATTTGATTAAGAGTGGCCATTCCTGTAAATATTTATGAATAAGATATGCCGCTGGCAAAATCAGGAATCAAAAAATCTTGAAGTCGATATTTCGGTATTCTTCTTCAGGACCAAGTAACAACTGATAACAGGAACAAGGTGAGAGATTCACACAGCCAGCTAATACAACTCAAGACGTACACAAGCTATCTATCAAAGACATCAGTATAATCAGAAACACAGAAAATAAAATACCAACTATTTACAGAAGATAACATCCTAGCAAATTACAACTACATTTCAATTACAATTTAATTGAAAAAAAAATAAAAAATGCATTTCCACGTTGTGTTTTTTTTTTGTGTTGTAGATATTTGAGTAGTCACTTGAAAAAAAAACGCGGGAACCCGGTGGTTTTAGTATATGTAAGGATATCAAACGTATTTGAAAGCGTTATCAACATAACAAACGATGGCCGCAGACCGGAGATTTTTTTATAGGACATGATATCTATCATAACACAGAGTTTTATCCTGTAATTCGGAGTGTGATATCTGATGGTTTCCGTTTGTTATGTACATAATGCATGATTTTGTAAGGCTTTCTATGTCCACAGGTTAATAAGTTCCACGAAGCAGGTAATTATTAACCTGGTGCGGACTTCTATGGAAAACGTCATGCAATATAACAGACAATGCATAGATTTAGCCTTCGGCTCTCGGTAATTATAGCAAATAATGACCTCAAATCTTCTACATAATACACGGAATATATCAGGCAATAGCCATAGATTTCTAAATGCTATAGAAATCCACGCAGAAGTCCATGGAAATATCCAAATCCATGAATTTCTAATCGAGTCATTTCGCGCATTGAGTAGATCGGGTCGTTGAATGATATTTTCCGTCAATTCTTGCCTTATACTACTACATAATGGGTTTGGTCAAATTGTTGTGTTTCTAACTTACTATTCAGATCCAAATAACAGGCATGGGGAAAGCAAGGAAAATCTTGAATCTCGACATTCTTGAAAAATAGCAATGGACATATAGTTATCATGTTCAAGATAGCATGACCTCACGCTTGATAAAATGCAATAAATGGTTCAATTGTTCCGTCTAATTCTGATGGCATTTTCAAAGTTTGTGGCCTAATCTTAAAAATTGTTTTGCAATTTAATTTGATGACTTCCATCTTGATAGAAGAATGATAGTGAATCTTGTATAGCAGCATCAAAGAATCAAAAATGAAGCCTTCGGGATATATTTTGCTCAATTAAATTGAAGAGAATTCTGCGCCCATTTAATCAATACACAAAAGACAGAGAAAACTCGTTGTGAAATGTTCCTGTCGGAGTTTATATGGAGCGATTACCACACCACCAAGGCAAATTCCGCAGGTAATCAACACAATGGGACAGAGGTAGAAGATAAAACAGTATGCGCTCTTTAAGATGGGATTCGTCGATGGACCCACAGACAACAAAACAAGCCTCCAATCCAAGGTTTTTTCCATTTTCAAAATTTTAGAAACAATTCTTTTATGGGCTTATGACGGACAACATTTAACAAACTTTTTTCCGTTGAATACCTGCTCTTCAAATCTATTACCGGGGTGTTCCCACAGCGAAACCCCTCCCCTCCCCAACACCAAAAATCAAGATTATTTACTTGAAGTTTGGTTGACCCCTTCGGCATTGATTAAGAGCAGCTTGGATTGTTGTTAGATATCAGTGTATTGCTATCATTAGGACTATCAGAATTAGCGCTTGTCTTTCATTTCGCAAACAAATAATTGCAAATTCAAATTTCTAACTGAAATAAGCTGCTTCATGTTTAATCATTTACAATTAGGTTCTGCCACGTCGCCCACACGATTGAGGAACGCGTTGTTCATTGTGTGAAAAGCTATTATCAAAACTGGCAATTATCAGTGAAAGTAGGTTCGACGCTTTGAATGACACGTATGGAACGACCAATTGATAGGAAATCGATTCCATCATTGATTAAGAGATTTGAGGAGGGGTCCACTGGAAGAGTTGATGAAAAGAGGGACATGGTAGACCATCAAGTGTGAAAGCCATAGTGAACAGGTGGGTATTAGCCGCGGTTTGGTTGCCCGGTTTTTGCTATCACTGAATATGGGTGATAATTTCTCTATCCGCACAAGGCATCCGCTTTGGATCTTGACATTTCCAAAATCTACTGTTTCATCGAATTTCTGAAGAGTCGACTTGGGTGGATTTGATAAAGCTATCCATTCTCGTTGCATCAAGAACTTAACTGAAGACGATCCTGATCGACGTTTTGAATTTTTGTGAGGACCTTACTTACGTTTATTGGAAACGCGGATCACCAAATTGAATCAATTAAAGTTGTCTGGACAGACGAGGCGAAAGTTCTTTTTAAAACGATGATACTGTGTGAATCGCCACAGAATTCAGTTTATTTGGTCAGGATTACAAAACGATGGCTTCGTTCTAAGCACCAAGGTTCCATGGAACCGAACGTGGTTGTAAGGCAGAGTTGTGGGCTTGGGGCATTTTTCATCCCGAGGTGTGAGCGGAGCCATTCTTCTTTCGGAGAGACTGTCCAAAGGAGAGAATTAATTCTTAGTATGCTGCACAAAGCGTGCTGCCGCGACGAGAATCACGGAATCTTGGGAGCATTTTCATGCAGGCGATGGTGGGGGGGTACCGGCGGCATTATTACCGTTCCGTCCTAAATTACTTAAACAGTAATAATTTCCCAAACGCTGGGATTGGGATTGGACCGCCGTGGGTAGCCTTTTGGAATGGCTCTCCAAGATCACCAGACTCTTTTAACACCGTTGTTGACTTTTTTCTTTGGGGGACACGTAAAAGAGATTATATACAGGAGTCATTCTCCTCAAAACCTTGGTATGAATTGGAAAGACTGTATTCATACTGTGTTTCGTAGACAATTAGACGAGCTTTTATGTAGAAAAAAGTATGTTCTGAACGCTGTTTCCAAAATAGAATTCGACTCTGCTGTGAAGGAAACAATGAGTCAACATATTGAACATAAATTACAAAAAGTTTAATTTAAGATGCAGTTTTCGTGCTTTGTATGAACTGCTAGCAGAACAGAAGAAAGAAAAGAAATTACTCTAATAAGGGAATAATGACCTTTTGATCACAACGTATCAATGTAGGCTATATTATAATTTGAGATAATGATGGAAATCGTTTGGGGGGGGGAGGTTCGCTGTGGGACAACCGGTACTTTGTGATGTTTAGTCATCTGAGAATTCATGCAAATTTCCGAGTGATATTTTTTCATATAATACACTGAGATCATTGGAAGACCAGAGATATCTGCACTAAACTATGCGTTATAGATATCTTTTTTACCGAAACGATAGCAGCAAAAACTCACCGAGTTAGTTTTAGGTCGAAGCTTCAATATTCCAAAAGTAAAATGCTTTAAAACACGACTGATCATCGGTCGTCCAGCGCCTTCGTTGGGTCGATTCTTACAATAGCGTTAACGGGCCAAAGCATAGCCGTTTTTGTGAAGATATTTGAAGAGTGGAGTGATATTAAGAATTTGTGGATGTCTGGTATGAATGCATGTCTAATTGTTGGAAGTCATAGTCAGATTGTAGTGTGGAAGTTTCATATATTCCTGTTTATTGTAGGTTTCATAGTAATCTGTGATTGCTGTTGGCTTCTGTTATTGTTGTGTCTCGTTGGTGTGTTGACAGGAGTTTGCTAAATGAGACCGACCTGTGAGAAAATTTCCGGATGCTTGCCCTCTCCATTGTGTTTAATCTTGCAGGATTGTTGGTTATAAAGGACACTGGTTTGATGCTTTTATTTTCTATAGCTCTTTTTGGTGTTCTTGATGTCTCGTTTTTTTAGGCATCTCGCTGTTTTGGGGGGGGGCCCCCCCGGGATTGTAAGATTCCTCCGCAATGTACACATATGTACTGATACACTACATCCAAAGCGGATCTCTCGACAAGTATATTTACTGTTTTTAACTAAGTTCCTCTACAATCTACTACGATTCTACGGCGCAAGATTATATTATTTATTATTATTCTTTTAGAAAAGACGACTGAATTACAGCCATACTCATTTTGTCAAATATTATTGGTAAAGCTATTACTTCTTAATTAATCTTATTAACCTTACGGTTGCAGCGATCAGTAACATACGATTGCTTGAAATTTACATTCCCATCTTGACCGGTGTGCTTTACTTTGCTTCCTTTAAAATACTTATATTCGTAATCATTTTTGTTTTTTGTAGCCATTATTTTCCGAATAAGATCAATTTTCAAATTTGGAAAGGTTTCTCTAATGTTTTCTGAGTTCGAGCGGGGTCGAATTGGAGACGATGTTGCTACATATAGTATAATGCATCCTAAACAAGTTAACTTTACATGCGCAGGTAAGGACGAGTCTTTTCTAAGCGCGATGCCCGAATGGCATTCCTTTTGATACCAGGAGTACTCTAAATTTCCTCCCCCCTTATGCGAATTTGAATATCCAAAAAAGTAACCAATTTTGTGGTTTTGGTGCTTCTATTGAAAACTTGATATTAGTATTAATAGACTCGACAGCTTATCGAATTGACCTGAAGTGGTCTTCATCGTATTCTAACGGAATGTTCTCTATTCTCCCCTGCGCTATCTATGTAAGACCTCATCTACTGCTCTGTTTATTTCCGGAATTCATCACGGCATCCGTGTCACTCCGGTTACATGGTAAGACTCACTTGAATTCCCTCATGAGAGCACAGGAAGAAGTCGAATTCACAGAGGAATGGACAATGGTTCCTGCTATCAACAACAGTTCCGGCGGGGACATTGCCTGATTTTCCAATGCTATCTTCTCTGTTGATAGGAAAGAGACGGGTATGGTGACGCTTTTGGACTACAATAAAGGTGATTCCTGGTTGATAATCTCCAGGTAGAGAGCTGCATGCCCGTTGAATAGCAGCCACTTCCTTCTGCACGACATCTTCAAACTGACCTTCAGAAACACCATCACGATAGAAGATGATACTCGACGGTTTATGCCCCGATGTTCGGTAGTAATGTCGGATAAGGTCTTTCACCATTTCGTCCATATTTTCAATGATTTCGACGATACGCTTCGATCCTACGCCGTATGTTGTTGACTGCATGCGTACGCGAGCTCTGAAATCAGAATTCACATCAATTACATTGCATGGCGAATATGGTGCAATCCTGAGTCCATATTTGTTTGGGGCATATGTCGGATCCTTCAATCCAACTTATAGAACTCTAAAGTATTTAAATACGCAGACGACCTTGTCATCATCTCCCCTTTAATTGTCCGAACGAAGTGAATGATATGATTGTGAAAGAGACCGATTCCATCTCTGTGAAAAAGACCGTGACAAGATTGGTTTGAAACTAAATTCTGGTTTAGTTCTAAAACCGAAGCTATTGATTTCAAGAGGAGAAAAAATAGACTGTAATCACTCAAAGTCGAAGAAGAGGAGATTCACCATACTTGGCATTCAACCCTTCCCACGCATGCCTTGCGATGGAGACAATCATGTTGTGATCGTTTTATGAAGGGAAAGCCTGCTCAGAACTTTATTGCTCTCTTAAGCAACGTCTGTGCAAATTCAAGTGTGTTTCTAAAACGTGAAACTTCTCCGTGTATGTAGGATGCTATTGCCCCTGAAACAGCCTTGCTGAGTATAATGCACTCTGTGTTCGTCGGGACTGAATTCAAAAAACTCACAAAAGTTTCTCGAGCAAATTCAAGAAGAAGAAGCGTTTGTCACAAATGTGATAATAAACACAAGTGATTGTGGTTTATGAAGTGTGAAAATCGTCACCTTGTCTACCAAATCTCAAAACCCGACGAGAACAACAAGCTATAAAGATCTTCAGAAATACTTTGAGCCCAGATCATATTTTATACGATTTGTCACCCACTGTATTGAAGTCATCTTCACATTTATCGGTCCCATTGTGTCGTACCGAACGCCGCGCTAAGTCATATTTTCCGTATTGCACCATAATAAAAAATGTATTACGGCATCCATTATCGAGATTGATTTTGCAAATTTTTGTACGTATTCATCGCTATGATTTTTAGTTGAGATATCAAATAATAAACGCTTATTCTATTCTATGGCATTTACGACATGGTTTAAGATGCTTTGGTGGACAATCGATCCCCGCTACTTGCCTTAATGTCGGCTGTCACAATTGTGACATGTTATTTATTCATTGATTATTATTGCTTTGACAACTGATGTGTGGTGGTGAGGGTTTGATCCTGCCAACTGACACAGTCGCATGTAAGTGGACGTAGCTCAGTTGGTAGAGCACAGGTCTAGTTAACCTTGGTCGTAGGTTCGAATCCTGAGAGCCACACACTTTTTGTAGGGCAATTTGATCCATCTTTCAATTCATTTCATTCTATTGATTTGATCGGGATGATTGCAGCAAACAGGAAGTAGTTACGCATGTTTGGAGGTTTATTATTAGCTGCTGTTGATTCTTCAAAAGCTGAGACCAACATACGAAGGTGCACGATGCTGCTTTCACGATACTGCTCGCATATTCCGGGCTTACGGTGAATGCATACGTCAAGAATGGACCACGGCCCTACCAACTGGCGATTTCAAACTTGCGACATAGCTCAGGTCTGTGAGTTCCAATCATTTGTGCTTCAATGATTCTAGCTTCTACAGGAGTGTCGCAACGCTTCATTATCATCAAGTGAAAGTCATTGATCGCCAGAGAATTATTGTGGCAATTTCTAGAAGGGTCAGACAGCGCACTGTTGTCATTATTCATTCTGTAGTCCGGCAGCAGCCAGCACGAGTTTCTGCAGGGAACGAGGCCGACAATGAGACTTTCACAGAATGATGTACACCTCATAGTCCGGCAGCCAGAACGAGTTTCTGCAGGAACGAGGCCGAAAATGAGACTTTCACAGAATGATGTACACCTCATAGTCCGGCAGCCAGCACGAGTTTCTGCAGGGAACGAGGCCGACAATGAGACTTTCACAGAATGATGTACACCTCATAAGTCCGGCAGCCAGCACGAGTTTCTGCAGGGAACGAGGCCGACAATGAGACTTTCACAGAATGATGTACACCTCATAGTCCGGCAGCAGAACGTGTGTTCTGCAGGGAGGAACGAGGACGACAATGAGGACTTTCACATAATGATGTGAACCTCCCTAGTCCCGCCACTCCCCCGCACCAAGTCCCCACCCTAACACAGGAAAAAGAAAGAAAATCACAGGCGAAACACAGCCCATGCACGAGTTTCTGCAGGGAACGAGGCCGACAATGAGACTTTCACAGAATGATGTACACCTCATAGTCCAGGGCCAGCAGCACGAGTTTGTTGGCAGGGAACGAGGCCGACAATGAGGACTTTCACAGAATGATGTACACCTCATAGTCCGGGCAGCCAGCACGAGTTTGTGCAGGGAATACGCATGTGGCCCGAAAATGAGGGGGACCTTTCACAGAATGGTGTAACTCATAAGTCCTGGCGGCCATGAGCGAGCGAGTTTCTGCAGGGGAAAACGAAGGCCGAAAAAAATGAGACTTTCACAGAATGATTGTACCACCTCTAGTCCCGGCAGCCAGCACGAGTTTGTGCAGGGAACGAGGCACCCGGGGAGGAAGAAAATGAGATTTTCACAGAATAATGTTACACCATTGCCTACTTCGAAGGCACGTCTGCAAGAAGTTCTGGTGAGTTCCTCTTTTGTCAGAACAAGGTCAACAGAAAAAACACATGGTTAAATCTATAGAGAGAGGGAGTAGATTGCTAGTTTTTGGCCTTTAAAAGAAAATTTTCTATGTTTTTTCTCTGATTTAAATGAAAAGTACTAAGCCGCCAAGAGTCATAATATTTGCATTAGAAACGTTTCAGGGTCATTTCCTTACATTTTCATGCACCCTGGTCTATAAAGCTGAACAATTTAGATTTGGCGAGCCTCTTGAATGTCGGCAAAAACACAATATTTTTGCAGCAACTTTATCCCACATTCAGCGCATTTTCTCCCATACATCGCCGATCAGGAAAAGCTTGCTAATATCACATGCTTACATAATAGGAAATGACCCCTGAAAGGACATTCCTTGTCAAAAAATTATCACTCTGGGCTTTGTACTTTTCATTTTATCAGAGAGAAAACAGATAAACTTTAATTTTTCCACAAAATCTACGGCCGCGTTGGCTCTCTCTCTAATCTCGTGTTTTTCTTTTCGATCCTGTCTTGACAAGAAGAGGAATCACTAGAACATGGCATAGGACACGTGCCGATTATTCGAAGTAGGGCATAGGGTGCAGATTTTCATTTCTGTGATGGAAAGTCTCATTGTCGGCCCGTTCCCTGCACAAAACTCGCGCTGGGCTTCTGCGGACTATGAGGGTTGTAATCATTCTGTGAAAAGTTCATTGTCGGCCCCTCGTTCCCTGCACAAACTCTGTATAGCTGGGCTGCGGGGATACTATGAGGGTGTACATCTTTGTGGTGGAAAGTCTCCCTTGTCGGCCTCGTTCCCTCCAGAAGAAACTCGCTCTGGCTGCCGTACTATGACAGTCAGCATCAACATTCAGGTGGGAAAGTCACCATTGTCGGGCCTCGGTTCCCTCCCAGGAAACTCGCGCTGGCTGCCGGACTATGAGGTGTACATCATTCTGTGAAAGTCTCATTTTCGGCCTCGTTCCCTGCACAAACTCGTGCTGGCTGCCGGACTATGAGGTGTACATCATTCTGTGAAAGTCTCATTGTCGGCCTCGTTCCCTGCACAAACTCGTGCTGGCTGCCGGACTATGAGGTGTACATCATTCTGTGAAAGTCTCATTTTCGGCCTCGTTCCCTGCAGAAACTCGTGCTGGCTGCTGCCGGACTATGAGGTGCACATCATTCTGTGAAAGTCTCATTGTCGGCCTCGTTCCCTGCACAAACTCGTGCTGGCTGCCGGACTATGAGGTGTACATCATTCTGTGAAAGTCTCATTGTCGGCCTCGTTCCCTGCACAAACTCGTGCTGGCTGCCGGACTATGAGGTGTACATCATTCTGTGAAAGTCTCATTGTCGGCCTCGTTCCCTGCACAAACTCGTGCTGGCTGCCGGACTACTGAGACTGTATTCGTGTTAGCGATATCTAGTTTGGAATTGTCTACTGGTTTGACCAATATAGCTTTTGTTACTATACTTACAAACAAACGAATAGACAATGAATCTGTCGTGACTGGTGTAACTGTCAGGCATATTTTCACAAATTTTGAAGCTAGCATGTTTTATTCTGTTTTTCGTATTAATTTAATTCTATTGTTAATTGCGATTTTCTCTCACTTCTATACAAAAGTATGCTCTAGATGTAAGATCTGTTAATACCCTAAGTCAATGGTCGCGAAAAGTTATAGAATTACGCATTATCTTCGATTAACCGCTGTCTATCGAGATACAGAGTTGATCATAAAAAAACGGACCACCTAAATTATGTCAAACTTGAATTGATTCTACTGCTTTTCAATTTCATTTTATATGAGCTTATGTCCTCAGCTTTTCAATGAGTTATTATGTATCAATTTCCGTCATTGTTTAAGGTGGACAGAGGTCAAAATGTGAAAATCGACCTCAA
>CAJQUW010011723.1:222500-545677 GCA_907163375.1 Prostheceraeus crozeri | reverse complement strand
TACAGACAGTAGCTTCCTTGATGTCAGTGCATTTTGGATTAGTGATTCATGGAGCCTTCAGCACGTCACTCTGAAGCTCAGGCTGTTTGAGCATGACAGTCATACCGCTGAAAATATTTATCACGAGCTAACAGACATATTTTCCGAATTTGGTCTACAAATCAATGACGTGCCAATAACGACTGACGCTGGATCAAACTTTGTTTCAGCTCTGAAAGACTGTCTACGATACCAATGCGCGGAACATAGATTAAATACTGTCTTAACAGACTCGTACGATCAAGTCAAAAAGACATCACCTGAATATGAAGTTATCGATAGAGCTTGTCATGATCTTGTTGCCTATGTAAAAAGAACAACTGGAATTCAAGATAAGTTGCCATTGACACTGAAAAGTGCTTCTACAACTCGAGCATGGAGATCGAATTTCTCATTTTTTGATTCGTTGAATAGAAGTTACGATGAACTCCATGATGCCTTGGCTGCACGAAAGGAGGACAAGAGACTCGTCAATGTATCGCAAATTTATCTACATTCACTCTCTGAACTTTATTCGTGTCTGACACAATATTTTGATGCACTTGAGCATGCTAAAATCCCGACTCTACAAAACGTTATTCCCACATATTATAGAATAGTTAACTTTTGTAGTGATGATGAGTCAGACAATGACTTTGTAAAATCATTGAAAATGAATATACGTAATGGAATGAACGAAAAATACTGGCCTATTGTGACACCAGTTGCCAAACTCGCGACAGCGCTGGATCCAACATTTAGCAATCTGGAGAAATTGATAGCTATTGAAAGAGAACGGAAAGAAATTTTGAAGGATGCAAAAAGTGCTTTGAAAATTCTTGTCAATGCGGCTAACACAGATAAAGAGTTGTCAAGTGATGAAGATGATACGCATGAGGAAATTGAGCCTCCATTTAAGCGGGCAAAGAATGATCCATTTGCTATTTTTCGAAAACCTAAAGTACTAAGACCATCCAAATCAGGTAAGCTTGATTGGGAGAGGGAGTGGCGTACTTGTCTCCAGGGGAGCGAACGCGAGGATTTGTAAGGGATGAAAATCCTCTATTATTTTGGAAAGCAAATAAAAAACTGCACCCAACATTGTGCAAAGTCGCTGGTAATCCAAGCATCAAGCTCGCAAAGTGAGCGCGTTTTCAGTGATGCAGGGTTGACCCTGACCGCGCCTCGAAACCGCTTAAAGTCTAATCATCTCGAGTTGGTCACCCTTAACAATGCTCTAAAATCAGGACTATGGTAATTTCACAATTCACATGTTGACATTTGCACTTTGAGTTTTGTGTTTTTGAATAAATTTGATACAGTCGGATATTCCATTTTCCATGTATACTATTGATGCATGTACATGATTGTTGGCCAATGTAGTACATTTTGTAATTTTTGCAATTACATGTAGGGCCTATATGCTTGCTGTTAATTGCTATGATTGAGCTGAGTCAAAATGGTGACAATTTTTTAATGCAGTAACATCCTCGAACTAATGCCGCTACATGTACTAGTTTTCAGTTCATTCATGGAGTTACACAAAAATAAGCAATGAGTCTAAACATGTTGTCTAAATCCATGCACTTGGAAAAGTTTACCGGTAGATGCCGGTATCGGTATCGGTAGCCAAAAATGCTACCGGTTCCATCTCTGCTTATTTACGCAGATGAAGAGCCTCTATTTCATGATGATTATATAAAAATGGCTTTTAATTCAATTATGTTTGTTTTAAAAATGCTATTTAACTTTACATGCGAGGAAGTCTTATATTATTAGAATTTCTATTGGATTAGTTTTGATGAGAAGGATCTTTAAATATTCATATATGACTCGAAATACTGTCATCAAGAACAATGTTCGTACTTTGAAGACAAAAGAGTGTATGGTTTCGATCATATAAACAGCGGAAAATTACTTTAGACAGATAGAACTCTCATGCCGTACTGATGAGTGACGATGCACAATGAGTAAATTGCGATTGTGAGTTTAATATCATTCTTTTTACCAGTTCTTTGTTACCAGCAACACGTGGTCAAAAAAGTATCGCCGATGAATTAAACTAAAGAAAGTAATGCTTTCAGCTCTCATGGACTTTAAGCTTGCTAGAAGTTACATTGTCATCATTACCGGATGAAGTTGTATAGTGATTATTGCTGCTGGATACACTTTACGATGAACTAAGAGGAACAAAACAAAAATGATATTATTGTATCACGACAGATTTATTCTTTATAATTTCCAGAGAACAAACAAGTCGTCCATCGGTAGGACTTTTACAGGATTTCATCAACACTATGCTAATCAGTATAATGAGACCAATATAAACTGAAACATTGTATCTCAAAAGACGATGTGTTGCATTCGGTGTCGGTGACTATTCAAGCTCATAATGACATGAAAATGGAGCTTTGATTCTCTATGAATAATTCATTATTTTCCCAGAACATTCTGTTTCAAATTAATAACTTTGATCGGGAATATTCTGAGGACACACTTTCAATGACTCAAGAACCGATATATTTTATGTCTAGATGTGAGAACTTGTCAGATTCAAGAATAGCATGTACTTTTACGGTGTCCATGGTAGTATTCCTTACGTATAATTGAAATGTAAATGGGATTAACATGTCACTTAAAGATTTGTTAGTTTCTCTTTTTACACAGGTGGCGTTATAAAGCTTTAAGCAAATCATTCGTATGAGAACAAAATCCATTTGAAAGAGATTTGCACTCGCATGAGGGAGTGCTAGTTGTATTCAATTGAAAATGAAACCTATCTATCGCTAGAGCAAACCTTCAGAGTAAAGTTAATTGATGACCCTCCGTACTTTTCACAATTATAATAGATTTCATTTAAACATTTAGTATTAAAAGTACTTTCCACTTTGCATCAAAATAATAATCCACCTAGATTGTCATTTCACTGTTTCAGGACTTTCCTGATTGCAGACAATTAATGAGTCGTTTTGAAGCTGCCGTTGCAATTTATCTGAAATCTACCTTTAACGGTATAATTCAAACTTTTCTTGATCATCTAAATTTAGTGGGATTTAATTACTCTGTATACAATCGCTGCTTAGAAATACCCGGTTCACGAAGACACAAGTGAAAAGCAAACATAGAAATCGGATCATAAAGGAGAGCACGATAGGTGTATCAAATTTAAATGTTAACTTGCTCATGAGATGTCGCTTCAAAGTAATGACTACAGTTCACTATTCGCTAACAAAATACAAGTTTCTCATTTTGTTGATTAAGTTTGGTAGTCTTTTGATAAGTCAATCAGTGTTGTAAACATCGCTTTCATTTACTTTCAATTGTTAGTACAAAATGCGCCTAGACTTCCTGCATCCGCTAACTGCATAAAAAAGTACAATTACAACACGGCAAAAACAAACTAACGATGAAAGAAGCTAACTACGTCTAATGTGTTGGGAAAAGTCTTGTTTCTTAGCGAAGGCAATAAATCCATTTGAAGTATTACTATTTGACTGACACGGTGCACAAACGCCCTATCTGTTTGTGATCATTAAACGACCCACAATGACTAATCTTTGAATTTAACAAAACTAAAGATGCCTTTGTCCATATAAACAAAGTGATTCTATACAAACTGTGCAATTAAATTGAGAGTAACTGCAGCTTAAGAAAAGACAGATTCGTATAAACTTTGTAAATTCTAATTAACGGTGGAGTCGATATTGTTATTATAATTTTTTTCTAATTATATTTCGCTTGATTTGCTGTAGTCGAATCTGTTCTGTCTATCGGTAAAAAAGATCAAACTTCACCGACTGCAGTTACAATGTCTTGAAGATGAGGGAAAAGTTGAATTCAAACTTCAAAACTACAATAATCGATTAATCAAATTTTTCAATGTTGCTTCTGTGAAAGCGACAACTGAATTAATACTGTATCATAAAATCACATTAGCAAGACCGAAACGCTAATCTACTTCTACTAATACAAGAAAAACATAATAGATTACATCTTGCATCTTCCATTTCTGCTTAATAGTTGGAAATAGACCGTCTCAGCAAAATGCTTTTTCAGTAGAACTTTTACAAGAGGCAATTTTTTCCTTGAATTCAATTTTGAATTAATAAGAACGTAAATTGTAGCAGGCTTCATTATCGTGCGACAGATGATTTGAGAGACTCAAACAACATAAATCATTTTCGGTTCTTACAAGTATCTTTGTAGTTTACACAAACGTGAACTAATCTGGAAATTATCTGATCTTTTGTGATTCAGAAAATTCTGAGCTTATAAATCTCAAAACACATTTAATTATTCACTCGGGTTTGAAATCAGGCCTCGATGAAGATATTAAATAATTAGGTGAGAGAAAAGTGTGAAACTGTGAGGGACGTAAAATAACCCGCTCCATTTTTTTTGGTGAGCTTTGTGATCTCGTCCCCGATTTGATCAGGATCTTTGTTGAACATTCTAATAAGCATCAGCGAAATTTGGAAGAACTACAAGCGGGCCCGGATCGGTCTTGGCCTTGAAAATACTTGGTTCCAGGTTTGCGATAGACAAACCGCTATCTTTAGAGCCCATATCATGTATATTGTGCATTTCTGAACATGATCATCAATTACATTAATAATAACGTTAACATATTTATTGCTCCAGTTTTAGCATGCACATATACGTCAGCATCTGCTTCGCAAACGCATTTCTAAAAAACTATTCCCGGTTTACCCATACTTCGATCTAATCGTGAATAAATTGGTTGAAAAGAATAATAACATGTTAATTTACCGATCGAATATTTATTTTTTCCAGAAGGTCTCAACACCACAAATACAAAAATTCAATAGGAAAAGTAGAAATCGTCACGATATAGTTCATTTTCTTCGTTTCTTCTTTGGTCTACCGCCCCCAGCAGCGGGTTTAGTATTGCTTGAGTTGCCGACGTTTCCAACTTCTTTAGTCTGAAACAGAATGAAAAAGATGTAGCTTAATGATCTTAAGCTAAATGGAACATGAAAATATCAGTCCACATCACATAACGAGACATTTTGAATGCAGTTAACAAGTCTGTGAATAAAACTGCATTGTGTCTCATCTGACGTTCAGTTAGTAACTTACTTTCGAATTCACCATCCGATCCACGGGTGCACTACCTGTAATAAATGAGAAACAATTTTCACTTTGACATTTATTACAGCAATGTTCTTGTTATGTATATGTCACTAGACTAACGGATCAGTGAAAAGAAGACAAAAAAATGAAGCTTTTACGTCACTACTCCCCATACTGGGGCTTGGACGGTGCTGACATAGTCAGACTTATGGAGCGTTGTAGTACTTTTAGTCCGGATGCCCTTCCAGCCGACTTCCAATGACTCCCTCGGGGCTCGACCTCTGGACCAAAAGATCGCTAGGCCAAGCACTTAACCAGTGTGCCACGGAGACCACAGTGAAAAGAAGACAACATAGTATTAAAATTCTTTGATGTTTAGGTTTCATCGACAGCTTTTTGAAAAACTAAATACAGGGAACCGGAAAAAAAATTTTACACAGCTTTAGATAAATTGCTTTTTGTAAGGTTACATTTTGCTCATTTGTATTGAATTTAAGTGTTGATTGCATGATCGATTTTTTACTGAATTTTCACCCCTAGCACAGCTATGAGCCATGAACGAAGCTAAGGGCTACTCAATGAAAAAGTAATAAATTGTGTTGTTTAAGAAAAGAAAAAACAGATCTCCTAATCTGATTCGGCTATCCACATCAGAAACCTGCGCGCACGCCTCTTGAAAGTATCAAGATTGTATTGGTCATTGAAAGTGGTCTGCGGAAGCTGATTCCAAAGATGTGCGTGCGAACAAAGGCACTTTGTACGTGCGCGTTCTAAGCTCACATGATAGCATGTGAGTGCATCATGAGCTCTGCCTGTGCTTGTGAAGATGATCTTAGGATTGGGTACGCACTCATTTAAAATTTTATTCTCACCATCTTCGTTTTTCTTTTCTATGTAATAGTCCTACTGTGCCCGTTGCTATAGCATTTTCATGGCTTGTCTGACTTAAATGTTCGATCGATAAACGCTGGCTCTTTCACTGACAGACTTGTTCATGACCCTTCCTAATTTTGCGCTTTAGTATTGAAGGTTGCAATGTTCATTGTTATTACCACTAAACACTAACACTACGTAGTGACAATTTATCTTTATTCTTTTGCAGCTCAATGTATACATCTCTTATGCATGGTATTCCATTTTTAGGTTGCTTTTTGATGAAGATCTGCTGTCAGCCAGTTTCAGAACTCTATAATTTTGTTTAGGAAGAAGCATTTTCCAATCCAGACACATACACGTACATATAACGGTACGCTGTAAGTTATTGACTAGAATACTGACTGACTTCTATCAACAGAAAGTTTCCATTTAAAAGCTTTGATTGCAAACACATTGCAAAAGAGAAAACCGGAAACAAAGGAAGTATCATTACTGAAGCGAAAACAAGTGCATAGCGGAGAGAAGAACACGCGTGATAGTCGGAAGTCTGCAATTAGCAAGTGATACAGTCGCGTGGATCCGTAGAAATGACATGGAGAAAGTGAAAAGTTCTCAGCCATCACAAACAAAGTTGCAATTATTCGAATTTTACGACTGCATATGCATTCGAATGGAACATAGAATAGACTACTGGTGCAAATTTGATTGATAGCTTCATTCATTAGTCCAAGTTCATCAGTTCTAAGAACCATTTGGGTCATGTCAATGTTTGATTAAACATGTACTTCAAAATAACAATGAATTCTCCGTTAAAAGTGCGAGTAACTTTCTTTTTTGAGTTAAGTGAAGAGCGACACTCATTCTCCTATCTAAATACAAAGCGGCTGAACAAATGTATCACGTTCAGAATCATCATGTGTGGTATTTTTAATGTATAGAAGAATTCTCAGAGGCAAAAATCATTTCTTGACTTTATAACTCAGCAAAATCGTTGCACTTCATAAATAAACGCAAACTTGATAGTTTTGGATGAATTGTGGTTACATCGAAGTATTCGAATGTGAAACTGGTTCCGTAAAAAGGACCCAAATGCAGTAGACTGTAACTGGCTTTCATTGGAGTAAATGTAGCTGCGGAATACCGAATGCAAAATGAAATCGGAAATTGAAGTTGCATGAAAACGCATGATTCTAGAAACTGCTCATCAGTCTAGCCTGATGTGGAACTCCTGCAAGAGGCAGTGGACAACTCTGAGATCTTGATCAGTAAATGATTTGGCACAAATTGGCCAATCCATACATAAAGATTGGGCATTTATTCTATAATGTGATTCCGTGTGACAACTTGACACTATTTAGATGAGAATATCATCAAATTCTACTGCCGACTTCAATGACATTCTCGAAGAACCCGACCAAACTAAGATCGAAAGTACATGCTCCTAGCTGGGGGAAGGATTCCTCGCAAAAGTCTCAAGCATCAAACATCCGCATTACTAAATACAGAACTTTTCACACTGAATCCCACGACAGCATCAATTTTTTTCATAAAACAAGTTTATGGAGCACTTAGTTTCAACTTCGTATTGAAATTTTGATAGTGACATAGACGAAGTGAAGGAAGGTCATTGAAAGGCCCGAGAAGATAATTAGTCTGAGGACTAGCTGAAGTGCATACCACCCATGTGCCGTGTACAGTACATCAACGTGAAATCTTGCGTCTTCCCCTTTCAATCAAATCTGCAAAGTTGATAGACGAGGAGTTAATAGGCAACAGGCAGGGTACAAAAGTTCAGTTCCCGGCTTCGTTGTATATCTGTCTGACTCACTGTAAGACCAACTCGACCCCATGACCGTCGACCCCATCTTCATTAACGGACTGCTCCAATCGGATCCCCTTACCTGAGCCTGAACCTGCTACCGAGATGTGCACTTTCTGACCCTCGTCCCCCTCCTTCATATCCCAGAACACATGCCAAGTTAGGCTATCCTCCACCACCCACATGGGGATGAGTCACTGACCAACACGATGCCAACTCGACGGCATTCGGTGTGAGCCGGCAAAGCGAGTAGGATAGGGAAGGGTCATTCGGTCATTCCGCAGTTCTTTCTTGTCAGCCACGTGCCGATTATAAAAAGGTCAGAAGACAAAGGATAAAAGAATGCGTTTGACGTTATGGTTTGAAGAGGAGAGATGCCGATTGTATGGATGACCGAGCGAAAGTTCTAAGAGGCTCACATAACAGCAAGCTGATCTGTGAGCTTCAGACAGTTCAAAAATTAATTGTCTTTCATCGAATGTGTCAAGTATAGTACACAGCAGAGAGAAGATTGCATAATCTGTCATCTCCAAAGAAACGATAAGAGCATGAGTGAGTACTTTTTAGTGAGTACATTTTAGGAAAACTTCGTTCAACCACTCCGACTGGGAAAGTCCATGACAACCACATCATGAAGATAGTAATGGGACCGCTCTGTGGCTCTGTCTATGGTTGCTCGCTTTGCGTTCAGGAGATATGGGTTCAAACCAAGGACTTTAGAAATAGATGCATTCTGAACGCTTGCTTAACACTCAGCCCAACAGATTGAGATCGGCCACAACGATTGAGAACGGGATCAACAAAGCTCGGCCACATGGAAGAGAAGCACTTCCATAATGTGCTTTCGAGTACAGGCAAGGTTTAATTACTTATCTTATTGAATGAGACTGATATGCTCTTCAAATGACAGACAAGAACCAGAAGGAAGATATGTTTGAAATTTCATGATCTCGGCGGGGAAAAGAACTTTATTAAAATACTAATTATTGAATATTAATCTGTGCTTGTAGCAACTATCTCAAATTATCATCATTCAATGGCCTTGTATTTCATTGATTTAGAATTTATTCACAAGTGCTTCTTTAATTGATAGCTTGCTATTGCCAAACTGAAACTGCATGATTGCAGTTAGCAAAAATACAATAATTTTATTGCCTATCTTCTCTTGCAGCCTACACTTGTCTAGTTTAGCTTCCTTTCTGGGAAAAAGCAGCAGGTCAGCGGGATTCGATCTATTGCATTTTCCTGGCTACTGCCTGATATTTTGCATCTTTCTCTTCCACATCTCCCAGTTTTCAGCATTCCTCTTCGTTTAGTGATGAATCTTCCCATGTTTCAAGAAATCCAACAAATCCGTCCTTCGTTCTCTAGATCCTCTCTTTTCCATACCATCGCATTGTGGAGGTGTACATTCCCAGGCATTGGTTCGGCTTTCTCCTTGAATGTGCTCGTCTGATCTCATCTTCATCTTTCTTATGATCCTTCTCCAAAATCCACATTTAAGATTCCTTAAATCTCTTTATGTCAGCCTGTCTTAAGATTCATGTGCCAGATCCATAAAATAAATCACTCAATATCAGTCTTTATCAATGTTTCGTTTTCGAACGGTCCTATCTATTGACCTACACAGTAATATCTTTCACACAGCTGCCAATTCTACCTCTGCATATGTATCTTTCGAAATATTCATGCTCTGCATCTATGCCTTCATGTGTTATATTATTTGACCATCACTACGATGTTAGCTGGCCAACTAATTGCTAGACCATCGCAAATATCAGTTGTATCCATTACAGGGCTTCATTTTATCCATAATGTGCGTACATCAGCAAGTTGAAATTATCCCTTAGCAGCATTTTCTCATAAATCCAAAAGCAGAACACACCAGTGTAATATAGCCAAAGCTGCTGTATTACTAAAATTCTACTGGAATTACTAGAATTTTAGTAATACAGCAGCTTTGGCTATATTACACTGGTGTGTTTTTCTTTTGGATTTATGTGCGTACATCGTTGCAATCTACGTCAGACAATTCAATCATTATAATTTTGGGAAAATGTCCTGCTTATTTTAAAAAAATGCATGACACATGGTGCTAGTAATTGAATTATAAAAAATTTGCATCATCAAGATATCTTTATCACTTGCGATCGCTTGCAAAGCAGTTTTGTGTAGTTCCAGACAACTATTGACAAGACGGAAGATAAAATGACTGACTATCTTTTCAAGTAGCAGACGAGAAGGAGAAAGTTGGTTTTCTTAAGTACCCTAAATCTCACGATGAGTAGATCCATTACATCTTAGTGATGTTATTTGAGTAGTCACTCTATCGTACTAAATCAAATTTAAGCGTGTCATTCTTCAAACTAAACAAGTGTTCTTCAGGTTGAATTCCATATGCAAATCATCAGCGGAAGAATGATGTCAATGTTGGTATTTTACATGAATTAACATGCCAGCCAACTGAACATCTCAGTGGTAAACATTGGACGGAAGATCTGATAATGAGTCACGCAGCCACCCGGAGGCCGAAAGTTCAGGACGAGATCTTCAGGTGTGCCAATGACTCACTCAGCCTTCTCGAGAATGTGGGCGAAGAAGTTTTGGGAAGCACAAAATTGCATAAGTTCCGAGTTTGATTAGTGACATCAGTCAAATGTACTTTGAGATATCGGTTATCTAATTCCTTCCTTTCTGAAGGTTGAATGGAAATTTAAGTTTCTTCGCTTACACGACGACACATTTTGAATCAACATTGAAAGAGGCATACCTTACATAACGTGAGAACGTTCTTAAGGTGATTTTTTTAATATACTTTGTGGCAACAGAAAGGGGAAATATCCTCAGGATCCTTTGACGTATGAACTTTCAAATGTCATCAATTTCATTGTCTTGAACACAGAATTTCCCTTTGTTAATTTAAAAAGAAATAAAATCACAGATATGTCACACACGTGTGGGTGCTACAAAACCAGTATCATCATCGCAAACCGTGCAAGGAACAATTCTCATCTTGGTCTCAAAGAAGTTCTCCTTATCAAGAAGCTGAAGCCCCTGTATATACACAAAAGGACTACATCGCATCTTTCTGATATGCTTATCCAAGTGCCGATTCAAGAAAGCCTACTCCCATAAGTCCTGTAATATTTCTGCTTAAAATTCAATTTCAAAATAAAAATCGTGTTTCATACAGCTGGGAACTAAAACATGACATCTACATAAATTATACCGAGAGTATCTACATAGGTAGAAAATAAAAGTACCTATGTCCATGGCAATAATGGATAATCCAGGGTGGCACAGATATTACTGTAATATCCTACAGCTTTTATTTCCTCCCTTTAATTAATTACCATTTTTTAAAATATTTTTCACCTCATATACATTTTTCGTGGTCTTAGCCAAGTCTGCGGACCCGGTGGAAAAATTCTACCGATCCGGTACGGTCTGTCTCAATTTTTTTGTCGGTAATGAGAGGGTATGTGATATAGGCATACATACATCAATTATACACGAAATGGTGGCGTCCAAACTAGCATAATTACTTTGTATCACAATACAGATTTCAGAGATTACCAGCGAGAGGGATTTATGTCTTCCTTTAAGTGACAATATCGACGCAATGTCGGGACAATCAACCTAGATTTTGTACTTATACTCCTTTAAATTTCTTACCAGACGTGCGATCTGTTTCATTTCTGAGCAGATGCTACAGGTTAAGAGGAAAATTTCGTCTCGATCTTAACATTTTCTCATAGACCTCTCAACAGAAAAACATCTAGACAATGTAGCCCACCAAAATTAGTCCATCACTAAAAATCTACAAATTTCACTGTATTTTTAGAAATAATCGAAATTTAGTGCGTTGACTGAATTATTTCATGTTGGGATTTGGTCCATGGTTTATCGGGAATTATCTTTTTACTTATTGGAAATCTGTTCCTCACGGTTTGAGTCAATCAGGTGTCTCGTTCAAAAGTTACAAGAATAAAGTGCAAAAAGCCTGCATATAAAGGAAATTCCGAGTCCGTAAATATTTTAATGCTTTTTGAAGGGGTCCCATTTCAAGAGTCTGAGTATTGTCAAGAGATAAGATGTTCCACCGATACATAGAACAGTTCCTTATTGACTACATACACGGGTTCGTATTTTGGGTTTATCTCTAGTAAAAGTTCTTATTTTAGATGTAGTGCAACCGCGTGTAGTAGGCCTACCTAAAGAAAGACAGTCGGATGAGTTCGTCTTATAGAATTTGTGCTATAAGCGCAAGAGTCTTCTCACATGGGCCATTTACAATTCTACTTCAAATCATTAATTGTTTATCGGACCTGGACTCAGACTCGGACTTTGCAAAAAAACGACGGAGCATGCAATTCTGGTCCTAACTTTCTTTATGTGCATGTACACTATTATATGCTTCAGATTTTAAGTGCGCCATCTTCATGTCACTTTTGCTTCAGGCTTCTATGTATTTGCACCTGACATACAGGGTGACCTGTATCGTGTAGCTATCATCTGCCAATTGTAAAAATTCTGGCGTTGCAATCCAAGGAGAGCAGGTGGAGGCACTCAGTGAAATGTGCAACAAATTAAGATTTCAATATCGACTTTATTACATTCATTGCAGTTTACATAGTCAGATTTATTACATTCGTGCTGAGCTGATGACATAGTGAGACTTATATTGGGGCGTTGTAATACTTTCAATCTGGATGCCATTACTGCCAACTTCCTATGACACTCTTGGCCTCGGACAAAAGATTAAAAGATCGCCTAACCACTGTGCCACGCAGCACATCCTGCCGTGATTTCTACTAAGTGGATATTGCAGACCGAAAATTAAGCTAGTCGTTCATCGTTCGTAATTAGTGATGTATGTAGATGTATTTACTGATTATTTTATAGTAGCTACATATCTCATCTGGAGTTTACATTATCATTTAATATGACATTAAGATACAACACAACATTACTGGTAATTACCCCTAAAAATATCTGTCTCGTTCAGCATATATAATATATATAGTTATACATAATATATAGTCATAATTATTTTGTATGATTGTTTTGACTTTGTACACCTACTTTAAAACCAATATTACATCAAATTTTAGAAAACCTATTTATAGTAAACTCTCCTCAAAGTGAATTTTTTTATCTGGTCCCTTGAAATTCACTGTATAGAGGTTCGACTGTGTTTCATTCCTATTTCAGACCATCATAGCATTTTTGAAAATGTAAAATGTCTGAGGAACCTAACCATTAATACCTCACAATTATGAAAAGCCTCAGTTGACAGAAAGTCGAATCAAAACAGTTTTCATATTAAGACTCTAGTGCTGATACTGCACTGTCACAAATGATGACTTTTTTTAACGTTTCATACAAAATGACAAACTGCTACTGGGAGAGATGATGCAAAATTGCGACCTTGGGCCGGTTGCAAGAAAAGTTATTACTAGATAGTGTGTACTTCCTAGTCATTACTACCTAGTGTAAACTTTACCAAGTACATACTCGTTTCCGGTTGCAAGAAAATCGAAAAGTTATTACTAGGATAAGTCGGCACTAGATAGTTTGGACAAGAATAAATGTAGGTCAAACACAAGGATCTGAGAAGAAATGGCTAACAACGCGCGTCATCTGACATAGCACGTGATCAGGTGCGTATCAGATTTCCCGAATTTGCCGAAGCTGATAGGATGTTTGCTTGATTCACTGCGAATGGAGAGACTTGAAACACTTGTACATCAGCTAAATCGATTTGTTACTTCAACAGACTAGCACGCCGTCCAGAACTGAAACATGTCCACTGCAATGACAAGTGAGGTTGAAAGAGAATTTCTAGAAAGCCTTCTCGACGTCCAAAATGCGATCACTAATAAAGCGAATACAAAAGAAGCTAAACAACGTCGAGCGAATGCGTGGAAAGCGGTACAAGAAGATGTGTTGAAAAAGACTGCCAAAGATATTCCAGTTTCTAAACTTCTAAAGAAGTGGAATAATATACAATCACGTTTGAAAGACAAACTACGCAACGCGAAGGGAACGGGTGGGTCGAGCCTCAATGGCAGCGACGAATTGACCCGCCGGATATTGGGAGAAAATAACCCAAAACTCGTACGCGTTCCCGGAGGTATGGAGAATTGTGTCCCGTTTACAAAAACCGATGAAAGTCATGAAGAATCGACCAGGGACACGCCATCTTTAGGTTCTGTTGAAAGTGACAGTGAAAATGAACTAGAAAACATCGAACCGAATCAAACACCAATATCAAGTAAAATGATAACAAGACTGAAAAATAAAACAACAAAATTTGGAACTGTGAAAACTCTTAATGAACTGCATCGAGAGGTACTTCTCCTAGAAAGAGAAAAACTTCTGTTAGAAATTAAGAAATTGAAAAAAGAAACCGCTAACAAAGCTTGTCAAGTTGACAGCTTGGACCTAGTCATGATTGCAGGATCTTACAACTGAGAAATCTTTATAATAAAGTCGAGTAATGGAATTACGTTGTTTTTAATATTCGTAATTAAGTTGATTTTTGGGAACATGATTAATAAAATATTTGGTAGTCCTATCTATATTTTCGAAATTATCATATAATATGAGTATGTCATTCTTATAGGGGTGATTTTCCAAAAAGTGGTAAATGTGCTGTCCCAGAGCAATAACTTTTTAATAAAAGGAAAAAGAAAAATCCAAGAAAAATTATTTCTTATTCAAAGTTTTATCCCAAGCATCATTCAACGATGCGTTCGGTTTCTCAGAAATGCGACTAGTTCCAGTCGTTTAGCTTCTCCCAAACGACGAATGTACGTGTCCGAATGATTCAAATCATGATTTGTATCATGGAATTGCGAGTCAAAGTCACTTTCAATTTCAGTATTCGTATCGTCTGGGATAGGATCGCCGATTCGTTTTGCTAAGTTATGCAATTGGACACATGCCGTTATCACAGAGGGCGCCCTATCTAACTTGAGTCGAATAGTCGAACCGAGGCAAAAGAATCGACGCTTTAGTTGACCGAAAGCACGTTCGATCACACACCTGGCCCTCTTGTGTACTTGATTGAAATTTTCCTCGTCTGATGACGAAGGATTCATGAAGGGAACGACGAGGAAAGGTTGGAGGCCATAACCGTTGTCACCCAGAAGAATTCCTCGAGTATCTCCATTTCTGAGCTTATGGTACAAATCACTATGCTTGAAGACACGGATGTCGTGAACACCTCCTGGCCAGGATGCCACTAAATCAATAATTTTGCAGTCACTATCACAAACTGCTTGAACGTTAATGGAATGTACATTCTTTCTGTTGATGTATTCTTGGGGGTAATAGTAAGAAGGAGGAGCTAGCATTTTTACATGGGTGCAATCAATAGCTCCCACAATATTGGGGATTCCAAATTTATTATAAAATCCATCCTTGATCAAATTTGCATCAATAATAAAAAGCTCGGACGTTGATGTGATCGTTTGTGTAACTTTCCACAATGCTCTACCAGGGAATCCTAGTTGGTCGCTGCGGAACTAGGATTCCCTGGCTCTACTTACTGTAGATTTGTCAACATTTATCCATGCTCCAAGAGAAAGTTGCATAGAACCAGTTGCGTAATATCGCAATGTTATACACAGCTGTTGAAGAGGTGATAAAGCTAGGCTTCGCCCAGTTTGATGTTCTAAGTGATCAGATAGCAACATTGTCAACTGAAGATTGTTTTCTCGTTGAAATCGAAAAGGTTCTTGATTTCGACGTCGTCGTAACATTCCAGGGGATTAAGGCGATCACGAAATTTGCGTTGGCTTCTTAAAGATCGTTGATTTTAATACAACATTAAAGAATGCATGATCTTCTCATCTGATGAAGTGATGGTGCGTCACTCATTAAAAGCCGCAAAAATCTCGTATGACAACCAATCAAAACACTTACTAGGTTCAGTTAGACTGCTATCGAGAAGACCGGACAATCATAGTGCTGACTACGGAGTAGTTACTTTGATGGTAAGTATATACTATACCGTCAAATATTCATGCAACCGACTTCTAGTAAACACTAGACTATTTAGTATTTACTAGCAAGTGACTATGATAGTTAATTTTCTTGCAACCGGCCCAATGTCAGGAGCTCGTGAACCAACGATCGTAATGACTCAGGCTATTGCATTCATGTCTAAATACTGTTTGTAACTAATTAGTTAAATGCAAAAGTGTATATCATGCTTCATCACAGTTCATTCTTGCAGCGCACATCAGCCGATTTCTGCTCTTTGTGATTTCTCATTTCAAATATACAGCAAGGAGACATGCCAAGGAGCTCACCTTACATATTATGCAAGAATGCCGATAAATCTCTTAGCTGTCATCGCTTGTTGTCATTGTCCACGCCTTAACCGAAAAAGTCGACATGATTGCATCATCACACGTCGAAATAGGATTGAACATTGAGCAACATTGACTTAAATTCAACAGACGTAACAGCACCTGCTTCTCCCAATTCTCCATGCATGGCGTTGACTGATAATTTCTTAGAAATCAGTGTCTGGTGATGTTGCACTTGAGCGATGCTGTCTCAGTACATTCGTCTACATCTCTGACGCGTGACAACGCAAACTGGAGACAAACTATCAGAATAAATGACAGAAATCGATCGTCGAATTGGTGCTAATGACAGGGCTGTGATCATGCCGGAAGAGAGATGAAAATATATTGCATCAGTTGAATAGTGAAACCAGTTTCCCACTATCTTGTGCTTCATTCAGATTCTAACCTTGCAAAACATTACCCAATACTTTTATCGATCATTGATTATATAAGCAGCCTTAAGGATAGGCCTTGGATAGATTTCTAATTCCCTAAGTATGTATGCTCACACGAGAAAATATGGAAGTGAAACTGAAACTCGCTCATTTGTTCTAAAGAGTGAGCAACAGAAGCATCGTCATCACGAAGCTGCAGGAGCATCCGCTGTCATAACAGCAACCAACGTCGCTGTCATATTATGCGTGCTAATGGCAAGGTCAGTAGTCGTCAGAGTGGCCGTAGGGCGCGATTTTTCACTCCAAAAGCTGTCTCACACCGCAAGATGTCTCCACTGTGATCCTGTGAGAATTCTCACGCGTTGCCCACGAATTTTTGAATTCAAGTTCACTATTTGTTTTAGTACGTGTACCATTTTTGCAAGATTTAGTCTATCTACTGCGTACACAACATGACAAGCGTCACTCGATAAGATAGCAACTTTTCGTGAATGTCTCAAGAGAAACTCAAGAATGATCGGAGTATAATAAGAAATACTCCTAAATACGGCGGTTGAAAAAATTCGAGATTGAATTATGCCTAATAAATACAGTACTTGAATTAGAACAAATAATAGTACAAAAGTCATCCTTAATACTAGAGGACCTAGAACTGTGCTTATTTTGAAACAGTGAAAGAAATAGAGCACATACATATAGCTCTCATTACAACACAGGCGCAATAATAGACCGATGGTGTTTGAAAGTGCTTGCACGAATAAATTCGATTGACAAACAATAGTTTTGACGGGATTCACCAATGGAAAGTAATACATCATGCCCGTTATTTGAAACAATAGAGCACTCACTAGACACCTTATCTATTGGACAGGTATCAGGAGTTCAAGAAAGGACAAGTTTTCAATGAACATCATATTGGTCCTTTTCATTCATTATTATAGTCAATCCAGAGTAGTTCCTGTGATTATGCAAGGTTGCTATAATAGGAAAATCAACTGAATTATATATCCATAATAAAGCAGGTATATGGATTTGAAAAAAACATGTCATACAGACAAACGTTTTTTGTTGAAATCAAGGAAAATAGAGCACAAGTCTCCAAATAGAGCACTTAGTAGGCACTCTGTTGTGGCTCTGGCTAATTCCACCATCAACAATGACCTTTTACATGTACATGTATAATATAATATCAATAATATTGGCTTAGAGTCATCCACCGTCAAGTCACCTTTAAAAATATATTCATGTCTGCCGATAATAGTCATTCGACGAGAATCAATTTCCAGGTACTGAGGCTGCAGATGGTTAATGCCATTAATTTCTAGACTCGAACACTTTTCTCAGAGAAAATCAAAGAATAACGGAAAACTAATGAAAGAGAATGGAATCCTCCTTTAATGCCAAATGATGGGAGGGAGCCCCGCACTTCTTATAGGCACGGCAACACTGAAGGTAATCTCGCGATCATATTTTCATCTTAGCTAACTACCAGACTGGCAGATTGATCTGAATGAAGGAGAGAAATCCGTCTGTGATGAGACAACAATAATACTTTTGTCGCGACACCGTTAACGCCCTTCGCCTGAAATCGTCACACACAAACACACTTTTACACTGACTGTCTCACTACAACATATGACATGATAATTCCTAAATTGTTCTTGCCGACTGTGAAAATCGTTGGCTCATATGCACATGGAGAAATTCAAGCGATATTTCTTGAAGATCATCAAAACTGCAGTGAACAACTCGATGTGATCGGACAAGCAAGTCAGATTTAGCCGACACTCACACCGAAACACGCATGATCATGAATTCATCATGCAAATATTACAACTAAGAAGCGCCAGTAAAAATCTAAATTTATTCCTATCGATATTTATTCTAGATAGGACTGCCGACTCGACCAACCGGTGTACCGACTGCGTCTCCACATTCTATGCCTCCAAGATCGTATAAGGTCGAATTTGAATTGCATGTATGTTGCTACATAGAGTGGAACCGCAGGTCACTATGTGATGAAGTGGAATAGTTCAATACACATAATCTGCTCGGCTATACACGTAGGGCCACTTACAAAATCTTTCTTTGTTTACAGCTGCAGGTCTCAAATATCTGGCCTTCACTTATGGTAGACTTGAACTTCATAATCACAAATACATGACTTAGAAATGGAATGCTCAATTAAGCACATGTGTTCTTGGATTATACACTTTTTATATCTTATCAATTTTTGGTATTTGTCCATCAGACTCGGTGGGGGCAAGGTCATCGAATTCGAGCGATGACAGAATCATCAAGAAAAATTCCGCAGCCCTAAGTCCTATGATTCACGTGTGGACATAAGTTTATGGTGATTGATATTCATTTTTCACTAACAAAAAGTAATAGTTCAAATTAGCATCTACAAAAACTAGAATTGTTGCATATTTCATCAAAATCAGATGCTAAAAATGGATTGATTGTCCAATTATTTATCCATTTTTAGTATCTTGAGACTCGAAGCTGTTTTTCTGAATCTATTACAGGCATCGTTCTCACATGCGACTCAACCAGCTGAAGTGAGATCAGTAGCTCTTACTTCTACTGAATCAAACATTATGTGAAGAGGTACTTGAAATTTATTACAATTGTGATGTTTGTCGTCGAGAGCAAATTGCATCATCTGAATACATTGAGGAGGGACGTGAAGAGGCATATAACATATGCCTCCTGAGAAAGCCCGATCAGAAATAAAAAGTTTGACGAGATCCGCTGAAACTTTTCGCAAGGGTTCTTGAAGGTCAACATCTCACTTTGTTCCACTGCAAACTCGAACCTAAGATCTTTAAGAATTCGCGATCTATCATTATCAAATATTGTATAAACACAACATTTGAAAAAATGGAAGGTTGATTCACCGTAATCTCCACGACTTTGAGGTTAGGTCTATGAGCCGGCCTTACATCTTCAGTAGTAAATCTATAGCTGCAAAATAATAAATTCGGAGGTCGTTTGGACAGGCATTCGGAGAAGGCATCACACTAATTATATTGCAAAAACGCGGTTGACTGTATGTGCATTCAAATACATAACTAGAGCATATAGCGGTACTTCCAGAATGAGCAGAGCGAGAATTCTGCATTGTTGAGTAGCAAAGAAATCAATCGCTTACGCACTGCTGTGGATTCTTTCAAAATGGTCTGATCGCACATTTTTTGGCGATAAAATGTATCTTTCAAATCAGCAGTTAAAATGAAAGCAGGCGAAGGAAAAAAGTTTCCGGAGCTCGAAGAAGAATTTGACGTATGTATCTCCTCGTTATACCATGTGTCTAAAAACTACATAAAAATATGGAAAGCTTCCCAAAGGAAAACGAAAACAAGACGAACTGTCTACTTCGGTGATCACACTACTCAACATCCATTTTGTCAACTGCCGAGGATCCGAAATGGCAAATGTCGTCAGCGCTTGGTTTCAGATAGTCACATAACACTTAAATAATTTGGAGATTTCGGGTAATTAAGGGGTTTGCCATTTCAAGACATAGTTGCTCAAGGTACAAGGTTGCTGATATAGTAAATGGTTGATGATTTTAAAACCGCTTAAGACGATTGCTAAACCTCAGAGGCACCTCTCAAAGATCAAAGTCGGAGTAGGCCATTTTCATATCATCGATTCAAATAACGTCCGCGGACTACTTCAGCTATTATCTTCACCTAGTGTCCCGTATCCACATGTTGCCCACCACTGCTATGTTGCATTATCTGTGTCCACTTGGAGTGATGACACTATTCTGGCCTGTAGTCACTGGAGAAATGCATCCTTTTGATAAAGATGTGATATTTTGAATTGTGAACTTTAACATCAACCGTTGTCATGTCATCCACGAGAAGAAACATTGAGCACCTAAGGATGACTTCGCCTTTGCACGCATTCAATTAAAATTTTCGTTTTCTGCCGCTATTGAAGAATGCATCGATGCTCTGCAAGATTCATGCTATTCATAGTTTCTTTCGTCTTCGATCAAATAGTAATAAAACTTCTCACTTTTCGCTGTTGCATGTACTGGACATGTCCATTTGATGCTCTCGCGTCGAACGGATTTAGCAGTTGACGAAAATTTGTCCTTGATTTAGAAATTTAACTGGTTGCTTGATGCGCTTCCACGGTCTAGGATACAAGTACAATTCAAAATAATATCTTGAATAATAGTATTCCATCGCATAGGATGAATTAAACTCAAGCACAGATGTACTTCATTATCACTTGTCAGAAACAACTGAATTTTAATAGACAAATCTTAAACAGGATGTGCCAAACAATTCCTGATAACAATCAATTGCTCTGTCAATTATATTTCGTTAGCAAATCACATGTGGCAACACCCAAGTACAACTTTCGCCCTTGTTGCGGCTGACTCGAATCCATTGCCGTGTACGAATCGACTGTTAGATCCAAAGCCCCTCACTGTGTGTCTTTCAACTAACCAACATCACATTTACGAACGTCAATTAAATTCTCAAACAGTCTGTTCGTTGAGTCGAATCACAAATCCTATTTAGAAACAGGAATTAAATGCAAAACAAAGAGAGGGAAGTATATCCACACAACTTTAAACAAAAGGGGAACACTTGGATTGAACTTTTTGCGGTTTCCCTCCATTTCTTTTTCTCCTAAACGACACATTAAGTGATGCCAGCCCCCGCTCAAGGATTACTTCGCCTCAATCTTCAACTGTTTCGAGTGCGAGCTTTTTTTTATTGAAAAGGCAGTTTCGTTTATTTTGAAAACCCGTCTCCTCACATGCACTAAGGCACACACAAAGGGACGCCACCTTACTCATCCAGGAGGCGTGACGTCGAGACTGCTGAAATCACATGAAATGGAGAGGTAATGACAGTTGTAAAGAGTCTATTGTCCTCCTGACTCCACTGATGCTTAAGACATGAGACGGACATACAGTAGATAGACAGAAATCCGCGAGATAGAAGGAAGGGAAGGCGAGAAAAAGCGAATCTTCACTCTCTTCTGACAGTTGCTGCTACTGCTTACTGAAGGAGAAAGCATAAAGGTGGTTAATTAGACGAATCTACAGCTTATTACGGAAGAAGAAAGTACATTGACAAGGTGGCAGTGGTGAACTGACAAGGGTCTCCCAGCGGAACCCAACAACTAGCTTTAATTAACGCCGAGATGGTGCGCACTGCATGTGCGCGGGGCAGAAAAAAATTTGACCACTTGAGGATAACTCTCCTCACGTATTCAAAACAAATTTCTTATCAATTCATCTTTGTTGTACTTCTATCGCTTCAAGCAACTTCTCAAATGTGAGAATCGTAAGAGCATTTCTATTCAATGACGAGTTGGCGGTGTGCTTCATCCAAATTTTGGTTCCAGTTCCACAATGGATTCGCAATGGATTCCATCACTCATGTCCGTAGAACTCATCCACAGAATCTGAGCTATCCTATAGCAGAAGCCGACATTAAGTGAATATTGGCGTTCCTCCGAGTTCGATTACTGACAAACAGCAAGAACGAATGGAATTTCAATGTATTTATTGTCTGAAGCTGGTCAATGAAATAGAGAAGACCAATATGTTAAGGTCCATCTACACCGGACGCGGCGCGTCCTCACGCATCAGAATTTTCGTTCAGAATTTTACTAAGTCTTTGGGGCTGTTCACCCTGACGCGCGGGATCGCGTCGCGTCTGGTGTGAATGGACAATTACATGTACATGACTGGAAATGAGGTCGACATGCTTTGTGAACATATGCAATGATTAAATATTGAGAAAGAAGAGAACCAGTCTGTGTCCTTATCATTCGACACATCTTTCCAACATGCCATGATATCATCTGCATACATTTAAATCAAGTTCTCAGATGCAATGAGTTCTAGTAGGAAACAAGTAGAATTATCATTCGTTGTTTGTCAATCCTAATTTTGCATCTAAAATGTATCTGATAAATATCTAAATATAAATCCTTTGACTTGTGTTCAGTTCTTAAAAGTAGAGTAAAAGCAGAAACAAAGAATCATCACAGTTTTTCTTGACTCTCTACTCTCTTTGGGCAAACACAATCACACAAAAGCAAGCGGCAGGACGTACAGATTCTCCACCCAAGATGTTGACGTAGTGAATAGCCTGTCAGACTGTCAAAGCCGCTACCGATGTACTTGTCGCCTTCACAGCTTCAAATTTCCACTTAATGTTTGCTCAATTGCCTTCAGATCGTCTATCCGGCAATTACGAAGACCGCAGCAGTTGCTTTTCTTCACGGACTTTTGATTTGTTACTATGTTGCACTCTTCCGAAGACGAAATGAATTCGATGAAATATCATTATTTGAAAGGAGAGAGTGAATAAGAAGAAACATGGAAGAAGTAGTTGCCTATAAATACCACAGGTATTGTGCAAGAATAGTAAAGAGACATACATTACAAATTGAATGTAATCGAAATAACTAACAGTTGCCATTTATTTGTCATCAATTTTTTCATAAGTTTAAATCAACTAATAAGTATGCTTGTCAATTCTCTTGAGGAGCAAGCAAACGATATTATTGTAGACGCTTTATCGGAGTACAGTCAAAGGATTAACACAAAATGTCCAAGTAGATGTTTGAAGTATCCAATTCAATTAGCAGTAACTACATGCGTGATTACTAGATTACAAATTCATACAGAGTAGATTCTAATGTCACATTCACAATTCCATGATTCCCTCATGATGCCATGTCACAACTTCTGCGGACATGGAATTACATTAATGTGAAACAGTGGAATATTATAGCATCAGATTATCAGTTTAAGAAAGCTTCAAAATTAGAAATTGTTGCAGTATAAGAAGACACAAGAAGGAAGCCAACTTCGCTTGAGTACGGTGAGCGAGTTTCTTTCTAGCAAAATTGGAAGAAAATGTTCTGAAACTGAATTTTACCAGCAGTAACGGGGCGGAAATGGGAACACTAATAATGAGCTTGAGAAGCACGAAATACGTAAAATTAGACGGTAGCGGAATGCCTGATGCACTCCAGAAAAGTGCAATCACTAATTACCAGACGAACATATTTTGTCGCCAGTTGATAAAGCCGTCTGGGGATTCAAAGGTAGGAAACATACAGAAGTACTTCGATGAGGTCGCTCCCTTCTCTTTCCGGAGAAAATCAGGAATAAGTATAATTATCATCATTTTGAGAACTTCTCATGTATAATATTAAGGATGTCACTTTTGTTCTTTATTAGATTGTTTATTAGATTACTTGTTGAAGATTTGTTCTTGTATTAAAACTAAACAACGGTGTCATTGAAAACATACCTAAATTCAAGACAGAAATATCCCCTGTACTGTAAGTTTTTAAGGTCTCCTCGGATAACTCTACTGTCAACGTGAAACAAGAAAAAGCAGGTAAGTTAAACAATTAAATTTCACTTCTTAGAGAATGAAGTTTGAATGATGAATTGATCAATGATTGTTAATTAATGCTAGATGGAAAGAGAGGAGCGGTGAATATATGTGAGGAACTGATAGCTTTTTACACTAGACCGCAAAATAAACCTGTTTCGATATTCTCAAGGAAACTGAAGAAGGAAGAGTACAAAGTTGACGATAATGAATATGAAATGAGGAACAAACCGTCACTCAATATGGACGCATGACTCACACCATATTGGTCTGAGCAGTGATCATTATCATTGTCCTGATTATTCCTGCACCACCTGATCCTTCATCTCGTATGCACAAGTACAAGCCACACGACGGTGCAAACGCTCTCAGCGGATGACCAGAAAGCGAACCGATCTCAATTTTCCAACCTTCAGGACGGACTAGCGGTGGGATGCCACTCAAATGTGAAGATAATGAAGTGTGAACCGGATTGATGGAGACGAGAAGATGCGTTAGGGACCAGAAGTACGCAGGAAATACAGGAATAGAAGATGGGAGGAATAACAACAATGCAAGAGAAAGTGCGCGTGAGATAGAAGGGTGTATACATGTAGACGAACAGTTGTAGGAGAAACAGGTGTTGACTGATGAAAGACGTTTAAGCAATATAAAGAAGCGAGTAATAGCAACCGAATTACAAAATCGGTTTGAGAAGAGGAAGTGACGAATCTCAATGTGAAGAAAAAAATGATTCCCTTGAACAAAGAGTGAAGCGTAGAACCAAGGAGAGATAGAGATTTACAAGTTTTTCTTTTGAGAAGCAAAAATCACATCAAACACACACACACATGACAGATGGTTCAAAGGCTAAAAAGGAACTCAATCAAACAAAATTGAATGCAAATCCTCTTTCAATCGTTGATCAGTTATTGATGAATTGCACGGAAAGCATAATGTAATAAATAGAACAATCATAAACATCATGAAAACAGAAAGATAGCTTGATTATATATTGATTGGTCAATAGGTTTTCAGATGCCGAGGTTGATTATAATAAAAACTATTTAGTGCACTTGTAATACATGTATTGCAAATATTCGTCCAAATCAGCAAAGCATGATTTTTTCAAAAAATAATAAATGTGAGTATTGGCTGTAAGTACAGCTCGACATTAAAATAAAATCTTTTATTACATTTCCATGATGCATCGCAAATACATAATACGTTATCTCTCAGAAACAAAATACGACCAGCACATCATTGCACTATAGCCACCTTAAGATTAATTAGACATGTAAAATAATACCTCCAACAGAACTTCATTCAAATGAGTTTTGAAACGGCAAAGATTAACCGGATTTAGTTTCAACTAAATCGGCGTAGATGTTTTCCAACTGCAAACTGAATACAATCAACACCAACATGAGTTAGAGCTTTAGTTAACCTACATAAGTAGTCTACATGACAATAATCGATTGACTTTACGTATCTGTCAATCATAAATCAGTGCTCATATATCTTAAACAATTGTACTACCTCAATTGCTATTTATTTCAATAGTATCAAACCAATATGTGGTTCATAAATTGAAACACACAAATTTGTCAGCAAGTTGCATCTTCATTCCGAAAATCAGAAAATTTGTCTTCCTGCCAAACCCCTTTCAAAACTAACGAAGTAAGGGATTGGGCAGCCTTCCCAGACGGAGAAAAGCTTGAATTATCTTAATCATCTGAGCCATCCTACCACCTGCCATCAACTGAGATTTAAATTCTTTTACATAATGGAAATAGCAAACCCTGATTATATTTCAACCAGCGCCTAGGTCATTCTCAGACAGTCAAAATTTGTTGACTAAAGAGATGGTTCAAATATATTAAGTTTAGAACAAAGAAAATATTTTAGAAAACACCGAATAATTGCTTTCTTAATTTCTATTCAACGAAGTTCCATAGCCTCTTCACTTATGCGATTGGAACTATTCAATCACGAAAATTGCTAGTTTACAGCATATATATGAAGGTAACATATGAATTTTGCAAATGAGCGAGTGACTATTCAATAGTAGTGCAGACAAGGCAAAATTTGAATCGATGATCCCATTGTGACTAACTCATCACAATAGATTTCTGACACGTTTATTCAAATCGAAGAATGCAGCAAATCATGCACTCCTAAATGCAAAAATCCATGGACATTATTGTCATTTTATTCGCAAGGGCCCAAGCACAGCCACCACCCAGACTTAACCCATGCACGGAAGCGAGTTGCAGCTGAACTGCCAAACACAGATGCAGCAGCGCTTTCGTGACAGTGCTTAAGTGCATATACAGAAATCTGTAAAATCAACATAAAGACACCTGTACGAGTTGGACCATATGCATCATGCATGAGGGAACTTTGGGTGCGCTAGCCAAGACATAGGTCACTTGAATAGGTCCGACTTCTCGAGTTCGGTCCAATTGCGCATCAAATGGAATACCGTGCCTGGACACGGCAAAATTTCCAGATATGGTTGATCACTAGTTACAAGAGGATTTACTCTGTCAATCGATTCTGAAATCTCTGTTCATGTATACGGAAGTAAAAGGACAAATGATCTTTACAGTCAATCCGTGAAAGAATAGTCGATTCTCAGCAAAACACAATAATACCCAGTACACACGCGTAAGAGTACAACCGACAGCGCCGTTACACCTTGTGTGCTTTTGAAGACGCATGCGTGTGCAAATTTACATTTTGACTTGAGACGAATCAATGCAAATCCCTCATCATCAGAAGTAACGCCCGCCGACCTCAAATCAGCTGCTACGGAAAGCGTTAGACATATCATGGGAAGATACAGCACGTGGAATCATGACGGGAAATTGACACTTCCTCCACAAATCTTAAACTTTGAATTTTGTCGAAAAAATGATAACTGGGTCAGATTAAGCTTAACAAAGGAGCAGTGTAGTAGTGGTGGGATAAAGCAGTGTAGCGCTGTTGTACTTTCTGAGATTGTAACCAAGAAGAGTTGTACTTCATGGGTTTACCTGAACACAGAGAAGGTGATTGCAACATTTAATCATTTTCTACATACTGTAAAACCTCTGATAAACCGCCATGGCGACTTATTCAACAAACCTCCGCATAGGAGACGTTCTACCTTCCAAATATCTCCTTGTTGGTCTAAATAAAAAATCCCGTCAGTAATTGTTGATAACATACTTTTAAACCAATAATTTGCAAAATGCTTCATTTAATCCTGGTAGGCCTACTAGTAGGAAATACACGTCTAAGGCTGACAGCTGGCATGCAGCATTCATCAACACGATTATGATGATTTACTAACGCGACTTCACTGTCGATTGCGTCTAATCCAGACAGACCTAAGATTTCACGATCCCCGGAATTCGGGATTGCAGGCCCTGTTAGGCACTATGAGCATCAAACAGTTTTGGTAGGATGGTTTTCAACAGATTTTCATAATAAATATTCAATATCTTATTTAAAAAGGAATAACATAAATTTTTTCATAATTATATTGCTTTTTTCTAGAGAACTGCCTCTCATGTTGACAACAGCGAGTTAAATGGACTGAGCGAAAAGTTTTAGTGGTGTACCCCAAGGATCAGTGATCGGTCCTCTGATTTTTTTCTACTTTTGTCTCTGATCTTGAGAAAGCTACATCTTATGATGAAAGTGATATTGTTGTTAGTTATGTGGATGATTTTACTATTTCTGCTCCTGTAACTATCAACTGAACTTCAAGTCGGCTGACCATTCACTCCCTCCACAATTTAACGTCCATTTCCCTCGTGTTTCGATTGTTGGACGCTCCCTTTTTTAATTTGTAAAACTGGGTAATAAGAAATAAAAAGAATATTAAAATTTAGAAATGCAAACAGGTGCTTATAACCGCATTCCTTTGTGTATAACTGTGATCCGACAAACTAGTTTTTCCATTTTTATGGCTAAACTAGCTATTAATGGTTTTTCGTTGAGTTGACTGTGACTTATTTCTGCTTTAAGACATTCCAACTCGCAAAGTAAAACCTTTTGTTTTACAGTCAAAGTTCTATTAAATAAAGTTAACTTTCTAAATCGCGTTCCGCACCTTCAAAGGTCGATAGACGGTGAATGTCTAGGTGGACGGCCCTAATTCTATCGACATCTGAAGACATCTTGTCGCGATTTAGAAACTTAACTTTATTAATAGAACCTCGACTGTAAAACGAAGGGGAGTTACCTCTTTTACTTTGCTTGTTATCAACATGATCCCCCGTCGTTTGGTCAACTACGTACATGACAACTCAGCATTTCTTCGTTAGAAACTTTTTGTTAATTTAGTTTCCTTCTGTTAAGAAATTTACTTCGATTATTTCGTACATCTAAATACTAAATAGTATTTTCCATGTGTTGTCTTAGGTATAGTGTGTACAGTTTCATTGCTTTCGGTGTAGTAGTGTCATTGTATTTCTATTGTTTACCTCCATTATCCACTTTCCACTTATCCAGTCTTACCATTATCCACTTTGTGTAGTGTCAGATATAGTTCACTTGTAATCGGTGTAGTAGCATCGTTGTATTTCTGTTGTATTTTACCTCCACTTTTCCAATTTTTATTCATCAGTTTCCTGTTGTTTTATAATATCCATTTTTAATTTCCTTAACCTATGGTGACCATTGTACTATTCTATTTCCACTATCAGCATCTGTAGTCGGTACAGTATATTAGACGTCTGTTTTGAACGTGAATACGGCAGTGTTTGGAATCTATGGTATTAGTATATTAACGGCAAGAGTGAGTGTCGTTTTCATTTTGAGTGTGAGTTTCCATTTTTACCAGATATTGGGCCAAAGCTGATCAATTTTAATTCGTTGCCACGAGAAAGCTACATTGAATTCTTTTAAGAACTGATTAATCCAATGGTTACAGTAGCATTGCCTTTGTACACTTGCGGATTGGAGAACGCCATCAGTCCTCATTAGGACTACTTTAACTAATAATTTAAATTAGTAAGCATTATATTCTATTATAAATGGCTACTGGGATGACTTTCATCCTCGTATGAGAATTCTATTATCACATGCCTCACGATGTTTACTATCGAGGTGATCGCCAAATAAGCGTCATGTTATTATCATTATTATTTACTATTACAATGGCGAAAAAAAATTTTCTGTGTAAATCGAAGGTGGTCTTAAACTATCTGCTTTCCTGAATAATTTCACTTTAATTTAGATACATAAAACAGAATTTTGATCCCGGTATTGGAATATCTGATTCGGACAGACATGAAGATTGGTGCATTTTTAGAAGTCGGTTCAATCAGTCAATAAGTATACTGAACTGAATGGTAGGTATCTAATTTTTATTGTGGTATAAAGCTAAAGATGCCTAATTTCGAATACAGAAATGGGTTAGTTATGCTAACACTGTGAACTTGAAAATAACAATCCTTCTCTGTTTGATGTGATTTCCTTATCAAAGCATGACACTCCACCACTCCGAGATTACTGTCCACAAACCTCTAGACTGTCTATCACACAGGAGAAGAGGTCAGCTGCGCCTGTCAACTCCGTAGTTTCCTGGTCTTATCTACGACAACGAGAAGAGTGATGGCCAATATCTTGGGTGACCTGTGGCCAGCGGAGAAGCACGTCAAGACCTCAAGAAGTCTTCTATCAAAGTGGATAGGAGGCCAGGCGCTCCTTATCTAGAACTCAATTCTCATCCGTCAGACTTGACCTCAAGCGCTTATCAAAGACACGAGTCGATGGTTTGGTATGAATTTGGAGCAGACAATGAGCTCGGGCGTCCCATGACCTAGCACATTGTGTTGATCATGCTAATTATCAAAATTTCGAAACTCTTGGGTCTTCGATTTAACAAATCTCCATCTATATAAAAGTAGATTTATCTTCAGGATCTATCGACCATTTGTTAATGAACTCATGATAATCGTCCTACAAGCATAACGCGACCTGTTACTTTTACAACAGGCATTACATATAATAGTTCCAATTGTATATTACAGAGGACACATTTTTCTGTAAGGGTCGTGTAAACACGATATTTGCGCAACCACAAACAATATACTGGTATTGCAATAAGCTATTTCGCTTTCGTACGTTTCGGGATAGTGGGAAGATCTTGTTTCAGAATTCCTGTAACGCTCACTCATCATTTGCAACTTTGTGATATACCTGTTTGACTGTGCATCTTGTAGGATTTCAATGAAACTTTAGTATCACGTATGGTTGCCTATGTACACTGTATATCGGCGGATACATCAATCACGCCGAAACGTACATCTAATGAAATTGGCATATAATGTGTTTCATACATATATAAAAGAGACACTGGATACTCGTATAATGAACCTTCATGTTTTAAAATAGAATTCATTGTGACAGCAAATAGTATAATTAAATACTGAGTCATGTTCAATGGTACATCTTCACTTATCTTCACATGTTCTACAATAAGCTTTGCGTTGATTGATCAAATTAGGTTGTTCCTCTTATTCTCAAATATGTTTGATGATAAGGATATTCATTAAGAACCCCGAATAATGCATGTTCGAGTGTTCATTGCAACCAACTTTTCTGAAACAGTGATTAATATGCAAAAATGGGATTTCAAATTAAGTTTAAAGGATGCAGTCGCAAAATAGGATGAAATCTGTATGCAATCTCATGTATTTTGAAGTATCAGAGGCCTTCTCGGATCAATAGATGATCACAAAAGTTTCATCTTACTTCCAAACTGCGAGGTCACTGCGGTCGGCTGTTTGGGTAGATTCAGTGCGCCATGAGTCATTTACTAGATGGTAAGAAAGTACATTCATCCTTGATCGAGATACAATTTCATACTGTAGTTACAGGATACAATACGATTTGTTCTTACGATATGATAGGTGCATAAAGTTCAGTATCAAGATTTATCTTGACTTAACCATTGATCGATTGTCAGTAATGTAGCCAACTATGAATCATTCTGGGTTGCAGCAAGGAGTTCATCAGCTTTTCTCAAAAAATCTGACTGCATGGGGTTTAAATCTAGAGTAACAAAGGCTACAAATAAATGACAAATCGAAGCAAGAATCTGTCATATATGACTGGTCTCATATACACAATTTGTAAGTTCGCTATAAGCACTAAGTTAGGGGCATTTGATTAGCAAATTTGAAAGAGCCAGTCTTCATTTCATTGAAACGATTCGGACTGGAGAAAATATACCAATGCTGTGATGACCTTCGTGTTCACGAAATTGGTGACTCACATATCCTTGAAAGATTGACCGCCTTTTTGTACCTCTCTATGATTCATTGTAACCTTTAGCTGGTACATTACCCAAAACTCGTATGACTTGTTATTCCAATAATACTAACAATGTAATGCACTGAAACTAAGGGTAACAATACAATAAAATGAAAGAGAATGATAATCTTCTATAAGCGAAGAATGATACTTCTACGACATCACGCATCAGTCAGATGTATTGATTAACACTGCTGAAAACAATAATGACATGTTACAATTCTTGGTACACACATAATTTGTGACAGTTGAAGTTTCGCCCAAATTGCCTAAATTGCTTTCGTCCCGAACACCTCTTATACAACATGTCTCTACTGTGTTGCACTTCAAATGTTCGAAGTACCTTGAGTAACACCCACATCTTACCAAGAACATTCGGCTCATCCGTTAGAGCATCAAACCGTCTTCAGTTCTTGGTTTGTTGTACAAAATAGTGAACATTTTATACATGCATATTGCAGATATTTCGGCATGACATTTGTCAAAAAGGATGCAGAGAAAGGAAATTGTGATGCTTTCTTCAGTCTGTATCCTTTGAAAAAGACCTGCCCGCGGATATTTGAACATGCTGACCGAAGATTTGCACTGTCTAATAACATGGAGACATAAATGGAGAATATTTGAATTCCGCAAAAATCTTTATTCGTGAAATTTGGATTATTGAACCACATGGCCGTTGAAAATAGTTATTTTGCATAATTTTACACCAATCAGCAACCGATGGCTGCAAAGCATCTGATTTCTTGATTCATTTATCATTCAAGAATTGTTTGGTAATTGATATGTATGAAATAAGTGCCTCGTTTCAAACAGTAACAGAAGTCGAATGTAGCAGAAGTCAGGAAGTTATAGTTCCTCAGAGCACTTTCGGGCAAATGAAGAGAATAAACAAAAGAGTCGGTCAAATATATTGCTACTTCACTCGTTTTCATAGCAATTTTTGAAGTTCAATTCCACAAAATTATGCATTTTTTGCTTTTCCCATTTATGTATTTTTCATCTATGCAGTTTTCTTTTCTAAGATTCAACTGTCTGATATTTCCACGTGTTTGATTCATGTGCGATATTTTCAAGTGAAGCTTTAACATAACTACTACCCCATGCTGGGGTCTTGGACTGTGCTGACATAGACTTTTCTGGAGCTTTGTGGCACTTTTAGTCCGGATGCTTTCCTGTCGACTTCCAATTTGACACCTCTGCACCAGACGATCGCTAGGCCAAGCATTTAACCACTGTACCACGGAGACCAAGTAATGAAGTATATATAAATTTAACCGAATGATGATCAAGCAAAAACAGTGCACTTCCAGAAATCTTTTTGACAATGCAAAGAAGCTCATATGAAAGATTTTACCATCGATTGAGTTACATAACGTGAAAAAAGGATTCATCCTTATCATAGAAGGTTTCCTAAAACGTTCACATCTATGTAGGACTTTAACCCTAAATTTTGCCGCAGCTTATACATAAAATCGAAAGGTCTTGAATCAGAATCATTATTCGCATTCGTTTCTTCTACATTTCTATCCCAATCACAAGCTTGTTAACTTGTGGAAATTCCAGGCACTTGACTTGGATGAAATTTTTTAATTGCTCATTCAATGAAAGTCTCAGCATTCGAAAATAACATTTAGATTTATCTAACCATAATACAAGTTCACGCTCCTCATAATACTGCTTGAACTGAGAAATTTCGAGAAATAATACTTGGTGCATGAAAGTCCTCGTTTTTTCTTCAATCTATGTGATATGCACTTAGATGATTTCTGGTATCTGTGGATATAGCGGCTTCGTTCCCCTTTTCGTATAAGATAGTGTATAATAGTTCCAATCAGTTCGATGATAAATTTGCCTGAAAAAATCATTTTGCTTCTCAGCAAGATTGCAGCCTCCAGCAAAGACATATAAAAATCACGTTACAGAATAATTCTTTCAAATGCCTGATTTTCAACTCTGAATCAATGCGGTACGCACGAATTTTGCATTGCAGAAGCATCCCGGCCTCCTGAGGTCTTCAAGGTGCATCCAACGTCCTCTCACGCTCCGTAAATTCCAACAGAGATGCAAGGGCACCCCAAGCTCAAATTGGAGTGCACCTGACGCCGTACATCCATTGTTTCCTTCTACAAACCATTCCTCTCCATTTCTAATTCTTGTCATCAACACAACGCGACCATCCGCTCAAAGTGCAGGCCTTTGTCACACAAGTATTTTCATTCTAACGCGTCAAGCGTCAATCCGACAATACTGGTGAACTTTACCCAGCCTGAAAGATTCTCATTCACTATGAACTTGTACTTCCAGCGTCGTCACGCAAAATAGGACGAAATTAGTCGCACCTCATGTAGAAAGGCCAACAGAGAGAAACAGATGAACAAAATGAAGCAAACGGGGAAAGATATTATAATTCTGAGACCCATATCTTCAAGCGTGCTTCTAGTATGCAATTAGATCAATCTGGAAGTAAGCAAAGTGGAAGATAGAAATCGAGAAATGGACAGTCGCAGTCAGCAAATATAAGGGAAACAAATCATCATGACATTTGTTTGAATTATTGAACTTACAGGGATCCCCTGGCTTCTCTGCTTGCGGATAGGGACAAGCGATCTGGAAGTATGAAGTTCAAACCTAGCCACAAACACTCTAGTCGTTGGACAGGGAGAACTTGGAATTCCACCTCTTAATAATCACAGTTCTGAGAAACTTCATATTCTGCTCCTCAGTGACGTGTTCACTCTGTGGGAGTATAGGATAAGGTGTAGGATCTGTTGTGAAGAAACAAACAAAATACTATCGACAAGAAGATATGCTTAAGTGAACGCAGCTTAATTAATCGAAATTTGTAGTTAAGCTGTGCATAACCCTTCTATCTACTCTAATTGCCACCTCGCATTCAAAGTAATGCTTTCACTGAGCTCAAAAGTAAAAATTACGAAACTGAAAGAAGGAGAAGACTTGTTCCCAGGAATTACATTCTCACAGCGCTATATTATCGATGACGGAGGAAAAGAGGCACATAAACACGGCAATTACCTGTCAAGGATGCCAACCAGTCGTCCGCAACCTTTCAAAAAACTGCAATATTGGAAAATATTATTCATCATAGACTTCATAAACGCGATCATTTCAATTACATGTCATTTGCTTGGAGGAATGCAGAGGAAATATCCCAGCTCTAATACTGATAATTAGGCAGTTAAGGACAAACTAATTCCATTCTAAATCGTGGAGAATACTTACTGTGATTATTTGACATTCTCATCCTTATGAGTTAATTGTCATTCTTTTGATAATCGAAGTACTTCAAACAACGTAATTTTTTTACGATGGGACTCAAAGCCTATTTTTGAGACTTGCCAAGGCTAAGCGGTGATTGATGCTTTAAAAAAATCGAAGTTGGCTTCGACAGCCAACAATTTTCTCAGCAAGACGGTTTTTTATCATTTTTGTTCTCAATTTATCGACGTCTTCATATAAATAGATTAGTAATGCAATCATCATTCTTAGCATCATATATCATCATGGAATCACTTTGCATTTTTCCGCACGAGTTCAGGAGGTCATTGATTATTCCACATAAAATTGGCTGAGAAGGTCAAAGAAAATCATGAATTTTCATCGTTTTCATTTAACGAATTTGAGAAAGTTAAATTTCACTGCTAGTAAATGCGGTGCTTTAACTAATTGTAATATTGGAGTTCTTGAACTTGAAGAAGCAAAGCAACAGAGACATCGAGAGCCACTGGTCGGAATGCTCATCACTGAATCATTTACCGCCTTCTTGCAAGCAAGCAGTAGATTCCACTTGCACAAGCCGTCGCTTGCTCACATCACTGAACTACTCATGTTTGGAAAAAGGTCTGATTAAAAATACATACTGATTTTACCATTCAATTATTCGAAACACATCTGAGTTTGGAGTTCCGAGTATGTTATTGGAAGTTGACAGGAAAAGCAACCGGACTGAAAGTGTCGCAACGCTCCAGCATAACATGTGACCATGAAAACGAACACTAGTTAAGTCCATATGGGTAGCAGTAGCGACAGCGGATCAAAGATGTAGAGACACATTAGAAGGATGCTCATACAGGCGATATGGCACTGCAATCTTTTATGATTTAGAGATGCATAAATGAAGCAAAAAAGGCTTCCTGCATTGATAGCCATTGCTCCGTACAACAATGTTTTACGCGATAGATAAAGCGGCGGAGCCGAATAGCATTCAGACACAAAATCTTTCACATTTGTAACAATCAAGTTTTTAAAAAAGCGAGATTCAAATCAGAATTTGATAGCAGCGATATGTCATTAATAAAATTATCAGAATTCTTCAGATTTAGAAATGTCAACTGCTGCCGTCTATGAGAATGAAGTTTGTAAGGCATCGATCCATGAAATTAGGTGAATTTGTACAGAAATGATGGAGCTAGTCCAAAATGAAGATAACCCAACCATAGATGACACTAGGAGTCTTTCATGGTCTTTGACAGACATTTTAAGGAAATGATGACCCTCCACAGTCACTTTTCATAAGCGCCGAGCACCAACACGCCTTCCATTTCCATAATTGAGTCTGAGAAATGCGGCAGTGGAATGCATTGAGGTGCGAGCAAGAACGTCTACTGCTGTCGCTCATGAAAGAAACTCCTCATTAAAAAATTCCATCCCAATCCCCGAATCTACAAATTCTCAGTCAATCCGCTGAGGAATGTTCCAACCTCAGATACCATTACCGGCGAACACAGCAAGATTCCAATTATCAAGATGCTGGTGCGTACGGAGACGAAGTTTCCTGACAGACGTGAGGTCAATGCGACAGGCGATGTAAACTGCTCACTTGATGGAATGGACGTTATTTATCACTGCCAACGAAGGTTCAGAAATAATTTGAGCTTGCTTGAGTTTGATGCGAAATTGTTCAAGATCAAACAAAATCATTGAGCCATAATGTGTCCAACTTTGTAAACTCCTACATAGGTAGGTGGTGCCACCGCAGAAAATCCAATGTGGTCTCCAAGGCACAGTGGTTAAGAGCTTGGCCTAGCGACCTTTTGGTCAAGAGGTCGAGTCCTGAAAGTGCCATTGGAAGTCGTCAGGAAGGGCATCCGGACTAAAAGATCAAAGCGCTCCAAAAAAAGATTGACTATGTCAGCACTGTCGAAGCCCCACTATGGGGAGTAGGAACGTTAAACCATCATGAATATAATGCACATGCATTCTGTGAGGTTGATGACTGTCTTGTGAGTCGCCGGAAGCTACATGATCATTTCAAAAGTAATGCGTAATCACTAGAGCATACCAAGTACCACTAAGTACGAAAAAGTCACAAATTGAAATATTCGTCTACGTTCCAGATTAAAGTCTGACATTGTCAGCCATCCAAGCCTCCAGTATGTGGGAGTAGTGACGCTAAAGCTTTATTGTTCATTTATCATACTTTCTGTTTTATAATTTTTTTCGATTTGTAATATTACCTGTTTTGATTCAAAACTTCTTCCCTTCCTGTTCAGTCTCTCATTAGAATGCATTTCCAAACATTTAGACTACATGTTCATAGCAAATTACAAACAACTCGATATTTCGTGATCATATTAATTATAAATCATTACAATTATAAATTGAAAAAATTTCAATTGTAAAGGTCAACTTCCAAAGAATAGATTATACAATATCCTTCAAAATCCGCCACATCAGTTGGATTAGAATATGTTATATGCAGACATAGCCATTGAAAAAATCTAGTAGCACAAGAAGTTTTACTTGTGATATTACATAAAAATATGCAATAATATTATAAATAATTATCACATGTAATTTAAATATTCTAGCAATAATAATTGCTCAAGTATTTTTTAGAAATAAATGAACATGTATGTTATAATTTAGTTGGAGCATATTCTTAATGTAGATTTAAACAACTGCAAATTAACTCAATACTAGACAAGTTTTGAAAATGCTTCAAATATCAGTTCTGGATTGTTGCTTAGGTGCTACTTAAGGCGACACAAATCGACTGCAAGTTTCAAACATCGTTTATTGCACCATGAAAGTTGATACAAGTTTCTGGCCAATCGGTTAACGAAGCAAGCATTAAGACATGCCATCAGGAATAAGATGTGGGAGAGAAATTCTCAATTATTAGTACTGGGTGAAGCTTCAGCAATGAAATAATATATGTTTCCACAATCTAGTGAACTCATGTGGCAAGAATTCAACAGCATATACTGGATTCTACATGTTTATCAGTACAGGCAACACAAATCGGAGAAGAAGTTGTAATGAACAAGATTTCCATAGGCACAAGCATATACTCGAATTATGACAAGCACTCAAAATTATGTTAAATAAAAGTACAATGGCTGGAACACTTGTTGTTGCCGAAGGAAATTATTATCAAGAAACTACGTGCAAATCATATCCAGACTGCACTTTTCAACTATCAACGGTTCACATGCCATTACCCGTTTTGTCGTGTAATTGCTCCGATCTCAATTTCCGCCATCACAACAAAACATACCCAGCAATTCGAAATTCAATTTCATCCATAACTTAACAATGAATGATAAGAACAACTTATTGCATTCATGATAATGAAATTTACAAGTCAATATGATCTGCATCAAGCGTCTGAGATATTGGCCGACTAAAGAATTTCAAATAATGACTTCATTATCAGTAGAGGACATCATCACGGGTCATAATTCAACGTACAAGGCATTGAAAATTTCCCCACTCTAACCGAAAGATAACGCCTGCTGGAAATTGTTAGTACTGTAGAATGAGTAAGTACTTATTTAACCTGACAACCATTAAAAGCCAAGCATGTTTGGTGTCAGTTTCCCATGCCCAGAATCATTGAAATGGTGTCAACGAATTTTGATAATTTAGTAAAATCGGGTGACGATCAATGAATTTGAAATTACCCAGCAATTTTCTGCCAAGTAAATTTAACTCAAACTAAGAAAAATATGCAATAAGTATTTTAAGAAATGACTTCCGTGCTACATATGCCAGAGTAGTATACGAATACATACTAGTTAAATTGAAACAAAATATTTTAGTTTACAAATAAGAATGATGTTCCTCTCTACTTGGATTTTGGAATGAAGGAAGTTGAAGTTAACAGAAAGTTAAGGGAAGCTAACCCAAGCAAGGTTGTCGATAAGGATCAAATTCCATCTTCGGATTGGAAAAAACGTTTACTTTGTCATGCTGCAGTGAACGCTGACGATATTCGGCCATTTTCCATCTTGGATTGGAGGAAGTCAGAGCTAAATGTTTGCGAAAGACGCAAGCACCTGCACTACACGCTAGTTCGGTTGACTTGAAGAAAGGTTTCAATAAGTTTTGCAAAATCTGCTAGTAGATGCGATGAATTATGAAATCTGATGTCTTTTTTGTCTTCCTTTGAAACTTCTTGAATTCGCGTCTGTGAATGTCATACGCTGGCACGTATGCAGTTTCAACACAACCAATCCTCCAGCGTTGTTTTGGTCGTTACTGAAGAGGCCAAACTGGTTTTAGAGTTAATTCTTTTAGTTTGAATAGCATTCTTATCGGAAGACGTAATCTATTAAAGATGTCTTGGCCAGTCATCTATTTTCAATAATTGAGGAAGAGCCAAGATGGTAATGATGTAATAATTAATTTCGGTTACTCTTCGGCAACAATCATCAGGTTTTAAACATAGGAATTAACATAGTCGGAAAAGATATTAATTCAAATTTCACATTAAAGTTGGAAATAAGGGAGTAAAAAAGAAATCTAAATGATGGTCACCGAATAGTAACCGAAATTGATTACAACATCATAATCTTGACTCTTACTCCACGATGTGTAGCCTCAGTTATAGTGCGTAGCATTAGTTCACTTGTAATCGGTATAGTGGGATACTCTACTTTTCCATTTTTTATCCATCGATTTCCTGTTGTTTTATAGCATCCATTTTTAATTCCCTTACCACGAGAAAGTTCCATTCAGTTCTCTTAAGAACTGCTTAATCCAATGGTTACAACAGCATTGCATTTGTACATTTTCGGTTGGAGAACGCCATCAGTCCTCATCAGGAATACTTCAATTAATTATTCAAATAAGTAAGCATTATATTCTATTATAAATGACTGCTGGAATGATTTTCATCATCGTATGATGATCAATTATTAAAACTCGAAGACGGAATATTTTCTGGGAAACTTGCGACCACTCAACCAAAAGATCAATCGCAAGCTAATTACATGCCTTATTGATTTGACTTTGATCCGATGAAGAGACTGATTTATTACAGTAGTAAAATATGCTGAATTAGCTTGAACATTTTTGGATCATTATGGCCGAAAAGAATATTTTTGACAAAAATCATTATCGTTTATAGAAAAGTTATATCTAAGTTGCTTGCTCTAATAGAAGCTTGAAATTATCTCAGCAAGTTCCAACTGATCATAATAGGTTCATTGTAAAGTTTCATTAACCTCAACTGCCCAAAGGTCAGCTTCTGCGAACAAAACCACAAGCTTACCCACAAGTTTACGCAAGTTTTACTTGAGCCTTTTAAGGGAAGGCTTGTATTATGCGGCGATGAGAGACCTGAGAAACCATATAATAACAACTTTTGAAAGCAATAGTAATAATATTTCTACAGGATGCACTACATATTTTATGGAGCTATGGAATTGAAAATATTGCTTACTTTATGCCTACGTTTCCCTTGTTGTGAGATTGGTTCACCTAACCACCAGCTATTATTATTATTACTATAACCAGACTTTTTCAATTAAGAGGACATTCCCTATGACCATGAACTATTTAGTCCAGAAGCTGTGTTGAACTGGTCAGAAGGTCAGTGCTACTGATTCTGACCACGTCGTCAGGTTTTCCGGCAGAATTTTGATCTATTCTATCTCGATTCCATTTGAGATACGGTCCATGATGCTATTACCTCACACGAAATAACTTAATGTATGTTTATCACGTCGACAGTAATACTAAACAAACGTATACTATATTTTGCAAGGGAAGTCACTTTGTCTCAAAACACAGTCATGTGTACATTCGTAATCGTAACACGAACTAAAAATATGACTGATAGTCGTTCTCGTAACCTTCACTTTTGATATTCGCCTCGTGTAGCACCAGTTATTGAACTCTGCTCGTTCTAGTGGCCGGAAAGTCATTCAATATGGGCGGTCTAAGTTTGTCTCAACAAATTAGGATGGCCTTGCATTTGTCAATATTCTAGAATTCCACTCAATTGACAGGAGTAAAGGTTGTTTACCTTCCGTTGATCTTAGAATCTGCGGATGCTTTCTCATTATTAGTGCATCCAGGTAATAATATCGATATTGGCTGGCGCGGCTATCAACAGGATACCATTCAACGTTTGATCTCAACAACTTTCAATTGTAATATGCTAAAGCTGATACAGTCAAAGCTCGATAATTAAGATCATAAATGATATGCTTTCAATGTCTTAATTATCGAAAGTCTCAATTAAACAGCAACTTATGTATGCCAAATATACAAAAAATGCCACGGCCGTATGATTTTAATTAACCGAAGTCTTAATTATCCGTGTCCGAATTAACGAGCTTCGACTGTAGTTCCCATGTCATCTGATGAAATATAACTTGTCGTCGTCACTGCTTCCATCAGAGGCAACACTGCTGATCTGGCTTGTTCAAACTTAATTGCAGAAATTATGCTTACAGTCCATCCACGCTAGAGACTACAACTTGAAGAGTTCGATCCGAATTGTCCGTAAATTTCACTACAATTTCATATTTTAGCCGTTCGATTCACCAAAAAATTGGGATGCTTCGGGCGAATTTAAGCGAATATGTGTACTTTTTGCATATGGAAAATAGCAATCAATAGAAGTCCACTACCATTATTTGCTTGCGATGTCAATGCAATAAATTCATCACTGCTGTAACTGCGACAAAACTGACAAGTAATGGTCATCTGCAGATTAGTCGCAATGAAACGTTGCAAGGATCACAATTCCGGGATTAAGACAATTTTAGGGGCTGTCGGGATTCCGGAATTGGGCTCCGGGATTGATACGGTGAAACATATTGTGATAATTATAGAACAATGTGCACTGTCTTACTGTATCGCTCGTAATACTAGAGCAATACTAAAAAGGTGAATACAATTCTAATAGAGTTAATCAAATGAATTTACATTTCAGATCAAAATTATGACAGTTAACATTCGAGTTTACCGTCAACATATACTGCACCAATTGTAAAACCCAGAACTGTGTATTATTTGACCTTAAAGGTTGAATAGGATAGCTGCTAGCGAAACCCGCCACTAATCTTTGTATCAATAATTCATCTTCCTTTTGTCTAAGTCTTCATCAAGCACTACAACATAGAATCATGGTCTGATGAGGCCTACTCAGAATTTAAGTAAAAGGTCATCGAATGTCTTGCTAGTTGTTGAAGTCTAAAAAACACATATAAGTGTGAATGCATTACCGAAGGAAAGTTCACACATTCGATAATATATTAATTTCTCTTGATAATACTTCATGTACGCGAAAATAGTATTTAAATCATACGAGTATTTCCTTTTATTGTACTGTTTGTCACTATCATTTTCAATCGATTCATTTAACTTGTTTTGTTGAAGATATGCATGAACAATAGCACATGTCCATTTTACTATAAAGTATGCAATGATGTATATTTGCAATTAATTATCCTAAGCCACAACTTATAATCAATTAACCTATACTTAATGTCTCATAATTTCTGGATAAGCAAATCACTTAAATTACATCATTGTCACTTTTGAACTGTGAGTTCATGCAATGTGATCAATTAGATTATATTTTTGTGCTGCCAGACTTGCTTAATTATGTCAGTACAATATAAAGATAGCAAATCTATCGACATAATGAGTAAGTAATAAGTACCAACGCGCATATGTGCTGCATCTAGAACAATGGTATGCATAGCATGTGGTTTACAATGCGATAATACACTGAACACCTAGAAATTTCGGGATCCATGGATCAGAAATATTCTGGGATTTGCAATTCCTACTTCGAAAGCATAGACTCATTTAGAGAAACATCAGTATAGAAAGAATCAGACGCAGACTTCATAATGAAGTTACAGCATAACCTCTCTATAACGTACATACGAGTAGGAGGCCCAACTCTATGGACCATACGAACTGACAGAAGTTAATTCACTAGTTAGCAGTAATCTCCATAGAACTCGAACAAAAGATACATCTAAAAGCAGGGAGTTGAGAAAAAAAAGTTCATAATCGTGTAGTTCCGGACGCATCCTTTGCTAAAGAATCTATACTATCATCTTGGTCCCATTAGGTCATGGATGAGGGTGCGAAAAACACTATGATGCAACAAATACTGATCTGAACTGAAACTTTGCTTACAAGCGGTACATGAAAATCAGATGATGTCTAGTTTAACTTGTTCGATAGTAGAAGCCAACGATTTAATAGCATTTGGCATATAACAATCTTGATCTGAGTTCGCTACAATGCATGGGAATAACTCATATTGAAGAGTCGAACTGTGCGACCTTAAATTTCTAAACATTAGTTAAATCCACTAATGAAGTGCTGTCTAGCGCTTTTAAGTTCTGGCAATCGTTCTAATTCAAATGATTGATTATTATGTCGGTGAAATATTCACTTTCCAAGTGATTGAGAAATTACTCAAGAATGAGAAGAATATTGCTGATCATCAATCTTTGTCGATGACTCAATTTGTCTTCAGAGATTCAGTGAGTCAGATGTCCGCAAATGACCAACGTCGTTCGATCGAAAGTCTCTCTCAGATTACCCTACATTGAAATCCGCTGATCTTCCAATTTATCATCATTTCCATGTCAGACTGAAATATCATACATTTCCACCTTCACACTGAAGTTCGACTAGACTAATCATCACAAGTTCATTGTATAGATTCCATGATTTCTCAACTACGCATCAATGCCTCGCTACGTCTCTGAGATAATCATTTTCAATGTTGCCGTTGAATCTTGCTTTAAGTAGGGATGAAGGGCATCTGGAATAATAAAGTCCGTTCTCCATGCTCTCAACAAAACCGTCATGTCATCATTTGGGAGCATGGGATCGTTTACTCATGTCTTCGTATTATCCTCAATTCCTTCGTCTGCAAGTTATGCGTCGAAGTAACGTTTCTCATGATTCGGTTGCACTTGAAGTTTGACAGTTGCCGTCTTCACTGCCGGAATTGAAGGACAAAGTTGTCGCTCGTGAGAAAAGCTTTGGAGTTCTTCATCTCCGCCTTGAAGTACATTGATATGAGATAAGGGAACCGACGTTAGAATGCGGACTCTGTCTTTGATTCCCGTGTGAGATTCTCTTGTTATACGATGACAACTCAGATTTATCATAACTAGTTCAGAAAGACAGATGGTATTTGAAAATCAAACTTCTGTCAACATAATGTTCATTTCTTTGGCAATTTCAACAATTATCGGAGTTTTATAAATACCAGCAAATCGCACTGAAATGCTTGTTTGTCATAAACATCTTCCAATTATAGATTCAATAGTTGGAAAGATAATTGAGCGGCAAAATCAGTTAGCTTGCTATGTTAGATTTCTTTATACTGAGATTCTGAGTAATTTTATGCAAAATTTGATTTTTTGTGCCTGTATGAACCATTTTCGCTAGCATTTTTGGATCTTGCGCCAGCCAAGTCTATGAGCTTTCCATCAATGCATCTAGATGCTTCTTATCATCGACCAGATCTTCAAAATTTTGTGCTCTTATGAAACCAATGACTTACGGCGCTTGTACTCAAATATGACGAATATGTGAAGCTTTTGACATATCCGTATAATTGTAATAGGATAGTTGCTACAAATTGTAGCACATTAATCTAAACATTCAGAATGCGAGAGAAATTGCTTGAATAATCAGACTTCTGATTACTTACATCATGCATAATGAAATGATGGTTTAACGTCAATAGTCCCTCTAACTTGGTGTTTGGACGGTGCTGACAGTCAGACTTTAATATGGAGCGTTATCTTTTAGTCCGGATGCATTTCTTGACGACTTCCAAATGACACTTTCGGGGCTCGACCTCTGGACCGAAAGATCGCTAGGCCAAGCACTTAACCACCGTCCCATGATGACCACAATGCATAATGCATAATACAAAGCATAATAAACTGACTTTTAAAGGACGGTGAGTTCAACTCTGCAGAACTAAGGATGATCATTCTAATGTAGCATTGCTGACCAGCATTGGCTCATCGAGTCGAGTCCACTGATGAGTCTGCTAGGGTCACATTTGAGAAATGCGCTATGTCAAGTAGTAGGCAATAAAACAGTAGAAAAGGGAAAGGGTTGGGAAAGCAAATTAATTAATTGAAGTGGATAGAATATGTGGATATATTTACCAGCGATGTAGAAAGTACATGTCTTTCTCAGTTTCCCACCGCGGAACACACCAACAACCATCTGCCACCATGAGACTCAGCAAAGACACATGTATCCTTTCAATCCGCTTTAATCATCAAACTTTTTCTCTTCTGAAAACAAAACTGTTTGTCGGCAACGGCTTAGAGAAAGCAGAGAAAAAAATGACTCCGCAACTCACTAAGTTCAATAGGTTTATGTTCGAGAAACACTTTCTCCTTGCCGCAAATAAGGAACCTGCAGTTCTATTTCACCATCAATCAACGCACCAAGTACAATGTCTGATGGTCAGCGGACGCTGCTTCACGTTTTCAGACGGTCAGAAAAATCATGTGCAACCATGGTTCAACAAAATCAATCTGATCTACACACAAGGTTGAGTTTCGAAAAATAGGACACTGACTTTATGACAACTTGCAACAGATTCAATAATCAAGTTAATGTTCAGTCGGCTCACTTTGATATATGGCTCAGTTGATATTCAATCATGACAAGAAAGAAGGGAGTCAGACTCAGTGACCAAATGAGCAATGACCGTCGGGGGAAGATGTACTTAAAGGATATGGATTGTGAATTGTTATAAAATCACTATATAGTACAGTTAGCTGTGATTTTCTAGATTACATTAATCAATTTATGTCGCTTATTTAAACTTCTAATGACTAAAATGACTAAAATTTTGTCTATATTTTAAATGTTCTAGCGAAAACAAACACATTTCCATGCATAATCACGTGTAAAAAAAATTCAAGCAAAAAAATTAAGTGAGGAAGCAAGAATGGGTTTTCCAGGAAGGTAATGTTCCGCTAACTACTTCCTAATTGCTATTTTTTGTATAAGCTGATCACGAAAACCCTTTTTCGCACAAACGACAGTCCTACTACCAATAAAGATAACTGAAATGTGCGACTTAAGATCCTTAACATTTACCTATAATGGAGGAAGTGATGTATGTATCTGCAGGTTGAACCAAAAATCAAACCTTTTTCGTACATGGCAACTTAAGCCAATATATAGAAATTGACCGACAAAAATCAATTAAAACGATATTAGAATCTTATAATTATAATAAATGTACTTTGTTTCAATAATTCCATGAGGAGTTGTTGAAGATAGCAGCAACTAATAAATAAGCGGCAGAATTCTTGTCGACTAAGCCGACGATCACTTAACGAGCATATTGCAACGTAAAAAACACTACAATAAGACTACGCAGAAAAGTAATTTACAAGTAACAGATAAAGTACGTACATTTTGACTTTCACAATAAACCACTTGGGCTGCTCCTATCAAAAATCTGTGTATCTTTAATGGTTTTCCATGTCTCCTCTTTTCCTGAACTGCATGTAGCAACAATATGTAGAATGGCATCACGCACATGCTAGATTTCGTGAGATTGAAGAACATCTTCACATTGCTTTTAGTAATTTGAAGTTCCGATATTTTGACGATTATCTATGGGTAATTATTCTACACAGAAAATGAAGAAACTATTCTTTGATAACCAATGTAGTATAAAATGAAAGCGGCATTCAAATCACCAACCGGACTTGACATGGGACAATAAGCGCCCAAAGCTCCAGTTATTAACGTGCATTGACCACGGACTTGCATTGACTAATCAGTTTATTTTTCGATACATGCACGCAGTCCTGCATGATAAAATTAACTGCCACATAACTGATATACTTTCCACCAATGTACACGCATGCTCTAAGAATAATCATAAATATCGAAAACAATAACTAATCTCACAGTCACTTCGTAAAAATAACTCAGTGTATCATAACCCAACACGCAGCAATAGCTTACCACTCACATGGAAAATAGAATCAGTATTTTCGAAGAAGCTACTGATTTTGTATCAATGACATCTAGAGCTAATTTGTTATTCTTGAAGGTGGTCACATTCTCGTTGATTACATAAATTTGATCATCCCCTATCTTTTAATAACTCGAGATCATATATTTAACCACGTGCAGTTCAAATAAATAACTTGTGATTTGAAGAATTTCATAAAATCATTCAATAATATTGATTTAGAAGTCACTGTTCGCATCGCCTTCTCAGTCGATATAAGGGAGGCAACAAACTCCTTTTACGCAACCTGTGTACATGCATGGAAAACGAATTGGCAAGAAACATAAGTAAATACTTAACTTAATCTCAGCTATGTACCGTAACTCAAGTTTATTCAACTATTTATCGTGACATACAAAATGTCGATGGCAAACAATATCCAACTAGTCGTATTTTGACAAAAGAACATCAGCTTAACTTCAAACAATTTATGATAATAAAATAGAAAAGAAAGTTAACAATAAATCCATGGGATCATGCTTCAAAATAGCGTAACATCAGGATATTGAAAATAATGCTGAAAAGAGAATGGTATGTCAAGTTATGAATTGATTTATCAGCTTACGCACTTTATAGGAGAACACTTTTAATGACTATTTACAAGCATTTCAAAAGTTAGAATAATCAGAACCGTTGTAAGCATAGAGTCATGCCCGAATAAAGCAATGTCGCTTTTAATTACAAGATTATAAAATTATATAGGTGTGCTGAGAGTTTTAGACCACTGAATTCATATAGAATTCTGCACAATTACCTATATTGCATTATAGGAATTGTTTTATTACTCCTGTTTAATCACTCGGGTCTAGAAGTCGAGTCCCGAAAACATCAGGTGGAGCAAGCAGAATGGACATCCGTGCTAAATGAATGCAGATCACAACACTCCAGAAGTATGTTTCAAACATAGGGAATTGATTTGTAATTATATAGAGTGGAAGCTTTCCCAAGTCAGATAGAAGACTTTTCTGTTCTACCGCGAGATCTTTCGGCCTACATCGTAGGCCATTCTCAAGCGACCTTTTTTTTCGTGTAATATATCCGATAATTTATATTCATCACATTCATTCATCGGTGTAAAAGCTCACAGCACAAAAATATCACAAAATTAAGCAACGCCGCTTCACTTGAAAAGGATTGTCCTTCTTGTTAGCAAAGCCGGTAACTAATGCGTCTTTGGCTGCATTCTTATCCATAAATTCAATCATATCTCTCACACTTTGCGAGACCGGCTCTCGCTCCGATGTGGCTTCAATTCGAAGTTGCTCAACTTTCTTTCTCACTTGACTGACAGTGGGCACGGGGCCGCTCATGTTCTCTGTAGATGCAGCACGATGTTTCCTCTCGATGAAAAAAAAGTCGCTTGAGAATGGCCTACGATGTAGGCCGAAAGATCTCGCGGTCTTCTATCTGACTTGGGAAAGCTTCCACTCTATATAACTCCAGAAGTATGATTACGGATTTCAGCAAGTGCCGCGGTGGGGAATAGTGACATTAAAACTTTCCATAAAAGTACCCTATAATTTCCTTCTGTTTATCAATACTTGAAACTGCAAGTGATTTCTAGTAAAAGAAGAATTGTATATCAGATACATCGATGCCATTTAATTCAGCAGGATCTCCGCCTGCATAAAATCAACATTTTTACATTTTATTTCTCGAAGTAGTATACATTCAACTTACTGCAAAACCTATTACTATGATACAATTCCAAAGTGGACACAAATCACAATGGACAAATTTCTAGATCACAGTCAAACATAGATGAAGGCTCGATTAAACGACGAATAATATTGTCTATTACTTAATTGGAATTTATTCATGAAAACAGCAAATCAGAATTTCAAATAGAAAGTTGAAGTAATGTAGATGTGTGATTATTATGCTTTGCTTTAAAAAGTAAGAATAAAAGCATCACGGGGTGGTCTCTGTGGCACATCGGTTAAGTGCTTGGCAAGCGATCTTCTAGTCCAGAGAGGTCGAGCCCCGAAAACGTCATTGGAAGTCGTCAGGAAGGGCATCCGGACTAAAAGATCATGACACCCAGATTAAAGTCTGACTATGACAGCACCGTCCAAGCACCCAGTAGGGGGAGTAGCGACGCTAAAACCATTCATTCATTCAACTAAAAATTTGCAAAAATGTAACTAAAATTAGCAAAAAGCATCTATATTGCCTTCATTTTCCATTTAGTATACGCGAAAGTTTTGGGAAATGAGCACTTAATATTCCGATTTAGAATAATGGACGTGAATGCTCTCCTGTTGGCACGATTCTTGATGTTGACACAGAAATCTAAGCATATTCAGCAGACCTTTAATTTAATGAACACTGAATCAAGGCGACAGCAAATTTGGGATATTTTCTTCTTATCTTCAAATCAATTCTGATATATAATGTTCGTTCGACATGCTATCTAACTAAATCTAAGCAGAATGTCAATGATACAATCATTGTCAATAGTTTATTTTGAACCGATAGACAATCACTTACTCCACGTTGGATCTCCTTTAATATGGCATATTGCAAGGACCGGACGTACAGATATCCGCAAGTTTCCTCAAAATATTTTCAATAAATCAAGCACGGAATTCTAGTAAAATCAAGTCATTTTACAACGACTAATTTCACTACTTGCTGATTGCTCCTATTTAAAGAAAAATATTCCTTCTATTTTGTTATTGGTGTAATATTAGGAACGAAAAATATCGGATTAGTCGATGGTGATCATGAAGTCACATTTGCTTCTGTCAAAATAGTCTGTTTCTAGTTCACATACAGCGATAAGCACGACCGAACCCTGATATTTATATAATCCATAATGTGACATGATAAATTTGAATTAACATATTCGAAGCCTCTGTTTGTTATCGCACTATTTCGGGTAGAGAGAGAGAGAGAAAGACAGTCGACCAGCTTAATATCATTGACTTGGTTCAGTAAGTACGTTACATTCAGCTATTGATTTGTCTTGATAGTTTTGTAAACTTCATAATTCATTTCAACCTGAACTATCAGAAATATTGCACTTTTCAATTCTCCCTATAACATTGCTACACATGTTTCTGAATAAACAATAATGCAATCGTGTTATGAATTTGTTAACACTCAGCTACTAACAAACACGTGTAAATGTCTTGAAGTAGAACCAGCCACACACCAGTCAGTCCTATCAGGCATAAATTCAAATAAAGCCTGCTCATGTACGTACAAAAGATTAACAAAGTAAACCATCGAAAAAGTTCACTGAAACTATTAATGCAATCATCATTAAGATATCAGATACTAATTGAATATGTATTCCTCGTCATTATTTCATTTAACGTTTAAGTAGTAAAAAATGAAGACATCTTTCACAACACAAATCATTAGTGTGGTTGCCATCACACATTATTTTCGCATAGAAACTGTCCACATTGCTACTTCCACATAATAGAAGGAAATGAATTACATCAATTTTCCCCCCCCCCTCCCCATAGATGTAGTCAGAGTTATGACTATAGACTTAACGCACTTCGGGAGATGTATGCTCATCTCAATTATGTAAATCACCAAGGATTCAGTGTAAGTAAAAAAATAATTCTTCAAAAAATCGTTTCTAGTGCTGACTATTTACAAGAGGAATCTTCAATTTCATGTGACAACAGTAAATCATAGTAATTTCGTGAATATCAATTTTTGCTTATATTGGTAACCAATTCAACTTCCCCCGCACGGAAAAAACTGGGAAGCAACGGTGAGAACAAAACCCATTCGGGCAGAGGCATTCGACACATTTTGAAATATGCGGATTTCAATAAATGGTCGATCATATACGAGTATACAAATACATTAAAAGTAGTCCATGCACGGCAGTAGCTTTTGAGGGAGGGATTTAAATAAGGTTGTGGGAACAACAACGAATCGATGTTCAAATCCACTGTCAGCGAAGGATTGCGACACGTGTTATTAAGCTCATCGCATAATATGACTTGAATGACGTAAATGTAATGGAAAATTAGTTTATTTATAGTTATTTTCAATCATTTATCGAGGGACAATTTCACAGCAAGATTAATTCATTCCATTGTGACATCTGAATCAAAAGTGAATTTTCTGAAAGTGTTCATTTGCAATTTTCGGTGGATTTGTAATACTAGTACTAAATCCTACCTACTTGAAACAAAACTCAATAACAGTGCTATAAAAGTTTGCGAAATCGCACAAGTGTCCGTTCGAACGCCTCAAGGATAAATGAAACAGTGAAAGTTGAAACGAAGGTTGAAATACTAAGGCTATAAACGATGCAATCGGGCAGGTTGTATTGCCAGCGCCTGCGATACTGCAATAATTCAAATTCAAATGAATAATACAACATGATTTGCATGTTCTAAATCAGACCTCGTGAACAGGATGATTCGGAGAATCTTGACAGATGAAATCAAAATGTAATGAATAACTGCTATGAATTCACGAAGGTGCGTGCACTTTCCTTTACGCAAAATTTAATGGCTGAAAGAAACTCAAACATTTTGCACTTACCCTACGAGCTCGAAATTAATTTTTAGTATTGGAATTTGTCGTCTCCTGACACAATTATAATCTCAGTACACCTAAGTAACAGTTAATTGCTTTCATTCAACGTTTACATTGAAAGTAATGAAATGCTTTGAGAGAACGTTTCAGAGGACTACAAAAGGTTTTTGTCCTTAATCACATCAGATAGTTCTTTCTTGCCTTCTGTCACCACTTCGCACACCGTAGATATCTCCACTAACACATGACTTGCTGATTGTCAAACCTACTACACTGTTTTTACCAATGCAGTAAAATCGATGGCCAGATAAGCAAAATATTCGCGTATGAATTCCGTATAAACAATTTTCTAACTTGCGACACATGCTCACAGAACGGAATAATACGTGTTCATGAAAAATTTTACCAACAATTTGAATGAAAAAGAAACGAACGTCATATTAGTCTTAAAAAACAATCATAATTTGTACATTGACACACGAGGACTAACAAGGGACATTCTACACATAACTTATTAACAATTGATTCTACAGCACAACAAGTGTTCATAATGAAGACAAAGTATACAACATGACATGAGATTTTCTACTCAATCACTGCTTAACAGCCGCTACATCGCTAACGCACTATTGACGCATACTTAATACACGTGACACAAACTGCATTTACTCAAGAGAACAAAGCTGATCATAGCTTTCCAATTTTTTAACTAACCTAGTAACAATCGCATTCGATGGAATATGCAAGTATTGATTTAAACAGTAGAAGATTGACTAAACTTCGATAGGACTTCTTTAAATAAAAATGTTGAAAGGCGGCTTCCACTAGGCGGTATCAACGAGCTTCAGGGCTGGGATCAGTTCACCGATAACCAGTTAACCGGTTGATCTTTTTGGTTAGCCGGTTGCACTTTCTCTTAAACGGTTAAAATCGATTACGACTTTAGAGGCCTTTGAATAGTCGTAGGCAGCAACCACGGCAGCATCAATTGAACTATCATCTAAACGTTAAGTAATGTAGTCATGCAATGAAATCAAAGCACAGCAAGTGCAAGAATTCGGTCGAAAACCCAAGTGGACAAGGTCCGTAGTTGTCGATAAACCTTGACGACTAAATACGAGTAAAAACCGGGAGTCCTCATTTAACCGGTTACAAAAAATTAACCGGTACCAGTCCTGATGAACTTACACAACAGAATTTTTGGGAACCATCCTATCCTACATTCCTCTACAAGACTGATGTTCAACATGTGTGTGTACTACCGCACTGATCATGTCACTATGGTTGGCATCCAAGTCCTTCCACCTCCGTGGGGTGATGCCCGTCCCGTTCTTCGTATCAGGTCGAAAGAGGGGAAACATTCCAGAGCTCACGCCTCCTAGCAAGCTGCCCACACGCTTTTTAGACAATCCATTGATTATCTTTGATAATATATTGATTATCCACGCTTTTTAGACAATCCAAAGATAGCTCATTTCTTTGTTTAGCTATGCGGACAATTTCCATCTTCACTTCTCCCACGATTTCTCATTCTTCTCTTTCTCAAGAAAGGATTCCATGCCAATTCTGGTCATTCGAATCACTGTCGTCCTGAGTCATGTGGAGTCTGTAAGAGGTTCCACATGAAAATGGTGGATGTGAAGACACTGAAGTGTTGAGTGTATCGGCCAATTCTGTGCTCTTCATACTGTATGTAAACTTCTCATCTTCGTTGCAGGTCCAAGTCCACAAGAAGTGCCTGTAACGCCTTCTGCAGCAGTTATCAAATGTTCTGGCCCTCCTGCTCTCCTTCAAACATTTGCTTTCTTCACCATCCTGACTGCTTCTGTCCGAGGTCGTTCTTCTATTATATCCTGTACCCACTTCCCATCTCCATAAAATCCTCGACCTCTCCCTTATCCATGCAGTTCCGAGTTACCCTCTCGAGGCTTCCCTGCTCTATTTTACATGTACGTGCTTTCTGCTTTTATCGCTGCCTTTTGACCTCCGTATGGGTCCGAGCTCTGGTCCGAGTCCACAACGAGGCAATCCCCGATGCTGAGCTGAACTTTTATTCCTGACTTTGATGGTGACTGACGGCTCTTTTATGTGACAGCTCGGACAACAACCTTCCATTATCTACTATTCATGCTCTTCCCCTTTCCCTCTTTCCTTTCATGCTGGAGCGCGTAGTTCAAACTTTATGGCTGCAATTTAGTATGCACTACCTTGATCAGTTCTCCTTTTCTCTTCTTGTCATTTTTTCTCTATTTTCTTGTCTGACCCTCTCTCGGCCCTGTTCACGGCCTTCGCCCCCGCCAGTTTTGTCCACGTTTGGTTGATCATCCGTCTTTCTCTGCTCTTCTTCGATCTTCACTCGACCACCAGCGGAAATGATGCCGCAGATGCGCTTTTCCAAAAAGTGGTACTTCACCATTATCTCTACCACCTCCATGTATAGAGAAATGTCCTCAGACTTGAACAAATTAAGCACGAAAATCCCTTGGTAGCCGCGGACGCTGCCGTAACAACTGAGGAGCTGTGCCTCCCTCGTGCTATATGCCGTGAGTTCTCCCGTCCTCGTTGCAACGGTTACGGTCTCCATCCCAGATAATGTCAATATTGACAGGTTCTCTTCTTCTGACTGCACTGCCTGTGCCCCCGCGCACCTTGCCCTGTCCCTCTCCCTACCTCTCTTCTACCAGAACCCCGAACGGGCATCTTTGAGTTCTCGCTCTCTTTGTCTGAGAGGCTACCAGTCTCCTACAGAAAAAGTGTCCCGATTACAAGCATGACAGCTCCTCAGCTAAGTATGTTACCAGCAACGATGAGAGAGCATTGTGATTAAAATATTTTCGCAACTTTGCACTGCTGTGTTTATCTGATGTGCCATGCATGGATGGCATCCTGCACATCTCAAAATCATGTTAATTAAATATCAAACACTGCTACAATGTACAAAGTTCCATTATTGCTAAAATGTGCACAAAGTGAGTGCCCATTCTTCAGGTCGCTTGCTTGTTCTCATTTGATCCACATGACAGAAACATTCATAGTACTTACACATAATACAAAAACATATTAAGACTTTAATTTGTGAAATCATTATTCATCGATATCAATATTGATCTCATAACAAATAAATGCTCTGACGTGTAGGTCTCTTGGGAAATTTTATCTAGATCCAAAGCATGTCCATGGACGTCTTCGTTTAAAGTCACTACATTATTGTAAATATAAGCTCTAATGAATACATCTACACCAGAGAATTATTGAGCATCAACATAAATGGCTCACTTCTTTTACTTTGAAAGCAAAACTTTATCGGATGAGTCCTCCAATTGCAGCTGCAGTTGGCTGTCATAGCAGCTAATTTTTCCTCTACGTGCATAAGCGAATAATAGGTATCGAAATAACGAAAATCAACCGATTTTCATGCTTCTTCCTATGGGAGTGCCTCCTCTTGACAACAATTCCTTACATCCATAATTATATGGCTACAATTGCATGAGCGCAGAACTGATTATAAATTATGTCATTGCATTGTAAGTTGAGAAACAGTAAAATCACGCAATACAAAAAACGAGTGGATACAGTGCACTGAACCTCTCCGCCTAAATCGAGTGAGCTGCTCTAAATGAAAATGATGTGTGTACTTATACAAATGATGAAACTGAGTACATTCGCTTGCAGATGATTTGGGATCGGGAATCAAAACCGAGCATAGTTAGGCGGCATAGAGAGTGAAGTTATAAATGGAGAAGAAAATATAACAGAAGCACATAGATGAAACTAGTGGCAAGGTACAAGAAATTTTAGATAGTAGAATTACCGAGAGCAAATAGTAAGATGCAAATGATCCCGGGATACAAGAAGCTCAAGAAAATTCGAAACCTTGCGAGCACATTCAGAGAAAAGGAAATTAGAGGCAAACTAAGGCATATAGCACGCACGCAATATATACAATATCGCATGGAACTCAGAAATTCAGTGAACATGTGGATCTTGAAATGGTATTTCAAACAGAAATTCATGCAAGTTTAACTTCTTTAGAGCTTCGGTTGGCTAACCTAGTAAGCATTAGTAAGCATTATATTCTATTATAAATGGCTACTGGGATGACTTTCATCATCGTATGAGAACTACTATTTTGTTATTTGTTAGCATTTAAATGAAATCAACAAGAAAATTTTGTGCAAGTGCACATGACAAGAAAGCTTATTTTTTAAAAAAATGATGTTGCATCTCGCAAATTGTGAACGTACCTTACATGAGGTGCTTCATCACAAATAATTATTTAAGAAATTTCTCACATTCGCAATCATAAAGAATGATTTAGAATTACAATTGATAATTAGTTATTATTACCAGTTGCAATTGATACGCCTATTTAATCAATATTAACGTATACAAATTCAAAAATCGTAGTCAGAAACCGCAATCTGCATGAAACTAATAGTGAATTCTCAATCCCGGGATTGTACACCCTAGTTAGCTCTGATCTTCATTAAGAAAATCTCATGCATATAAGAAAAGAAGTTGCAGAACGGATTTCAGATCTTTATGCCATTTGCCAAATAATATATTTCCATGACACAGATTTCAACCTTTACATCTCCAGACAAAATCATTAATCTATCATCTTGTTCAGTTATCAGTCTCTCTTGCGATTTCTTTGAAAGATGATTGGTTTTGTACTTCTAGATTATATTGTTCTTGCTTGACGTTTCCTAACACTGGTATGAAAATGCAGATGCTCATGACCTATTTCCAGACCGCCGAGAGTACAATCTAATTTGTGTTGTGCACTACCGCATTGCTCTTTGAGACCTGTGGAGTTTTTCCTAATCATCGAGGCGGGAGACTTCCGCTCAAGCAATGCTGCAGTTGCTCGAGGCCGAGTTACTATTCCCCGACGCTTCTGTGTGGCTTTGCACCTGTACTGATGATGTACTTATGCATTCCCTCCCTCAAAATGGCGATGACATAGAAGGAACAGGAAGACTGTACTCTTAGCATTATAATGCACACTTCTCTTTCAAATTTCAACTGCAACCTAACCTTTGTTTCGACGAGGAAGAAGTGCAAGGCAGGAAGATCACTGTTCGATTGATAGTTGGCATCCCAGCATAAAATATAGAAGAATCGAATCACGCACGATGCCTGAAACTGTGTAACCGATATCAAATCAAAGTAATTTAGTGTCAATCGATGTTGTCTCTTTTTCCTTCGGCGAATAATGTCGCGACTTCTTTTCGAAATTCTCCTTTATCGAAGTACACGCCTTTCACAACAAGATTAAAATGAACATAGAATCATACTTGCTTGAATACAAAAATACATATTCAATTTATTTACAAAAATGCATAATCTAAGAAATCATTAAACAGTATTTATCAATTAGCAGTCAATAATACATAATCACGCAAAATTACAGCAAAAATGTATCAGACTGCTTCTGAAAACTGGAAACTCGTGTACTTGGCACTGTTATGAGGTGCGCAATTCGCATGATGATGTTTCACATGAAAAACATTCTTCTCAATATGAGGAAAATATGTTCCATCATAAACAATTAAAAACATATAAACTGCTGATCATAAAAAACGGATCACCTAAATCATGCCAAACTTCAATCGATTGTCCTATCATTCAATCTCATCTTACATTAACAAGCCATGCACCCTTCGAGAGCTTATATTCTCAGCTTTTATAAACTCGTATCCGCTAATATTTTAGGTGGACAAGGGTCAAAATGTGAAAATCGCCTCTACTACAAATCTCAAAATTTCAATATGAAGACTTTTGAGCATGATAATGAATCAAACATAAGGCAAAAGGTCTTTCTCTGAGCGTTATTTTCATGTACTACTCGCCAAAATCGGTGTACTTTTAGAGAAGTTGCGATGTTCCAAATTTATTGCATATTTTACTGTTTCTGTGTATTGTTGAAAAGTTGTTTACATCTTTTGGCGCTAATCAGGTCATTTTCAGGCTTTCAATATCTGTGATGTCTAGACGTCTGCTCTGCACATCCAAATCAAAGTGTTGACTGACCCAGATAAGGTGTAAACAAAGTTTCTATTCGGTCCCGAAAACATCTTCTGTTATGAAAATGTCTTTGAAGGGCTTTTGTACTTTTTATCTTTTCTACTCTTTTGTCAGAAGGACAGTCGTAACGGCTAGTTTGCCGAAAAGTAGTTGTCCGAAAGACCACCGTCCAAAGGTGGAAAACTAATTTTTTTTCCCTTCCTAGAAAAGTTGAATCCGGTCGTAGAGGAAAGAGAAGCTTTCGAACAGCTCGGATGATTAGGTCTATTCGCTTGGTAAGAAACGATCCCACTTTGTCTTCAGCCAGTTGAGGAGTTCACATCAGACGCCGACGGTTTTGCCATAACGGTGAGACATCGCCTGAAAAGTGAGCATTTCATAAGCCGCAAAAGACCATCAGGGATCGAATTGAACGCCAACCACAAGAGCTTGAGACCGAAGTAGGCGATGTAACATTGACACTGGCGTTCTCAATGGAATCGAGTTGCTTGGATTGATGAAGCGTTTCCATGTCTCCGAGGTCGCAATGGCCGTTTGAGAGTTAGGATGAAGTCAGGTGCAATGACATTGTCTGAATCAAGGAAGTAGAAGGTTGCTTATTTGTGCTGCGATATGGATGAATGGGCGGGCTGAACTCCATATCCAAAGGGATAACATGAATTCTGATTGATATGTAAAAGTTTAGCAAAGGCACATTTACTGAAGCGCGGTGTGAGTCGACTGACTCTTCATGCAGATGGTCTTTCTTGAGTTGAAGTCTTGTAAAGGCAAGAGTGGGAGAGTTTAAATCAAGTAGTGATCAATCGCCTGATCGAAGGCAAGCATGCCTTTCAGGATTCGATAAGTGATTGACTTTTTTGATGAGGTTGCAAAATATTAATGACCAGTAGGGAACCCACCACACGCCCTTTTAAGGCCCTATTGGCTCGACAGAACCACTGAACAAAAAAGAAATTCAATCTGCCACATATGTACTCGTATCTATAATTGACAAAATTTCATTGAAGTGACAAAAATGAAATATATATGGTCCACTTTTTATGATCATCACTGTATAATCGCAGATTTTGAATTCACCAGTTTTCGGACAGTTTTTGAGTAAATATACGAAGAAATCTGTTCATCCATTTTATTTTTTGACGCTCACTCAATATTTCAGGGACCCTGAATAATGATTGATAAGTTTCTATAAAAGCATTTTCATTCTAGAAAATTAATATAGCAAGACAATAGCTATCATCTTTTGACAAAAAGCTGATGGGCGTCGGTAATTTGCGGATTCACATGAATCAGGTTGTAAAATTGACAAGATATCATGTTTTACAATGAATGCTTAACAATATGAAGAATAAGAACAAATAAACAATAGATTGAAATTGCGCATGAGCACATGTTTAGTCACACCGGTATATTTTGATGCATAATGCAGTTTGATTACATTATAATATATGATTCGGTAAGATGAATCTGGACACTCGCTAACAGGGATTAGGTGTCAACTAATAGTCACGTCATGATCCGTGGCAGTATATCAGAGCTTTTAGGGCCAATAACTTAAATGCAGTGGTTTTAATAGCACGTTATAATGCAATTTCCGGAAAGATTTTGAGTCAAAATCTGATTGTTATAATATCAATGCAGAAGTATGTTCCTCTAGCATATGTGTGTGATTACAACTAAGCACGCAAAAAAAATTGAAATGTGATTACATAAAATATGCAATTTGATGCTTTGAGCGCTTCCATGGAGCCTGAAGTTATGCTTTGTTATAGACTTGGTTTCATCATACAATGCTGTCGAACATCAGCACCTGAATCAAATCATTCATGTGTTGCATTGTAGCAATCGCCTAAAGTCAGGTGTGTTTTTACGTCGTCTCATGACAACTATGTTATCCAAATAGTACAGAGGCCAACTGTGAGATCTCATTTTGGAGTTCGATTCGGAACAAATAATTAAGTTTTCAGCCCGTGAAACGTCATTCACAAGAGCACAAGTGAAAGACAAATTCAAATCTTAGAATTCTTGAGTCCCGGTTGTAGGTTTCTTCTCCTAGTTGCGCATTACTTACCGAATGAGCAATAATTTCAGGTTTCCATGTAAATAACTATCAGTGGATTAACTTAACTTAATGAGATCGAGATACCAAGCAAGTTTTCCACTCAAAGATGCGTAATTTGATATTTCGGGTACCTGGGTACTCAGACTACTTGGTTTCCGCCTATAGAAGTCACCTGGAAGTAGTATTTGCTTTTGACATCACAACTGCTAGCGTTTTCTTCTTTTAGTCCTTGATATAGAAAAGTTTTCTAGAAATCTTTTGGTCCTAGTGTCTATCCCTGAGTATGCTATCCGACGATAGTTCAGATTCAAATGAAATTCTACGCACTCACAATTTGCGCTTCACCGTTCTGAATCTTTCTGTGGGTGATCGCTTGGTCAAGAACAATCTATAGATATCAATAGTTCATTTCTAACAATGGGAGAATAATAATGAGGACAATTATCGATGCGTGAGGGCATTGTTGTTGTTTGCACTTTAAAGAAGCTTTCTATTTCTCTCAATTGTGTTTTACTTGGTAATAGAGATATTAAAGGACGTGTAACTCTTATTTAGATGATTTCAAAACATTACCACAGATGAAACACATTACCACACGTATGAATAAACGATATTCTTAACTGACGGAGGAGAGGGACGCCAGAAAGCATTGAACTATAGCATCATTCAGCCATGAACGTTTTGACTTCAACTAGCAAGACGTCGAGATGAGACAACCATAACTTAGTTTATTGGTTTCCTACAACTTAATTAGCAAACCATAGGGATCAGGCTCATTATAAATTTCTCACTTACTTGAGCGAGGTAGTTTTGCTTTGGAATAATTGAATGTCTCAATTCCTTCCTCTTCAGCTACTTGTTCTTCAACTTTCTTCTGACTCGCTTCTACTTGAAGAGCTTTCCTCTTGCGCTTTTTCTGTAATTAGAGTTAAAAAAAGTAAGGTAAGGCCTCTGGATTACCCGTCTATTGTCCTTAACACAAAACTAAGGATAGAAGACAAATATTCATCTGAATGCTTTGTATTTCCGAATCAAATTACACACAAGCGATCGACAATAGCAGAAACATTGAGCACTTCTTGCTTATTTAATGCCACACAAACCATGTGTCTGCAACTAGGATATTTATGGCGACAAGAGAAGACTTCCCTCAGTGTCTAATATCGTAAAAGCAAAGCTTGAAGAAAAGTACAAATACATATGACTAAAAATGAGCTTTCAAAGTCAGTGTGAGATAATCTGATTGTCAAATATAGTTTATCATTGAAGTATAAATCCCCTGGCCTATCTTCCCAGTTTTCGATTACTATTACTTACTATTTGATTTCAATATATAGCAAATGCTCAACAATTAATATTTAGATACAGATCATTCATGTTCCCTTCCAAAAGTACGCTGTTTCCCAGGCAATTTAATGCAAATCATTTATAACTTTCCTTAAGTCAGAAATAAAGATAGTAAATCATTATTAAACAAAAAATTGACTATTTAGCGCCATTTTAATATGCTGCGTATACCGAGAAGGCTGCGTTCACATTATCCGAAATACTGCATTTTCGTGCAAACTTAAGTCGGACATGTATATAATTCTTGACTTGTAACGAATTTTAGTCCTTTACTGATTGGTAATAGAAAGCACGCATTACATGCTGTAGAATATGACCAATCTTCATGATAGGCTATGTTCTGATAAGTGTGACATGCAAATAGATAGGAAGATCATTAAGAGGAACTGAAAGGCTACGCCAAATTTTTTCGAATATATTTTTTATTTTTCGTTTCAAAACCAACAAGTTCTCACACGCTCATAACAGCAACTGACTCGATTTTATTAATAAGTAACACATAAGAAACTCGCAGCTGTCTGTCTGAGAATGGAAATATTGTATTACTAAAAAAGATCTACTGATAGTTGTTAAATGACCTGATTATACATAGATTGACGTGATGACGTTCAAGAACGAATTGGCTCTTTGATTTTTTCTCAAGATCAGCGTCTGACAGCTTTAGCATCAATAAAAATATTAATAATCGTTTATTCCCAAGAAGCCTCAGTACTGGAAATCGTGAGGCCGATATACAAATAAGTCAGTTACAAAAATCATAAGTCAATAACAAATGAAAAAAAAATAACTTCAAAAAAACACTATTCTCAACATAAGCCTCGGTTAAATGTGCGCACCATTGTGACCAAAAATGAATTTTGTCTCATCTTTGACGAACATTCTGGCATTCGAAGAGATCGGGAGAAGGGATTAATGTCAGGAGCAAGATAGTTGAGAGGATGAGCATGATCACTTATCAACGATTTGAATAATTTTGAGGACAGCATAAGGCGACGATAATCAAGTGGGAAAAAGTGGACACATTGGCAATCTGAAGAACCACAGATAATTCTATGAGCTCTAATCTGAACAGTTTCTATCCGGCGAGAGGAAGCCGTGCTGATGTTGAAAAGCACCGGTGATGCATACTCGAGGATACTCCGTATTGAGCAATTATATATTACAAGATCGTCTTAGAATAGAAACGGTTTTAGCCGTCTTAGAACCGGAAGTCGGGAAGATGCCTTCTTAGTAACTGCATCCACATGTGAGCCCCAATGTGAAGTTTCGTCAAGAATTACCCCAAGAAACTTCAATGTAGATTTCACAGGAGTTCCGGAAATAACAAATTTTGAAAATGCAAGAAGAACATGTGCTATTTGCGCATCAGAGGCAAGATTCGAGCCGATGTTAAACATCAATATTTCTATTTGAATTTTACAATACGAATCACATCAATAGTATATGCGATACATACCAGCAACCTGATTGCAAAATTCATCATGTGAATATGTTTGAAGGATATTTGATTGAGGTCATTGGGGGGAGTAGGGGCGGATCAATACTGCAAACGGGCAGCAAAGTGGACCAAATGACCAAAGTTAACCATCCTGCATTTCGTGTGATCACTAGCCCACATCTCTTGCAGATAAATGCTTCGATTATTCAACATACCCTATTCCATGGCCTCAACACATTAATGCCCAGCGTGGACTGTAGTCTACAATGAATGTAATTGTGTTCGAAATACTCTATATCTCGTCTTCTTCTTTTTGGTACTTTAGAATATATTTTACTATTAAAATCAGATTCAGAAAAATTTTCTTGGTATGCAGATCTACTTATTTGTCACCTTCGACGATCATTTTTCGATGCCTAATAACAAGATAGCATCAAAAATCTTGGATTTTATTGGTTTCATTCCAAAATGACTTTTTCATGCAATTTGCTAAGTTTTTGATAAACAAAGCAAGTGTTCCAAATCTTTAAGAATGACATAAATATTACTTAAACTTGAATGAGGAGTTCATATTTGCCTTTTGAAACTTCAGCAAAATTTCAAAGTTACTGTAGACTATAGTCCACGCTAGGCAGATATGAGAACAAACGGACGAGTAAATAATTATGACAACATAGCTATCATGCTTCGTGCATCGATATTTGCGTTACTAACCTTAAGGAACAGACAGATACTGCATAATGTGAATTAGTACAACAGAGAAGAATGACATAAGAAAACTGAAGCTGTGAGAAAAGATAATTTTCTTCAAGTATCTTCCAACCAAGACATACTGAGTGGGAAAAGTTTTTCTTAAACTGAAACTATTATCTATACATCCAAATAATGTAGCTATTGTTAACAAGTCACAATCATGCTTTTTAAGCGCCATCGGTTCACTGTGCACCTCTCCTACGCTCTATGCGCAACCTATGGACTATCGAATGCCTACTAGTTGCACATGTATATTTCAATGTGATTGTCCAGCTATATGAGTTAACATTAATCTCATGGTAAAGACTGAATCGAGCATCCTATTTCACCTACCATATTACTTCCTTTTATGTAAACCTAAATAGAAAAAAATTTGCCAAGTTTATGGTTACTTAGTAAAATTTAGGTCACTCTTTAGCTATGCAGGTTGTGTGGGTGCCCTTCATAAATTAAAAAAAAAATGTAAAAATGGTGTGCCTAATATTTGGCATCATGAAACAGTAACATCTCTGACACGCATGCAGAAGATGAGTTCACAATTTTGTATCTGTGCATATAATATACGACACATTATGTTGCCATTACGTGAGTACGCTAAATAAAGTTTATCAAAATCAATATTGTCATAAACTGCATCGGGTTAGGCTTCATCAGCTATCCGCAGCTAACTATCCGCAAATACATCCGGTTTTCAACTAAATTGTTAGATGTCCGATACAGAATACCCAGAGTAACATGTTCATTTACATCTTATCAATTATCAGCATTTAGATTGTAAATTTAGTCTACTTAGCATTTAAGTTCATAGAACCTCTCACTCTTCTTGGAAGCTCAGAGAACTAAAATTGACCAGTCGGAGAACAGATTTTATCAGCAACATTGGTAGCCCTAAGAGAGATGTACAACAGTTGATCAAATTGATGGGTAGAAATTCGACCAAAGAGCATCATTGCTTCATCAAATGAATTTTATGGAAAATTATTTCCGGGTAACAAATTAATTATGATTTCGAAACCGAAAGCTTTGTCCGACGTTTCGAATATCTTTCATAAAGACATTATTGCTGCTGGACAACAACACTGTATACTTCACAGAAAGTTAAATGTAGAAGTGTGATTAATGATTTATTCTTCCGACCCATTTAATTACACGCGGCCACACTTACAAATTGGCAACCCCATGATACCCAAAACATAAACATAAAGTGACATCTGCTATTTGTCCGTACATTCATTCTGCTACCCTCGATGAAGAATACCGAAATATTAGGTAGTACAAAAAATTCTTTGGATTGCTGAGAAAGCCACTGGCAATTGGAAATTATACATTATAAATTACACCTGGAATGGCCTCACTACAACGTATGAATCATCAGTGCTAAGAAATCGAAAACTTTAGAACTATTTATTAAAATTGATTTTTTAAGACGAAGCTAATCGCATCACAATAAACACTTAAATACTTTCGAACACAATTCGGTGACCATAGCACTACCGACCGAGGCAGGTTTCATCTTGGGCAATCTGATGATGACCGGCATGCTATCGACTATCCTATAGGAAGGTCGGGGATTGGCCAGCTAGTTTTATGTTGTCTGATAGTGTTATCTGTGATCATTGCTTTAATCCGCCATCCTGACTTACAGACGTATTTTAAGGTATCTACGATAAAGTTTTGTTTTCAATATTTTTTAACTTGAAAATGCGGCTGTACAGAAAACAATTTGATGAGTCACCCCTACTATGGCCAAGTGGTCTCAACACTTATTTGCCTTGTCTGAGGTGACTGTGTGACTTTTTCTGTTTTTTCCAGAGACATTAGCCAATATACACGCTCTTACAGAGACTGAGACAGAATAAATAAAATCCAGCATGAATCACTTACAGTAAGAATAGTAACTCATTGACTAGATCATAATCCTATATCATCCATCGCAATTGCAAGATTACATAAAGCTTTACTAATGCCTTTCCTTTACTTTGGAATTTTGGAAATCAACTGTTTGAATAAGAGTGAAACTAGTCAAGACAACAGTCAAGCTGGTGCGAATTAAACATTATTGTATGGCTAGGTTAAGTATTTGTAAATTGCACAGATGTCATTCCAAAATTCAATTGAATTTGTATTTTTCAATTTCATGCACATAATCACTATACAATAAGTCACTATACTTATCTCCACATAGTGACTCATTGCTCATTTCAGGAGTGTTTAAACGTAACAATTCTTACTATCCGGTGGCGGATGTCCTCAAATTCAGATGCTACTTCCTCAAATTACAAACTTATTCAGACCATCTTAACCATCCGATTTCTGAATATGCAGTAACTTGATAACAGAGCCAACATCCGGTACTTCGTGTCATGACTAACTTTCAGGAGAATCAAATAACATATAATCATACGTCAGAACTGAAGAAAATTGTATATTTCTTGCAACAAATGCTGTCCATTTTGAAGAAGAACATAAATTCTAATATGTATTATAGAAATATGTAGTAAAAGATGAGCTCCGTTATTACACGTACATTGAACATAATTTCTCACGGAAAATGCAACAATCAATACAAGTTTGATTGCAGAATATAATCACACTTTAGAGCACCCCGCTCGCATGAGCTACCCACTCAGCTGTTTGTACTACTTCAAGGTCTAACTAACATATACGAGCGTCTTATTGCATGTTTGTTTATTCTCATGGGATAGAATTCATATGATCATTTAAAGTTGCAGCTTATTAATTTTGAGACGTACGGTGCAACACTACTGTATTAATCTTATTATATATAGTACCTCAACACACACACCATTCTCGGCTTCGTTCTCAAACTTCTGAGTGTCTTGATTAATTCGAAGACTTCTGAGATTACAATTAAGTAACCAAAACCGCACTTTGAGAGGATCGTGCACTTCCAGTCGTTAGTTTTCAGGGATCTGATATGAGCGCTACCGGAAATAAATAGTGGAAAGGGTGCAAACTCATAAAATATCGAAACTGCGTTCCCGGCGAACTCGAGTCAGCAATTGGAATTCCGGTAAAAATGGAAAATCACACCAATGAGTACTAGATGGAACATATAGCTCATTCGACTGATCTATTTTGTTGATTTTTAATTGATTGACGTCATAACAAATTAAACACCTTCATCATTTTAGATCATTCAGAAGCACAAGTTTCATGGAATATTAGTATACATTATATAAATATGATATAATCATATCTATTATAGAGATCGATCGGCCATAGAATTCTTACTGCTTTCCGTGGTGGTGCTCGATTCAATACACAGTCGAGGTCATGTACCGGTCTAGCATTTTGATCTATCGTGCCCATTGTAAGGAAGAGAGTCAACTCAAATGTATATTGAATGAGCTTGCCACATATATATTTTGAAGAAAGAAAGACATTGAATATCAATGATCAACATATAAAGTAATTCGCTGATAGCAATGGAAACGATACATTATTTTCTTCTGAGGATGAAATAGCGAACCAGCCGTTGACCATCAGCACCGCTGTATCAAGTGATCAACAGTCAACTCCATAACAAAATAGCCACTACTTTCACCACCTATATTTTGTTAATTTTTACTATATTTATTACGGATCAATATATTATTAACTTAATATATCAATATATTATTTACTTACTATGTTACGGATTAATATATCAATCCGACCATTAGCTTTCTACCATTTCACATCTGTGATGTTCTCCCTCAGTCCATTTCGTCGCGACATTATAAAAAGCAATTAGGATTGACTTGTCAATCATCATTTAGTTTCCGTGATTAGTTTGAGGATACCCCCGCAATGACGCAATTTTAACTAATCTCTCCTCAAGACATTAGCTTGGCACCAAACTCTCGCCTCACAGTGACAGATCTCTCGCACACAGGCGTCATACAGACTCGGGGGAGTGAGAGATGAAACTGTGTGTAATTAAATTTCAATCGTACAGTTCTCGAGTCTATCTCACCGATTTCCCTGCCCTCTTCCCTGTTATCCGTCAGATTAAATCATCCCGAATTAATCACACAGTCTTGTCTCAATTGTGAAATTAGTTGGTTCATCAGAAAACAGATCAGTATCTTAAAAGTACATTACTGCAACAACTGACACAATTTCTTTTCCATACAGCGCATCACACACAGCGCTGCAAATGCAATCAGGCAAGGTCACGCCGCCTAGAAAGTACAGGAAAATACGCTCTAATAAGGCGTGTTAGAAAATGTTAATGGAAGAACTGGAGCAGATTGGCAACTCAAGAGTTGTACGGTTGGACCACTCACATTCCAATCTGTATTGATCAAATTCCTGCCTGCACAAATGATAGAGGATCGAGTGGAAGAAATGAAACAATGACTGAGAATGTACTATAATGGTGCGATGTGTCTATAGATAGGATATTTTGTATAAAATCATTGCGGCAGAAAGTACAAAAATTGACCAATTTGTCGGCAGAGCAATAAAGTCAGATTTCTATTTTCATTCTAAAGGACATGTTAATCCCGCAGGGATTTGATCGTGTACTTTACAAGAAGAAACCCGAATGCTTCGAGAGATTCGTTGACATTTTCAACACTGGTCGAGAGCAAATCGTCTGTTTTATTTCAATGTACGTACTGTACAGCTTCTGTTGCGTTCGCACATCTAGAGTGCAACTTGCTGACCTAATCTCTCTTGATCAATTTTCTTCAGTCTAACCATGGACTTTTTAACAAATGTCTTTCTTTCCGTCTATAAAGATAGAAAAACTCGAACCACCAATTAGTACTGGAAGGGTTGAAAAACTTATTTTCACTTCCTCTAGATTTGAGTGAGACAATTTTAGAAAAAATTGCCTCTAGTCACGAAACTACAATGTACTATAAACGTTTCTAATGTGATTTTCACACAAATCCTTAATCCTTTTTTCATATCCCTCAAACGGGCTAACTGCTGTCACTCCATTACTCAGAAACGGCTTCCTCACTTACTAATCTTGTTTAGTAATTTCCATGTCAAATATTGCAAAGTCGATCACACCTCCAAAAAGATACAAAATTTGCGACTCCGCTTTGATTAGCAGGATATCTCTAATACTATATAATCCGATTTCGATACATCAGCTTGAGAATTGTATTTCCTTTCCTGAATCAATAACATAAAAGCACACAATAGAACTGATTGTCGATAAGGTCAACACTATGAAGGTCGATTTGGCCATCAGCTGGTCAGAAATGAGTTGATTTGCCAGTCATGTACTATGCAAGTACTTCCACAATATCAATAAATTATGTCATGTAAAAGAAATGTTCTCATGTCTACTGCAAGGAATATTGGTTCCTCTTCATAAAGAAAAAAAGTCAAGCACCATTTTTGAGACAACAGAAGTGAAATTCCTACAGCTTTGTTTGGTTGCTCATTATCTTGAGTCAATAATTTATAGCTATCACATGATCAAATGCATGATCGATAAAATTTAAGATTTCCAAAAATAACTATTTGAAGTATGTGACTCTTTGTTGCGGAGCAACTTCAGTCATGGTCGTTTATTGATTATTACAATATACACCGGGTGGCAAGCTGTGGGCTGCATTCAGCGGTAATCCATGAACTGCATTGTGCCGTCTTCTGTGGACTGCATCTGTGCTGTCTTCTGTGGTCATCTATCGACTGCATTGAATATCGTCTGTGGACTGCATTAACGGTCATTTGTGGACTGTATTGAAGGTCATCTGTGGACTGCACTGAAGGTCATTTGTCGACTGTATTGAATGTCATCTGTGGACTGCATTTAAGGTCATCTATCGACTGCATTAAATATCGTCTGTGGGTGCATTGAAGGTCATTTGTGGGCTGCATTGAAGGTCATTTGTGGACTGCATTGAAGGTCATCTGTGGACTGCACTGAAGGTCATTTGCCGACTGTATTGAATGTCATCTGTGGACTGCATTGAAGATCTTCTGTAGACTGCAGTGAAGGCTTAACTGTGGATCGCTTTTTGATGGAATCAATGCAGGAAACATGAAAGTGAATTCTAGTGACTCGGCGGTCAAATGACTGAAATTTTTACTTGCGAAAGACTAGTGCGACTATATTTCCACTGATCAGCCAGACTGCGCTTCAAATTGAGGTTTGTGTATAACAGCATAATGCCAACTATTCGGGATATGAAAAAACAATGCGAAACTTTCTCATTACTTGTTACAGTATTCAACAAGACAAAGTTTATTCAAATCGAATTCCGCCACCGGAAGACATAATCATTATTAAGTCCCGGTCCCAGTCTCGCAGGAAGCTATAGGAAGTCAAGGCGACCAGTCTGACATCCGATGAAACTCATACACTGTCACAAAGTAGAGTAATTCTTGGAAATAGCTATACACCACATCGTTTGATAGACGAACGCAGAGTTCTCTATTCTTTTTTTCTCATGAAAAATCGAGGAGACTATTTTTTTGATAGACATATGGCGGACAACGATAAGCCTATGAAGAAAATTCTGCTTATAAAAGTATTATGTAATCAACATTGAAATGAGGAATTCGCTCTACCAATAGTTGGAACTCAGGGCTCGAAGCCATGGATTATGAAAAAACGGATTAAAAAAAGAGCCTGAAATAAAGAAGTCCATGACAATATTTGGAAAAATGCAGTGTCAAAACAATTTATACTATTATTCTTGAATCAGGACTGTTCAAATTGACATAATTTCCAAAGACAAAAATGACTTCAGTCTCTTTGATTAACTACCAATGTGCTAAGTTAATGCGAAGTTTTTACATATAACATACATCCTTTATCATGTTATTTCAAAGATTTCAGCTTCTGTAAACTCATATGATATACCGTACATGCATAGGTAAAGTATTATAGAATCAACCAAGAAACTTAAATTGAAAACGAATGTGGATTGAAAATTAAAGTTTGTCTATATTGATTAGCTAAGTTGAAAATTAACCATAAAATGCGATGTTAACAAATAGACCGGCCCATCTTATGAAGATCAATAAGAAACTGATACACCACTTTGAAACAATAAGATATAAAACAATAATTGCTAGAAAATAGTGCCTGACCGGCCGGATGTGCACCAAATGTACCCTAAAATTAAAAACTGCAGAATTCTGTTCGACATAGAAGTAATTGTTTGTTACGCTAAAATCTCTACTTTATATATGGATGTCTCAAACTCAAAGAGGAGATAGGTTTCTGCTGACTTTTACTAAATCCACCAACTCGGTCATTCAACCAAATTCAGTTTTAGCAGACAATGCTTGCAATACTCAAGACTGTACGATTTATTGAATACATTCGATTTGTGTAAACGAAATCTCGATTGCCTCCGTACCACAATTCGCAAATGACTAAACACAATGCTTTAATGGACACCATTGCACAACATTAATCCGATAATATAATTCCAAGCTACAAAATCGCATATTTCAGTGAGTGCGCACCTGGACCTTGTAGCTACATTCAATTTTTTTGCAGATGTGACAATCATACCACTCTTGTTACAATGTTGGTGTAACAAAAACGTGATCTAGGAAGTGTGTCTATCTTTCAGATCTAAGAACCTGTGTCTAACTATGAACTAGGGCTGTGAGCGGCGCTCCGGTGAACCAGTTCTGCCTCTGCTTGAGCCGATTCTTGGGTCGGAACATGGAAATACGTAAATTTCAACCAACACTGCATGCATTTCGCATGCCGAAAATATGCGCATGCGTGAGGGTATACTTCATAAGCAAGCAAATTGTTAACTAAGCAATAAAAGCATTCTGCATACCCAACGTACACGGCCACCGTTACCAGCCGGCACATGTAACTCTATGGATAAAAGAAAACAAAATTTTCTCTTTCTGTCTTTTTGATATATCTTCTAGAAATACAAGCTAAAAGAACACTAACTCAAAAACCTTTCAATAAAAAAAAATGAAAATTATATCGATCTTTTGCAATTCTTGGAAATATAACACTACTGAGTCTTCTAAAATTCTAAAAATAAAGTTCAAAATCAAAAAAGATTATGTAGGGTAAAATCTGGTATTATCGACATTAAAGTGGTTTTCGGGCTCTCACGACTCTATGTCTTCGTTTTGATATGAACTCTGATATCCAATGATAGAAGTTGTGGAGCCAGGGTAAACCAGATGTTCTGTTGTGAAAAACGCAAGATATGCCAAATTACGATGCATTCCGCTTACCACTGGTAAGCATGGTCACGTTCAGGTTTACCCTGGCTCCACAACTTAAATTATATTCATGACACAGGGTTTATTGACGTGTGATATCCAAACAATCTCTAGTCTTCTTGATAGAATTTATTGATTCATCGATTTATTTTATGATTCTAGATGAAAAGAAAGGTCTGTAAATTGTAACGATGTTCGCATAATATCGACAGTCCCAAAAAGAAGCGTCAAAATTTACCAGGTATAAAAAATATAATGATGTGATATATTGCATGGAACCCAAGATGGCATATCTGTTGCCTCTGGTTGTCTGAAAAGGAGAAATTTCACAGCTGAAAGCAGTCTAGAAAGACGAATCCATCATCGTCAAAGACGAAGAAGAATTCTGCACATTTTTCATGCATATAACTCAAGCATGTAACGCAACGGAAAGCGATGAAATTTCGCCTTTTCAAAATATGAAAGAGACAACAGATGTGCAAAGTTTCGTTTCATACAACATGCAACATTTCTAGTTTATTATACTTGACATTTTCTGACACTTCTTTAGGGGACTATCGATGTCGCCGTGCAATGTGTCGATATTATACGAAAATCGTTACCGGCTACACATATACTATTCACCTAGAATCGCAAGTCAAATCAATGAATCAATAAATTCGAATAAGAAGGGATTATTTGAATGTCATAATTTATATAAATACTGAGAGAGACAACCGTGAGAGCTTTAAAACTGTTTTGTACTGTCGATATTACCCGACATCTTCCACGCATGGTCTAAATAGACCAAATAATTCATAGTGGGATGCATTCAAATCTTGTGAAGGCAATACTCTAATAGACAGTAAACAATAATAATAAAATAATAGCTATTTAGTCAGTATCTTGTTGAAAAAATACTGTTTGGTACCTATCAAAAGCGGTGTCGATATTACCCGACATTTATGTATCGACTACATATGACAATATATCTTAAGATAACCACAGAATTGAAACTACACCCCTGCTATGGAATAACCAATCACTTAGCTGTCAGATGGCGCATGAAGGAGCTGACAGAGTTGCACTGATCGAGGCAACTCACTTCGGCGACTTACTTCACGCTTCGATATCTGTCAGCATGAGGCAATCACAAGCGTTCCGCCAAGCTTCTGTTGTACCTTTGAGAGTTATCTACTTCTTGGTGCAATTTACTGTACGCATGGATGAGTTCCTGAAGTTCTGGAACATCACTTTGGAAAAGTGGCTTAACTGTCGATATTACCCGATTTTCCCCTATTTATCAAGGATCCAGTGAAAACAAATTCAATCGATTTTTCATTTTATTGAAAAAATAAATAATGACAATAAAAACATTGCTTTTTAAAATCGTACATTATAATCAATGGAAGTCAGTAAATGTTTTTGTAGAAATTACTCTTTTTTCCCTTCAGTATTCCAGTGTCAGGTTAACAAAAAGAAGACGCGAATAGCAGACCTCCCGCCGCTAAAAACGTTTTTGGCAATTTAGGATTGAGATTTCAGTCAAAACCACCCTTCATATAGAATAGAGACGAAAAGTTTCGTAAATCTCTCCCCGATTTCTCCAATTCAACACTGATGAAGTAGTGATAATAGATTTTAATGCTTGCATTTATGCCGTCACCTTCTCCGCCTACACTTCTCAATTTTTGCTAACTAGAGAGTTTGACCAGCTTACTCGACTAAAATGACTGAAAGAGAGATTCATCTAAATTTGAATTCAGAGAGTTTAAATTAAAGCGAAAGTTAAGTTTTTCTTTTAGACACAGTGTTTTTAGCATACAGCCGACAAGTGATAATATTAAGATGGTGTTTAGTACACAAAGGCATCAATTAAAATTCAAAAACAGCTCTATATGCTTGGCAAAGAGCCAATTTGTTTTTAGGAGGAGACCAAGAAAACGAAAGCTGTTGTGGCGAAATTGTCTATGATCGATCATGATGAGTGCAAATTCAGGGCATAGACTCAGAACTTGATTCAGCTAGTTTTGAAAGCAGAGCGCATTATACGAAAGTAGAGATAAATTTAGCTAAATCGACAAGATACATTAAATAAAATTCAACATTTGATAGTCATCAAAAACATGTTTCGATTTAATGAAAAACACCACCATTTGAATGAATTTCTTTACTGCAATCACTTCACGTTGAATGTACTCCTACGCCACACACGTCAACATGTGTATATTTTGATATACAAAACACACGCACTCGCATGCGTATATGAAATACACACGGTCCATACTTACGCTGTACAATCTAAAAAAATACGTATGCGAATAACATGCTGCAACGTGATGCACTCTTTGATATTTTATCTCTTACGCATGCATTTTGCACATGAGAACATACGACGTACGTATTTTCGTACGGCCTGATATTTTACAATCTCATTTCTAATTTACTTCAAATGTGGAGAGAGAAGATAATAACTTGTTAGGTTTGTTATCATGTCTATCATGCCGAACACGAAGTCGTTGACGGGTAGGATATGAGCTTCCACAAAAAGCACGCATCATGTTCTTCGCGCAGAACACGAAGAATGTACAGAGCATGTCATGAAAAACGATCGCTGAGATATAATCATTTTCGAAGTCTTTTAATTGCGGGACAATATATTGACAATATTGGAATTTCCTTTATGAATGTGAGCTCAACCCTGACTATTGTGAATTGATGGCACAGGTACATCGTCTATCCAAAGAGGCACTGCACGCTTAGCATCCACTACATAGGCTACAATCTATGACACAACTTCTTCGAGATACTCACTTCGCTATGGCACTTCTCAAAAAATCAAAAATTTAACCCTAGCTTTCAAATCATCATTCATAAACTTAGCTCAAGTTCGCTTGTGTTTCATTTGGCACTCCCTTTCTTGCATATTCGCTGCCCCTGAATGAATGTGAAGTGAAGTGTAATGAAGTCAATGTTAGTATACAATTAGGTCTACTATATTCACAAAAAGTTGATTTTAGTTGCTGACAACACTCATGTGCTTTTTTCTGAATAAGAAGACATCTTGAGTGAATTTTGAAGCATAGTAATTGATTATTCAAGCATAATTTGTCAACATATAGATACGATTGCTAATTTAAAATAAGATGGCCAAGACTTAGTAACTGAAACTCTTCGGTCGGGAAAATGAAAACTCCGGCCCGTTTCCCACCCTGTGAGAGTTCTTCCACCCAGGCGCGGCGAAAATAATACTTTCTATGCACAATAGGACTTAATATGCGAAAATAACTTTTTTTTATCAGCCTTTATTACCTTCATATGGAAATTGAATCATTGGGAGAATTGAGTTGTTTTGAATTACCGCGATAATAAAACGAAATCGTTTAAATTTAGATCAGTAATCCAATGTACAATGTACTGGAAAAAAATCTGAAAATTTTCATCTAATAAATTGAAATCACGTCTTGCGATCATTGAGTTTTTATTGAAAATTATCGAAAATTTCACTTATCGACAAATAATCGACTGATCAATCGGTACACCTCTAAAAAATATCAAAATAGTATTTCGCGAAACCTGACTTAAGTGGTAGATATTGAACTATGGTATGTATGTAAGCAAAAGTCTATGATTTTTATCGACTTCCTAATTACATGTATATTCCTGATTTCTTCATGATGTCACAACTGAGTATATTGTAAGTGAAAGAGATCATCTTCAGCTATTCATCAGATGAATTGCTACAATCTGAACAGGTATTTAGCTGTTCGGGCTCTGATGATGGATCATCTGCTACAACCTCCGAGCAATTTCTCGACTGATCGTCTCCTCCCAAAAATCAAGCACTGGTTACAAGCAATTATCTACTACATGATGAATATCCATTCTCAACTTAGAGACATTATGAAGAACTACGTTTTGATCAAACCACAAACAGGGCTTATAAATGCTTATAGAAAGAAGATGGAAAATCCCAAACACATTCGAACATGCGATCATTTTGATTGACTATTCCATAACTCCGGTAAAGAGGCTAAATTTTAGACTTCATGATCTTCAAAACCGTTCATTAACAATTACAAGCATATTTGATTTTCTCATTCCCAGAAATTCTTTGCCGATATTGAAAAAGTAACATAAGGATTGTGTCAAATACACTGGGATACATATGATTGATATAGCGGAAAAGGACAGACGAGATGTAAAAAATACAGGATTGACGGAAAAGATGCGAGCCCTGCATGAAGAAAATTGGAGAACTATTTCTGAGATAATTACTAAAGAGCAGACGGCTATTGGAAACGTTGCAGATGACGTAATTCAACTGATGGCCATCGAGAAAATATGTGACGCAATCAATACCATAAGACTGCCTCCTATTCGTTATATATTCAACGACACCGACGTTTCGCGCCAGTGCATCTCCGAAGGTCAAAACTCTTCCAGACAATTGTCCTAACTTTCGTAATCCGTAACATATCAGCACTAAAGTACGTTTGCGAAACAAAATTGACTTGCTGGAAAACTGAATCCTATTACTAATATTTTATTCAACTCTATTATGCTCTTCTTAGCGCTAAAGCACGAGAAAGCGCATTACGCAGCAGTACCATACACACTTCAGGAAAATAATTTTAAAGATATAATGTGTCGCTCATGCAAAATCCAGACTTCATAGATACCATATCAAATGACAGACACTGTGAAAAAATTCCGAGCAGCAAGCATTGTGCACAATCTATCTGTCTACTATTAAGGAAATGTATTTCACATTCTGAAATCTACATGAATAATGAAAAGCCGATAGGTCTAACTAATTGCGGAAGTTTTTCGTTGGTGTTAATAATTTGTGGTAATATGACCTTATTTCATTATAGAAAAGCGGTCTGCAAGCACAGCACATACATGTATATCAGCCTACACGCTATGCGATATAAAATATCATTCATCTACATTGGCAAAACTATATGTACAGGTGCATGTGTCACACTTCTTATGCATAAACGGCTTTCAAAATCCGCGTACAGGCTCCACTAACGATACTCATTCGATGATACCATTCTGTCACAAAATATACTATCAAGTCAAATAATATAGAATATCAATCGATGAAGATGCTACTAGTACTATGTGATTAATAGGCCAATGCGCTCATAGCTTATGTGCCTAAGCATTTATAATAATTGACCTCACGACATAATACCCCGACACAGCTCCATGACAAGGATAAGCATTCAGGAAACATGCATTGTTCCTATAGCATTGCCAGAAAAGCTTTTGATGCGATATTTATCAGTCCTTGTAGAATACAAAATCCTATTAAAAGCTAATAAATCTCTGCCTATGCAGAGTGGTGGGCTAGATAAGAGTATTTGTCATGTTGGACAAGAAATAGTTGAAGGGAAATTTTTTCCTCTTCGTGTATCATTGCAGGCGCAAAATGTGCAAATTTGTACATCCGAATTTCGTAGCAAAATTACTTGCGAATTGAAATTATGGATTCTACAAGTGGAGTCATGTCCATGTGTATAGTGTTGGTCCGATGACGGTCGAATTTCAGACTTTAATCTCTGGGGTTCAACATTCCATTATTGCAAATCAGTTGACCAAGACTTACTTTAAATATAAATTATGTGACAACATAATAATGCAGCCAATGATTTATAAAAAAGTAGCTGGCTATAAAGCAATTTATCAATAAAAAAATACATTTCAGTACGTGAATGTCTGAACGAATACACAGATGACTGATTAATCAGCAAAGGATCGTCTGTATTTGAGCTGGAATGAATGGTCTTTCCTGCTAGGTGATTGAATTTAAAAAAAATACAAAAAAATTAAAAAAGAAGCTTGAGAAAATCTTAAATAGGAAAATAGACGCAGCTTTGAACTATATTTGAACATCCCCCATTGCCTCCAACATTTGCACTTATTATGCCTGGATTAGTTCGCTAAATAGATGTAAAGACTATATTTTTCACGGACTCTCTTAATCCCTGTGGTTTATTTGACACCGCGATTTTTAAACAAAATAAAAACAAAGATTTTAATCACGAGATTATGACGGCATTCATGTCTTATAATCACCTCGTCAGAGAACAAGGAGTTACTCGATGAATCAACATATCGAAACAAACACACAAAAAATACAAAGAATACTCAAAATCACGCTTCTAATCGCTGTCATTTTAACAGACGAACGTCTCACTGAAGCCTTGTCCCGTCAAAACACCAAGCGTAGACTTCAGACTGATGACTAACTCCCCGCCTCATGTAAACACTAACCGTAAACACATCCAGTCTCGCACTCCATTCGAGTTTTAGGAGATCAGATGTGTTACAGAAGATAAGCAGCTATTTTAGGAAGGAAAGGGTCACGCTCTTGGTCTCTATTTATGTATATCGATTTGCTAAGAGTCATTCAGAAGAGCAGGCAGAGAGATACCCATTACGGATAGCGAGAATTTCACATTTTATGACTACATCTTTGAACGATGTGACATTCATGATTGTAAATTGGTTCATTAAAAGTATCAATTATGTGGGCCTATTAAAAAAAATGCTGATAATCATTGAGGCAAAAGTGTAAGCACAAAAATGCAAAATACTTCTATCAATGAAAAAGTCATCCAAATTTTCGAATGCATCTTCGTCAAGGATGAAAACATACGTTGAACATGGACTTAATGATACAAAAGCATAGCATTAGCAAAAATTCAAAACTAAGATGAGCTGAAATCTACATTGACATCAGAGCGATACTTCAAAAAAAGAAGTTTTCACAGAATTTACATTCTTTGGCTACTGAGAAATCTCACTTCAGATCATTTTCCCGACTATTAGAATGAAGTGCTCAGTTCTCCATAGTTAGGGCTAACCTATCAACTCAACCAAAACAAAAGTTCTTCACATAGGTTCGTTCTGCAAAGAGTAGCAGCACATGCATGTGAGAAAATTAATATTTGCAACATTCAAGATATTAATCCATCATTCACTATTTTTTGATATAGCGACTATTCCACACAATAAGATATATAATAGACAGCGTTTCACTACATTCATGGTACCTCTAAGAACGGCTATATTTGTAATGAGAAATGAGATGCAGCTGTGCTTATCCGAATCTCAATTTCGCCTCTATGGTTTTCCGTGTCATGCAAAAGCAACGTATGTTTAGGACATTGTGAGGTTGTAAACAAATTTCGATGTTGAATTCAAATTTGCGTTAATAATCATCAGATAATCTCTCTTCTCCACCTTTAGCAGCACGTGTCAGCGACGATGTTTCTTGAAAGAATTCAAATATCTGAATCATAATAGCTGCACAGCGGTGAAAAGGTTATGACATAACGATGGCGCAATTACCAAACTCTATGTAACCTTGAAGGAGACTATTCGTCGTCTGATGAGTGAGGTTGAACAGTTCATGCGACAACTTCGGCAGCAGCGTCCGACGACTCTCTGTCACAGGCCTGTCATATCGTGTCTTAGCAGATCAGTAAATGCGAAAAAGTTTGCTTTTCAATACGAAATTTCCCAATTGACTGCTCTTGAAGAATAGCTGCTGTACACAGCGTTGAACACGAACTTCATAGTCTGCTGGTCAATAAAAATTCAACTTCTATCTGAGAAATACAATTCATTGGAAGAACTTCTTGAATGCTAATCAATTTAATTTCCGATAAAGACTGATTCTATTTAATTATGAAAGCTATTAATTTAGTGATAATGTCTGGTCATGGCACTTGTTCTACCGTGGCAATCGGTCTGCTAATTTGACTTAATTTTTCAAATTTCATAAGTTCTTTGATTTGATGCCATTCGACGTCAACAGAGTGACCGCGAATTCGATTTGAGGTCTGAGATTGCAGGACAATCCTTTACACCACCAAGCACTAGACGAAAACACTGTCGGTTATATCTTTTCTATGTCTGTTGATGTTTGATTTTGCTTTTCAACTAATTGTTGATTGATTGGGTTAGCAATTTTAGCCGTGACAGTCCCCGGGAGTAGCTGCCAGCAGTGGATTTAGTTTCACATTATCTTTGTCAACAGGATATTAGGATTACGTCGGATAGTATTTCCATTTTTGTGCTGATACCTTATCAAATCCGAGTCCATGCACAGTTGCACACCTACTGAATCCCATTCTCCGTGTTCCACAACTCGGCCACATGGAAGAAAGGCTCCGTGGCTAATGTGCTTCTGTCTATAATTTCCAAGATTCAGATAGTGTTCTGGAAAACATTCCATTACGTCTTAACATGCATTATCATCAGCTATCACAGAAGGAGTAATATTCATCCGAATAAATGCTTTCTGATGTGTGTACGTCCACCTGCAACACAGCCTTTAATAAAAAGGTATTCTACACGAAAGGACAGCTACGCGTAATAAGCTATTGAATGATCAAATAGTACATCTGTACAGCCTGTTCAGCACTTCCATCAATGCGAATAATGCAGGATGGACATAAATCTCCGATTTCTCCTGCTCCTCGGGATCACCATATACTCCTCCCATAAAAAGGCGAGGTCAGTGCAGGACAGAGACGATCGTCCGTCCAACGATTGATCGTCAAAGCTGTCACCTTTGACAGTGAGTCGGATAAATGATGGGGATGACTCTTTTCACAAGCCAAATCCCTATCTAAATTGGCAACAAGCTCACCTTCTTTCCTGTCTTGTTTTCCAGGCGAAATTGTTTGTAATCCTCTTGTGGAGGCGGCGGTGGTGGTGGAGGAGAGGGAGGAGGAAGAGTGCAGGGAATCGGAGGAGGAGGAGAAGGTACAGAAGCTGTCCCTCCTTCTGAAAGAATGACGATTCAATGGATGCAGAGAGATTTTAACTTCACATTCGACATATTTCCAAGAACAGAACATGTATTATAACATATGATATGGCAGAGGGAGATATGACCATAATTCAATGCGAATGTAAAACTGATTCAATAGTCTCCCGATATGTTTAATGCCAAGTAAAATGAATAAAAAATATCGCCAGACGTTTTGGGTCCAGACCTTTTGTCAATGGCAGAACACTTAATATTAACATTACTAAGTTTTACATTCGCATTGATATGTTATAAAATATCAGTCGTAAAGCAAATTGATGAAACGACTGCTGATATCATGACTTTTAAGAACACTTCAAATTGCTAAACTGATAAAAATGCGAGTCAGATTGAAATAGAAATCATAACAAGCGCTTCTTTCCTAATGTTAGTATGTGTTTCCTCGCATTGTCAATGTCAAAAGAAAAAAGAAAATCATTTAATGATCAATTACTTTCTATACTTTAGCGATTTTGACCTGCGGCTAGAATCGCATACAATGATATTTTTCTAGCACCAGCCATTTTTTCAAAGTAACACCTTTGACATCGTAATCAAATGCACTATGACATTTATTTGTCATTTATACTAATCATATTGCTGGCATTCCTCCTGGGATGGATACTTGGCACGAAAAGCGAGTAAATGCTGCTTTGAAAACACAATGCAAGTAGAATATTTCAAAGACATCAGATGACTATTGAGTTACATTTACCAATGTTTTCATCTTTATCGATGGTAAATAAAACATACAAATATTGCCAAGTAGAAAAGTTGACAAATACTTAGAAAGAATAATGAATTATGTTCATCGGCTAATAATAGGCCTATATATTTATTACTGTTTCTTCAATACTGGGTTGAATTTATGAATGTGTATTTTTAGAATTTATAAACCCAGACGAAAACATTTCCTTTGAGGGTTTTCATCCGCACAGATAAAAACCCAAAATTTGCGTGAATGCTCGCGTAACTCAGGGACTTCAAATGGGTCGCTTTAAGTAGCCATCAAGGAATGTCAGTGGACTTTTGAGGCATCACCCGAATCAAAACCCAGGATTATTCACAAAGCTAATTGCATTCCTAAGGGTAATATTAAAGCACTACAAAGTCTGTAGTACAAACATAAATAATTAGAAATGGAAAAGTTTTTCATTCGTAAAAAATTAAACACATAAAATGTGAAAATGAAAAATACGTGGTGTGATCCAAAATGTCCCGGACTAACCTACTTGCAGATAACCTGTGATAACGAATACTACTTCAGATGTAAATTTAGGTCTTTAAGGCATGAGAAATATGGTCGCAGAAATTTTTCCGGTCAGTTTTCTATTTTTAAAAAATATTTTTACATTTTAACATGAATTTCTGTATTTTCTGAATTGATCGAGATCCGATTTGTCTTATTGTTATAGTTAGATTGATTTTGATTTGTACCTTATTTGACGGATATCTTTGCCATGAATATTGCACGTCTTTTGTTAATTGCTTCATGTGTTACGATATCAATCAGTGAAGTTCATTCAGCACGCATTCATGTCAGCACGCACTTCATGTGTTACGATATCAATCAGTGAAGTTCATTCAGCACGCATTCATTAAGAAATCCGTGTCAACGATGGTTCTTTGTTCTATCAGTTTTCATGATGGATGTGACAAGCGTGTCTTCAGTCGAATATCGCAGTGTGATACGATATATCCGCGGCTTCGCTAATGGTGACATTCTAAAGGAATTAAGCCTGGCATATGGAAGCAAAGCTCCATCGAGAACTACTGCTTATTTCTGGATAAGCGAATTTAAACGCGGAAGACAATCTGTGGAGCAAGATTTTTCAACTGTTGGTCGGCCGCAGGCGATTCCGGAAGAGAAATCGAGTCAGTGCGATGAAGTGATTACAGCACACAGAAGGATAACCATCCGTGAGTTGTCAAGAGAGTTGCGAATCAGTTATCACTCCTGTCATGACATCATCGAAAGACTTGGATATCGCAAACTGGCATCACGTTTCGTACCGAAGTTTCTGTCACCTGAAATGAAGGAGAACAGACTTCTGGCGGCACAGTCAAATTTGGATCTCCTCGAAATGCACGGAGATCAGTTTCTGAACTGCATCCTTACAGAGGATGAAACACCTTTAAGTTTGAATCTGCCTCAAAGTAAGCGAGAATCTGCAGAGTGGCGAAAATCAGGCGAGTCTGCCCCTTTGAAAATGCGATCCGGAACATCACATCGCCGGTCGTTGATGCTGACGGTCTTTTGGAACGCTTCGGGAATCCACTGGTTGACTTTGCGGATAAAGGAGTAAGAATCAATAGCGAATATTATTCAATCTGTTATCTGAAGCGAGGAAGAAAATAAGAAAGCCACGAAACATTCCCCTCTACTTGCTTCATGACAATGCTCCGGATTCACACTCGCAGGAGACAACCAATGCCTTAACGAGAAACGGATTTCAACTATTGAGCCATCCTCCTTATTCACCTGACTTGGCCCCAAGTGACTTCTATCTGTTTAGATTCCTCAAAAAGCATCTTCGTGGACACCATTTTGAATCGCCAGTTGAATGCGGGATGCAGTTACTGAGTTTTTTGATTCTTTGACACCGGAATTTTTTCATAAAGCTTTTTGTGAATTGAGACTTCGTTGGCAAAAAGTGACGAATGCTAACGGCTCATACATTGAAAAGTAAACTGTTTTCTGGAACAAAACATTTGTTTTTCCGTTAATTATTAGTCAGGTTATTAGTGATAGCTTAAGTGTCAAGTTAATCTAAATATATTAATTCTAAATCGCTAGAATTTATAGGAAAATCTTGAAATTCAGACAAAAATGTTTGAAAATTTTGAAAAAATAGAAAACTGACCGGAAAAATTTCGGCAACCATATTTCTCATGCCTTAAAGACCTAAATTTACATCTGAAGTAGTATTCGTTATCACAGGTTATCTGCAAGTAGGTTAGTCCGGGACATTTTGGATCACACCACGTATGTATTACTGACACACACACACACACACACACACACACACACATCAATGTCATCAAGGAATATATGACATCAAATTGATTTCCTATTTGATTACACTGATTCTTATTGCTGACTTTATCGTTTGTGTCACATGCATGTCATTAGTAGTAACAGTAAGTAATGAAAAAATGCTGAATTTCGTCAAAGAAAAAAATTGCAAGAATTAGCATGAACTTCATTTTAGCAGAAACTTCATTTCAAATTCTGTGTTTTAAACAACAAACTGCCGAGCCATTTTTGATAACAATGGATTTTTCACGCAATTGTCAATTAATTCAGTAAAATGCATGATTACTTCGACTTCTATGATCATATTTTTAGAAAATATTTACAACTTTTTATCAATTTGTTAAATTTATTACTGAGTCACTCACTCTGAAAACGAAACGATGTTAATCGACAGGTATATCATCTGAAAACTTTTATTGCTAACATTATAGCTGCTCATCTAGACCTAACAATTATATTTACCCCTTTGTCGCTTACATACTGTTCGACTAAATCCCATAGATGTTGTGAGCAAAAATGCAGAATTCAAGCATTTACATTTAAGTCTATCAGTAAAACCGATTTACATTATCTCTGTTGTCTATACTTAATTTTTCAGTTTCTTTCTATTCATTTTTATGAAAGATGTCATTTTCTTGGTTCAAGCTAAAATTGAACAAGAAGAGAAAATTTGACAAGCCAATGACAAAAAATGTATTGATTTATAAAAAATCAGATTATGCTCTGCAGTATCAAGTGAAGTAAATTAGGTCAACTTGGATGCACAAATGGCTTGCAAAAACATTAAACATGCAAGGCGCGAATAGAGTAGTGTTTATGATGTGCTAGCATCAGCTTCTGAGAAGCAGAGCATACCATTAGGAGCTGGAGAAAATGTGCTTCCGGTTCCAATTTCCCAAGGCGACATATAGACTGTCACATCTAATCTTCGCCTGTGACATGAAACAAAGAAACCGAGTGTTTGCGGTGAAGCGGGGATGTCACTCTGCGCTGCTGACGTTCGACTACAATACCAGACGCCTAGATATAGACCTTCTTCTTTCAATTCTTATTTACTTCCCTCTATCGGCTCCCCAACGTAAAGTGGACGTCTGCTAAAAACAAGGTCAAGAACCGTCTGTGTCAATCGCAAGATCATTTATGCAAAAAAACAGCAAAACTGTATTTTAATTTTCCATTATACTTTGGTGAATAAGTATGATTAACCAAGGTGTAAGTGAATCACAGACTGAGAGAGTAATTACACAGATTAACGATCAGGAGAGATGATGTTCAATTCTAACTACAAGCAAAGCAATCACTAGATAGGAGAGTTCTGTATACCCGCGATGCACGGATGGTATATAGAATGAAAAGCTCATACGAGGTTTCTTTTCGTAGGTTATATACACACATACGCAGCTATATTATACATGTAGATCAATGTTTAATATTGAGCAATGTAAAAAGGTAACTCCCCTTTGTATTACAGTCGAACTTCTACTCAAGTTAAATTTCCAAAATTACGACAAGCACTTCGGCGTCTCGCGCCTTCAGAGGTCGATAGGCGGTGAATGCCTAGGTGGACGTCCACCCAGTTCTATCGACCCCTGAAGACGAGGGACGCCGAAGTACTTGTCGCAATTTTGGAAATTTAACTTCAGTAGAAATTCGACTGTAATACAAAGGGGAGTTACCTTTTTACACTGCTCAATATCAATATGATCTCCCGTCGTTTGGTCAACTACATCAATGTTTAAAACTTAAAAACACTGCAAGCTCCTTGATCAACGTCATTCAATATTTCATTACGTTAAAAAATTCTTCGGCTTGGATGGACACTAACTTGTCGTTGTATTCTGTCGTAGCATTCACACCCAAATCAACATGGTGTGACCTTTCCAGGTCATGCATGACAAGTATTTCACTGTCAATCTTTAAATTTCAACTTTTCATGTACTCTTCTTGTTCAAAAACTTGTTTGGACGGCTTTGAATGAGTCACACAATCCAGAGAAACTATGTTACACAATATTTTGATCATAATGATAATTGATTTGCAGAATAAATACAATGACATTCATCCATAATTAGCGATATAATTATTTAACATGTATTTTTACAAGCTCGCAAGAGATATAGTACTGACAATTAGTGTCGTTATGCACCACGAGACAATTTTCTCTTGCTCGACAAACGAAAACTTATCGATAAAAGCTAAAAATCAGGCATATTTTCGAAATGCGAAGAAAATCGAAAAAGTCAAATGTTTGGGTGGTCTACGAATTCATCAAGAATCACTGAGTAAAATACAATCCGTTTAGATCAATTAGAAAAAGGCCGATGGTCTAGTGCCGGTCACATGTCGCTGCACGCTAATCGACTAGATACTTCTCTTCAGAACCGATTAAATGCGATCCTGTTATTTTTGCTATTCAAGTTACTGATTTCTGCTATGTTTCATCACTGATAATCAAAATCTGCCAAAAAGTCGTCAACATTAGCGCAAATAATTGTATGTAGATATGCATTTCAACGACATTCAGATTTGAAGAAACACTACAATTATATTGGTAGTTGGCAAGATAGTAACTATAGTGAATTCTGAATCTGATGCACATCGTCTGATAGCTATTACTTCGCAGTTGCTATATTTTTAATCATCACCTGCCTACATTGTTGCCTACATTTTTTATCATATATTTTACCATCAAATTGATGTTGCTGTCGGAAATCCTTTCTACATTAGTTTTTTATGCAGTGAAGGTGCATTAAGAGAATGTATCAGCAACCTAAGGTTGAAATTCTAGGAAGAAATGCTTCATTGTGATTAGCTAAAATTATTGAAGAATGAAACTTTGACACCACTACTTCTTCACTGAAGACTTTTGAGGGTGTCGACTTGGACAGATTTCTAGAGGTCGTGATTTAGACCGGATGTCCATGCAGATGTGAGATGCTTGTCCTGTCCTAATTTGTGGACACTCAGTTCGTCGTAAGATTCTTCTCAGATAATTATAGAGTGTATCCACGTTTATGTACAATGTACTAGTTACTTGCACAATCTACATGAACATAACGTATGTTCGCTCCATCAAGTTCAACACCACAGTTGCAAGAGCTTCTCTTATTTATCCACAGATCCATTCTTCCTAATCAGTGCGAACCGAATACAAACCAATTTTAAACCGAAGGGCCACTCACTCACTGTTTGATGCGCATTTATTGACGACTTTTGATGAAAAAGAAGCAATCTTTTATTAATGACATTAAATCTTAACTTCGCCTAAATCTTGTCGATCAAGATATCTTTAAGCGGCATGGGGAAACTCGGTGATGCTTGATGGAATCGAAGGATGACACCAGCTATTATCACGACTGATTTTGTAGTCTCCGTATATTCCTATGGTGCTCCTTTCTATTAATAACTTATGTCAGGAATTTAGATGCATTCGAAGAATATACATAGTGATGACGTCATTATTATAGTGCATCAACTACTTGAGGGGAAGGAAATCTAAAAGGTCAGAGTTAAAATATTAATCACACAACTAGTCTAATTACTGACTGCCAGTTTCCCTGTATCACAAAAAGTTTTTGTGCTGTTTCTATTATTTAATTTCGTTCTAAGACATCGCAATTAATAAAGAATTCTAGAACTCACAAAAATCTGTCAAAAATAAAGTCAATCTATAAGTGCTGTATATCATAATTCTAAATTTCTACGACATAGATCTAGACAATAAGAATGTCACAGACTCAAGAAGAGCTCAAACAAATGACTCCTTCAAAATGTAGAATGCTCATTAGCTTTACTTAGATGTCGCTAACCAAGTCACCAAGAAGACATGTTGAACGAACAGAATTCTCACAGTAAAGAGCAGCAGGTTTTACATTCCATTACAGCACTCGAACATCGTAAATTACAACAAATCTAACTCTAAAATCTACTCATGTCAACTCCTATGTGACAGTTGGAATCGTGTCCGACGCAATTCACAATTCTCCATGCGCCATTGACGCAGAATTCCACAGACAAACTACGCCGAATCGCGGGCGAACTTAATCGCGTGAAGCGACATCACTCAATGCTACCAGCATTCCAACGCGGAAGACGTAAAATAATAATTTCCGCAGAGAGACAATCAAATCTTCGCCGATCTGCGCATTTCAACTGAGAGGAATAGTTCGTAGACCAGATGATGTTGGGTGTCCTGTATTTATTCTAGACAAAAACGATGTGCGGAAATGATCTCAGTCGAGCCAATTCGACCTTAGCAAACTGAAGGGTGTTCTTGTCCGCTCTTCTGTACAAATGGGACACGAAATGTACTGGTTAAAATCTTGATAGGACATCCCATACTATTTTAGATCAACCTCGCAGACAAATGATCGACACATTTTTAGATGTTCCAAAGATACAATGGAGATATTTTGCGAGATTACGGATGACACTAGGCATATACCTATACTTTTACAGAAATTCATTTGACTCACACGGTTCGTTGACTTCCTATCAAGCCCGCAAGCAGTCACTTCACGGTTCTAAATGCATTTATAATCAATTCCGTACTATGCGGTGATGAACATGACCGAACCAGTTCTGCACGTCAATATGAAGGTCGATTCTCATTTTTCACATAGCAATGAGCCATAAATAGAGTTAGTCAATTAACAGAAATTTATTAATCATATCACTTTAAATTAACAAAAATAGCAAATCGGATCAGTTTAAGTTGTCTCTTTTATAAACCTGATCGCGCGCCTCTCAACATTTTGCATTGACCAGGGAATGTAGGTAAAGGTAGATTTTTCCAAAGCTGCGTACAAAAAATCTGATCGAGTGATCCATTGTACGTCTTAGGCTACTAATGCGCTGAGTTGACTACTGAATGTGACAGGTTCCATGACAAGTAGTTGAAAATCATTGATCAAAAGGAGATAGAATCTAGTTCCCTGATGATATTACTTGACAATATAATATGCATCTACATTCTAATTATATATGCCACATCAATTAAAATATTTTGATGCATAAACGTCGTTTCAGTTGGTTGCTTAATTCAGTGCATATTCTATCCTACAAGCTGAACGCAAATCGGGCTATCGAATAGCTAGCATCACAAGATGTATTTTACATCGTTTGATGATGGCTGGGGTTGCATAAGACAGAACTGAAATTTAAACATCCGTGACGCTAAAAACTTCTACCTGAGAGAACCAATTTGTGTTCGCTGATTGTCGGCGTGTTTCAGGAGAAAAAAATGAATAAATGAATAAAAAATGAATAAAGCAAACATGAATAAATCAATAGTTTTGTCAATTATTTATTTCATCAAAGGTGACAGCTGATTATTGCTCGTAGTTGACTTCAATTTCTCATGAGCTCAATGACTTGGTGTGTTCTATGCCGGTAGTTTGGTTCCCTTAGCATTGTACAGCGAGTCCAATCTAACCCATTTAAGCCACATATCCGTTAACAATCATTTCGAGCCAATATTTTAGAGTAAAGATATAATCCCATAGAAGCAAAAAATGCTTTACCAGTTTGATTTTTTAGAAAAAGGATTAATTCCCTGAAAAAACTAGGACCTTAATGGGTTAAGCAATCCTAATGGAGGCAGTGTGCATGCGTGTCCTTTCTATACATTCTCATTGCCAAGCCATTTTGGTGATTGGAAATATGGTCAATCGTATCAAGTGATATTGACTGCGTTTCTAGAGCCCGCTGAAGAACATTTCTGCTCACGGATTGATTTCAAGTAAAATCTTAATAAAAAGGAATTGCTCTTGGCGGTTGCATGTTTCTTTGTCAATACAACAATAACTTGCAAGAGTCATTCAAATTTTTATCTCCAGATCGCATAATTCACAATTCATCAAGAAATATAAAAATCTGATGAGCTTGCCAATCCTCTGAGCCCTAGAACACACTTTTATCTGTCTATGTACTTATTCATTTCCCTCTCTCTTGACTCTTACTGCACAACATTATGAGGAAATTCGTCTGACTCTTGAATCATTCCATGTTTGAGCTGACAAATCATTACTTTCATAATAAGTTCTCTGTGCATTCCTACACAAATATCCACGCTGCAGCCTGCTAAACAATTAAACCTGATAGGAAAGATAACGGTAAAATGTGTTTTTCGTCAAGTCATGACATGCGAGTAAATTGACAGAAACTGCTGAGAGACTTTTTACAACAGATTAATACCTGTAGGTAGAGAATAATAGCAGTCTTAGTTAGACACTAAAGGAATTATTCAACATGAAAATTTACAAGATACTATTAATCGTATTGGAAGCTTTTATTGCATTTTTAATACTCCTTTTAATTACAATGTTCACTTAATATTTGCAGATTATCAATATTTCAATGTGCGCGGGTGATTTTGAAATTTTGACATGAATCATATAATTAATATGAACATCATTCAATCTTACAATTTATTTTCGTTGTTTTCTTATAATATTTGTTGCTCTTGACTTTTATATATTTATCATAAATTATCCAAGAGATTACATGCGAAATCTTTTGAAAAACTGCTTCTAAATAGCACTCACTATAATTTGTGCAAAACATGAATATTGCAATGACTTATCACCCTTTTTGAACTTTTTGAATTACAAATGGCAATGACATGATATGATGCCCTTAATGGCTCAGACATGAAGCGCGCGCGTTGATACAAGGAGGGTTCGAATCTGTCGGCCGGGTAGGACTCTCAAACTGTGTAGTAACCCCAACTTGATGGAAGCAGAGTTGGAAGCGGGCCTTGACCGGGCCGACACGGGCCTGAAGTATCTAGTACCCGGGCCGATATTTATTATGTCTGAAATTAGAAATATCTTACTCATTTGATACGGTGGTTCATCAATTTATTCTTAAACGATAATATGAAATAAATGCCGGCATGCGTCGGATTAGTCATAAATATCCTTTCCCAACCAGAAACAACAATCGATAGATGATTAGCAAGTAACATTTCTTTGGAACTTTGATCAAAAGAGTCGGTTGAATATTTAGTTCAACTTTTGATTTAATAACCTCACTTTTCAAATAGGCTTTCTGTCTTCAGTGCAATTCGTTTTCCACGCTTTAACCTAGCTATAACTTACAACAATGACAGCTATCGGCACATCAAATAAGATCCAAATTATTTGTGATAGACAAACGCATTATACATCAGGGTGACACCAGGTCTGGGTGTGGGGAAGTTTAAACAGGCGTCACCATGTCGAAACCTAAATTTTATATCATTATAGTATATTATTACCGCATAACTTCTAAAGTCATGTTTCAAAACTGTATTTTTGTTATAAAGAAATCATCCATTGAAAAGTCTATCAATTCATGCCAAATCTATATTCAAATTACTTTAACAAAAATGTACGAAATTCTCAAAAATTGACTAAAACCCATGTAACAAACGTATTACCTGGAAGGAATAGCAAATCATGCGCAAAAAATCATTTAATGGTTTGAGAAGCTAACAGAATTTGGTAGCATAAAAACAATTGCAAAGATCCAAAGTTCGGATTATTCTATGACTGCTCGTCATCTAAGCTATCAAGTTCTTTGATAGATGTGACACGAAGAAGTTTTTGCAGAGTCTCAGGTTGCAGAAATAACAGCTGACTGCTTAGCTTCGATTAAATTGCGTAGACTGGTCGCCTCAAGACCTATTTCATAGGAGTGTAGCAGGCATTCGACCATATACACGACACATAGTAGCTTATAGGCCTACAATACATGGATTCAGGAATAAAAGCAAGATCATAATGGGACACTATCCAGATTACCGAAATCATCGGTTTATCACATTAAATATTATTGTAAATGCGAAATATGCTTTAAAAATTGCCCATTCACAGACACTTTTTATAAAAAATTACCAGATTTGAGAACAGACATAAGTGCTTTTTTACATCGTTTTAACAGGATGTTAAAAACCTAGGTTTTGACAGGGTTTTAACAGGGGGTGCTAAAACCTGGTGCTACCCTGTTATACATGTACAACATGTGAAAAACAACAAATGAAAATTTGTGTCTAATGTTCAAAAATTAATCTTGCTGCTCAACAGTAATCAATTTACTTGTAGATGGCACATAGGACATAAAGCATTTGATCATGTAATCAACAAATAGATTGCTAGAATGATTCTCAAGGCGATCACACTCAACTAGCGTAACTGATATCCTCATTAAGGATGGTAAAATGTGCAAAGCGATAGAATTTCTCACAGGGCCCAGATCCAAAATTCATCTGGGTCGGGCCCAAGCCCGGGCCTAATATTTTGGAGTCGATGTGGGCCCGGTTCCAGCTCTGGATGCAAGTGTGTCCCACTGTCGATTTGAAGCAATGGCTTCATGTTTTGGGTGAGGTATGTGTAAAACCATCGTCCTAACAACATTTAAAACCCTTATAACATGTTCAAAATGCTAGTCAACCAACCCATCTTTTCAAATGGACACATTTATTTTGAAGAAAGCAAATCTCTTAAGTTCTCGAAAGCTTTGACTCTACTCGCATCTTTGTGATGCATATCAATTCTCTCGAATAGCAGCAACATTGATAAATTCAAATACATAATTGATTAGAGGCCACGAGATACTTGATATCACAAAATCTTTCGTATACAAACCCTTATAATAAATAACTAAAATGAATTTCATTTTGGGTGAACAGAATCGCAGCTCAATTGCAATGGCGCAGTGCTCTCTACAAACTAGCACCTTGTGAATTAAGCTACTCAATAACATGAATACGACAAATGTAATAATAATTCCACTATTTTGGCATTTTGTACTGTAATTTCAGCATTCCATGAGTAATGACTTGGCCGAAGAATTTGGCCGGTCCGGTTTGTTCGCACGGCAATCATTGTCTGTTTAACCTCGCCAACGGCGCCATATGCTCATCAGTGAGATGCTTTTGGGAGCATCAAACTTTCGTGCGACACCAAGATCTATAAGGATAATTGGATTCCATCGATCACTTGCTGATTAGCGACCAGCGAGTGACCTGCAGTCGCCACCCATTATCATGCTTTGTCAAGACGCTGATGCTAACGAGACCTCCGCAATGTCGCCTCATAACTCAACTCACATCCGAAAATTCAATTACCGACCGCCCATCCATCACTGCTGCTACGACTACTGTCCGGCCACACGAAGAGAGGAATGCAGTCAACCAGCGTCCGATTTACTGGACACTGCGACTGCAGGAAGCAGATGTTTTCATATTTTCCTCAACAGTCGACCGGCCGGTAGATCGACGACGACCACTTGTTAGGTTTCTGAGGAAAATAACCTCTCATAACATTATAGGATGTACTAACTGACCTGGGTAGGTTTGAGAGATGTTTCAGAAGGCGGCTTCTTCTAATGAGAAATTAATGGGTCGATTGAGGAGCTTGGAGATTAGTCTTTGAGGTCCCTAAATGTTTTGTATCATACCACTTTGTCATTACTTAAGTTGTGAATAATTTAGAACACTCAATCAAAGCTAGAAAGTAAAAAAGGTGATAAGGAAGAGTGGATATTGATATCTGTTCATTATCTGATTGAGTTGACACATGTTAATATCATACTTTGCATTTTGATACCTTGCAGATAATCAAATATCTTCGTCGTAAATTTCTGTGCAAAACAGTCGCATGAAGCGATTGTCTTTAACATCCAATCCTCAACATATTATACATTTACATGTAGATACAAAGTCAGATTCTGTTAATCGAAAATTTAAGGAATGCCAAGTGCTGGATCTATGTTGTTTTACTGTAAAATTCTGACTATTGCATAATTTCTGTGGAGATTTGACGTAGAATGATTATTCCGGTCAATAATGCAGCTCTTAGCTCAGTTTTAGATTTAAGAAAAACAGTTCGATGCGACGGATCGCTTAACGATACGGAAATATTTCAATTGTTAGAAAGGAAAACGTCGCTGAAATGTTGATGATACAAATTTAATTTGATCGGTCTCGAGTGGAAATCAAACATTTATTACCCACTTAAACTTTAAAGCTTCCTCCGGCATTGATACAAAAGGATGGACCACACTCACAGAAAGGCTCAATATTAAAATGGTTTGAGATAAATTCAAGTGATCAATGGAATCATATGAGTGTCATGGAAGTGTAATATAAGTCTACACGAATACGGATTGTGTATCATACATCGGGGATCGCTGGAGCACATGCTGCATTTTTTTTTACTTGTGGAGCTCAATTCCACTCGAAGCCTGTCGAATTAAATCTGTGTTATCAAGATTTCAGCGACGCTTTCCTTTCTAACAATTGAAGTTCATAACTAAATCCCTAAATCCTGAAATCGCGCATTAAATCTGTGACTCGGACTTTCTGAATGTGTACAGTAAAATACCAGTGCTTCACCATACATATTTTCTTCTCAACCCTGGAGATTTGTCATTAATCTGCAGTGGATTCTGAGCGTTTGATCTACTCACAAAACTAGGAGAACATGCATGGATCCACAAAGCCAGACAATGCCCATGGAATCGTAAAATGCATGTCCAATCCCACTGACTTCATGGAGATGTTTATTACCGCATAGCTTGCAGTGGTTCCACCATAATTAAACGAACTGTCTATGTTATTTGAATCATGAGACGCGAAGCGTCGAGTGCTTTAAGTAACATAGACAGTGAGTTTAATTACAGATGGAAGCACGCCAATCTATGTGGTATTATATTTGCACAAGAAAAACAGGCAAAAAATTACTCAATATTGAATCGCTATATAGAAACAAAATTTAAAAAATCCCATCCTGAAAAAATATTAAATGTTGCCAAAATCAGTGAAGAATTGTTTTAGGTAGGTCATGCGAGCTACTCTGTGCTGAAAATTGAGATTATCAATCTTGAAAAGCATTGATGACATATAAAAATGGTAGCAATAATACATCTCTTTAAAGAACAATTTTTGTACTAACTACTCAATGTTTATCACTTAACACTTGCATTTTTCTGAAACGATTTTGAGGTGAATCATATTTAAGGAAAAAATCTCATATCCTCATAATACGCCAAAAAACGCATTCTCTCTTCATCTTGAAAATATCCACACAGATTCTATTTTGTTTGCTTCCATCCTATGATTATGTGTTCAACAAAGATAAATTTTAGAGTGAGGTCACTGTTAAGTCAAAATCATCATTAATTCTTTAAAAAGAAAATACTAACGTTTAAGTAATACAATGTTGAAGACTATACAATTAATAGGGATAAGAATTGGGCAAGAGGTCACCGGAGGAAATTCATATTTCAGGTGGGAGAAAGAAGTAGAAATAAATAAAAATTGCATTAGGCAGACTTATTGGGGACCTCTCGGAAAATTCTCATCCCTGAATTAAAGAGCTCAGCTTTCCTTATCGATCTTTAACATCCCTTTGTACTCAAGTCTGAGATCATCGTCCAAATATTATTGAGTGCTCACTAGGTCGTTCGTCGCCTTTTGATTAGATAAGAGATTGTGGTGAAAAATAGCTGAGGTTATGCAGTGCTCTCCAACCTACAGCAAAACATCTGTTCTATTATCAGTCAGAAAATTATGATAATTCAACGATTCAATGACAGCAGAATACATGGCTTCCTAATACTTCATCCGTTGAACTCAGCTTTGTGTACCAAAAGGACATTCTTGAATAAGCTTGAATCATCTACAAGCGCAACAGGGTAACAACATCGTATTTCTTATCACAATTTCACCTGCTATCTATTATTTTAGTACATTCAAACTTCAGTAGATTTGTCAACTGCTGCATTTGAATTATAAATGAAGCTGAATAAATTGATCATAATGATAGCATTAGTGTGAAGCTGTTAGCTCATCTCAACATAGCTTTTAAGACGCTAAAGATAAACAAAATGATATAATTTTAGTTAGCCATAAAAAAAGTACATTTACTTATGTGTGATGCCATTGTGAGCTTTTTGAAATATCTTGTATAATACTGACCTCATTGCTAATGCCATGAAAATAGGTGCATTTTAAGGACTCACACTGCAGGGATTCTAAATTTGAAATTCATGCTTGTCAATTTATAAAGCTAGGCAACATTTGATTCAGTTGTGCGTTCAATACCTGATTTGTCATAAATGTCAAATTTGTAATACTTCATATTTTATGTGCTGGAATTTATCTGCTCGTGTTCTTGTAGATATCACTGTTTTGGTCGCTCAGTCTTTGGTCTCGTCCGTCTTTGATCTTATGCTGTGCGTATATTGCTATGTTACTATACTGTCCAGTGTCCATTGTATGATATTCTCGACGGCTTTAGAAACATACGAAACTTAACGAATTTAAGTGATATACTCATAATTCAAGCTGCTGGCAGATGTTTACTGGTTAATTTACGAATATTAACCAATATATGCAACTACCAGCAGCTTGGCTTACATCAGTTAAATTCATCAAATACTGAATGATGCTGCTTAGAGTCAATTGTCATATATGATGCAGCGCAAAACGGAAATATTTTTTATTTTACATAATTCTATTGAAAATAACACAGAAATTTCCGAGAAGACTAGTGCTCATACTCACACCGAAATTTGCTAGTATACAGTGTGCGCATAAACTTGCCACATTTCAGGTAAAAATATCATACGTTTATGCCACCCAAATCGATGAGGAACAAGTTGCACCATGGGTGGATAGGAAAGACACCTTTTAGCGGAGTCCGAGGTTGGAGTCGAACATGATAATGAGTATTTTAGCGTTACTGCTCTTTAAATATAACTTTCATTAATTTCCCTCTACTGTTTTCGCTTACAGCTTTTGTAATCAGTGATCTACTATTATCATTAATTTGAAGAGACAAATTGCATCAGACATGGGTGGCTTGCCAAACCCCTGGCGGTCCATTGTCAATCCCCGTGGTCCATCATTTCCGCAAACTTAATCCTTTCTGATTTCCTCATCGGTTTTGAATATTTTACAAATTTAGGAAGAGCTTGAGTATCTAATATTCATTCTTCAACATTTAAATACAGAGAAAATGCAAAGAAACTCCTACGAAAGAAAATATTAAGTTGCTTTTAGGCATGGAGTTAGGAAAATACACTAAATCTAAAGCTGATTGAGCAGCAAATTTTATTACTTCCGAAATAGTAGATGTAGGCTGCAGTGGACACTTTAAATTGTCCAAATTTAGGGTGTTTTATACGGCTAAATGGTTGCCGAAGATGTTCCATTACCTTTGTGTGATTGAGAACATTAACATGAAAGGATCTACACCATCGATCTCACAGACGTGATAAAGTATTCCTTTCTCTAAATGTTAATGAACTAAGGCCACAGATTTTAGCATGTGGGATTTCAATTTCGATTTGGCGGCACCTCGATAGTTAGGAAGTAGGATTCTATTTAATCTGTGTGTACGTTCATGTAATTATGTCTAACTTTATAAAAATTAACTTTTGAATGTAAATGACTGAAGTCGCTCAGAAGTAAATATTTCTGGCGGGCCACTTTCAATTATGACCCGCAGGGTGCAAGCGGTATTGTTCAATATTCATATGTACATAAATTTCAGAAGAGAATGCCGCACGAGCAGATACATTTACGGAAATTATATTCGGCTAATGATATGGATTATGGATAATGATATTTCATGTAGACATGTGACAAATATTTCAAAATACATTTCAAAATACTAGGAAGTGAAATTCAGACAGTTTGCATTGAATTAGATAACTAATTTCTCTATTCAGATTTAGCTGTCACACTGAGGAATTCCCAGAGTTACCCATCAGCGTTTCATGCAAGGAGTTCGGTGTTTTAGTTCGTCTGTAAGTGCACAAATCGTTACATGGTGTGAAGTCTTTATTATCAAACCGACAATACTCAAATCGCTTCCACGTTGTTCTAATCAAATAGAATGTGACCGATCGTCAACCTTTTGCTAGGGCGTGAATAAAATGCATTAATTTTTGCATTCTCTATCATCTTAACCGGAAATTGCATCTGCGTGGTCGACATACTTGTGATGGAATGACGAGGAGAGCCAGAAAGTTTATCTGTAGCCGCCGTGCTACCGCAACATCAAACATGCGAATCCAGTTCACTTAGTGCGCTAGGAATCACGTGTTTCTTTGATTCTGCAATCATAATGGAATTCTGATTAAAAGTAAAAGAAAAAATTATCGGTCTTCACTTCAGCCTCATCCACTAATTATGTAAAGCGAAGAACGCAGTTCCAAAATAATGCCATTCAATTATTTATTTACTTATTTATACAGTTCTCTACAATAAGGATCACATAATTATCGCTGCTGCACTCACTGGTAAAAGTTGTCCTAGTTAGATGACTGTCTTGGTAACTGCTGCAGTCTCATGTTCACAAGCACAATGAGCATCAGTAACTGTAAGTGTGTTCAGATATATGCAAAATAATTTACGCCTGAAAGTGCCGACTCGACCATCATGTAAATTGCTCCTCCACAAGCATGTCATTTTGATAATGAGAAAATATTATTACCAACTATCTTGTAAGTACACGAACGTCATCTGCTATTTCATTTCGCTCTAGCGAAAAGTGATGTATGATATCGATGAGTTGAGTCAAAGTAGAGAGTAGATTCCATTGTCAGAAAGTGCTTACTTCATAACGTTGAACTCAACGTGCAACTACAAGTTCGAAAAAAGTATCACGTCAATAAAAATACGGGGACAGGATTGGCAAGGCGTCCTCTCCGTCTGCCAACGACAATGAGCCAACTCTTTATCTCAAGGAGGAATACAAAATGAGAGCCCGAATGATTTTGAGCAGCTGTCAAACTCCGCTTGCCTTTCTTATTGCGAAGAATTGAGAAGAACCCAACAGAATCGAGAGAGCGTCTGTCTGTACCATTCAGGTCACGAAACACATCATATCTTCAGGACTTTCATTTCGAAGTTCTCATGATGAACAAGAAAAAGCGAACACGTTGTGAAAACAAAAAAATAGAGAAGCTCAACATCCGATTCAGCTATCATCTAAATAGCAAATCAGTCCGTCATGTCGATGTCTCAGCTTATTTGATCGATCATTTTGAACGGATTCTTACCAGTCAAATAGGAGAGAATGCTAACTATTTTTGCAATTAGGAGAATCGTTCTCAAAACCTTACATGAACTTATAACAGCCATTGTTCTAGCATAACCACTGAATCAACTAATAGAATTCTTTTATCTCCGGTATAAAATGTCACCCATTTCTGTTGCCAAACTCTCAGCAGGCAGACACAGTTCTTTCCCGTGACATAGAGCTTTGATTCTCATCCTCTCTTATAGTGACGGCATCAAAGTAGCGTTTCAATCAGTTTTGAGAAGCGACTCGAAACGACACTCGACTAAATACTTCATCATCTCAGTGAGTATTTCCAAAGCATCACGAGCACTTTTAGAGGTCATGTCTCGAAAGTGTAAGTGTCGAGACAATCAGGTAATGAGCTGTCAAATAAGCACAAACTGCCTTTTTCAAACTCCTCCATTCAAACTGAGTATGAAACACGAGTCCTCAATTTGATTGCTATCTTATTCATATAATACAAAGAAATAAATCAAATTTTGCTGCAAGTACAAGGCTGGCAAACAAGACGAAAATGTCACCATATCATCAACATGATGGCAAAACGTCAAATTCGATCTGGCAACTAAGGCACCCGGGCCAGGGGCAAAATCAACGTCAGAGGTAATTACCCATCCATGTCTCTCTCAGACAAGCAGTCGGAGTCAGGCATATTCCATAAAATTGCAAGAATATAATTAAGTCAAGGATAAATTCCATCGAAATTGAGCTTCATGCCAAGAAAATATGAAGGAAATTGTTGATGACATGCATCAATTATCCGTGGAAAATGTAGTTTAAACATCATGAAAACTAACATTTACTACGAAGATATCTCCCTACGCTTCCATTCAAAGAATGTGGCATTTATTTCAATACGGAACCTTTGATTTCAAGCCTTCAAAACATCGGAGAGACCAGCACGAAAACAGACGAATATCAAAAAAGACTTTGTGGTTTCTTAATTGAATTGCAGTCGCAGTATTATAGCGAACCAGAAATTATGTAATAGATAGATTGTACCTAATAATTTACGCTAACTTTAACACGATGATCATGCAAAATGATCGTTCAAATGTGTCCAAAATTGCGATAATAATGCACATGTGCATGATGTTAGACTGCAAATTTTGTTCATTAATGTACATAATCATTATCAACTAAACAGATATGCACTGATATGTAATAAATGCACACTAAATTTGAAGATAGGTCGGTTATTTTGGGTGAAGTTCAGACTAACATGGTACAGAATGAAATTCTGCCAACGTCACACATTTATCTGTTGCTGAAAATCCTTGAAGGGTCGTGATTTTTTTAAGAAAAATACATTTTCTGCTTTGCTAAGTTCAGGGTTTTTTTTAAGGTTTCGTTTACCCGCCCACTCCCAAATTCTACCCGCCAATCTAAAACAAAGCAAAACAAGGCTTGTAGATCTTTCTTTCAATTTCCTTTCCAGCTGTAAAAAGAAAGCGGAAACAAAGTTGCATCTTTTAAATATTCGGCAAATTAGAGGTGGTGGTACAATATATGCCTACATGACGTACATGCACTAAAATGTGCACAGCAACAATTGCTGGATAAGATGGAGAGGAACAGTGGAAAATTGTCTCTTGAACTTGCAGTAAAAACATATATGATAAATGCATAATACACTACATGATTTTACAGTGAATATGGCAAACTGCAATTTATATAAAGACAAATTGCGTTCTGCAACGTCATTCCTCATCGACAAGAGCCTATTGATGATCTACGAAACAGTGCCGCATATCAATGAGAAGTGAAGTTAAAGAATGTAAATAACCGTTGATAAGCGATGAATGTGCTATTTGCACTGCAAAAGTCTGCAAATTGCTTAGTTAAGTCATGGATGATGAAAAGTTGTGTTACAATTATTACTTAAAAATTGAATATGCCTAGTTTCTCTTTAACGATCGAAATTTATTGTCAACTACGTATAGGGGGCATACATACATGTACTGTACAGTTGCACACCTCCATAACTTTCAGTGATGCAAATTCTATAAATGAAGTAAGCTATGTGAGACAAGAAAGCACCACTGCGAATGTATTTCTTCATTCGCAACCAGTAAAATTTATTTTGGCATGGTCCACTACATGACTACATAGTATTTACGTTTTGATAACTTCCTACTTTTAAATGCGTGTGAGCGAAGGAAAGCTTTTGTACTTGCTAACTTGACGATGGTTGCGAATCGCATAATCGAACATAAATAGGTTTCGTATAGAAATAGGGTTGGGTTTGATAATTTTTAAATTCGAATTATGAGAATAATTCGAATTATTCGCCTCATGTGAAAAACAACAGTGACTGACATGGACAGTGGTCCGAGTTGACATCCAAAATTTATCCGCCCATTTGAAATTTTTACCCGCCCAAATCGGGCGCGTATATCGCCTTAAAAAAACCCCTGGCTAAGTTGAATGTCTGAAATACAATTGAAAACAGTTTGACTTTTTTATTTTTAGCGCATGCCCTAAGACCTAAGGAATGTGACATTTTATGGTCCATAAACCACAGGAAATGGGTAATATCAGGTACGATGCATAACCCCGTAAAAACAGGCATTAAATATTGTATCAGCGATCATGCAAATTTCTGATTTCCAAACTATCTGATTCTGATTTCCATGAGCACTTCTATTGCATGGCCAGTCACGGAAGATCTAAGAGTAACTCATGGTTTAGTGAATCCACACGCCATGAAAACAAATAGATAAATAATAAACGCAGAAATTTCGCAATCCTTGCGAAAAGTATAGACTGTTCCGGTGTTTCATTTCCTTCCACTTTCATTTTTCCGATCAACGAAAATGATGAAACCAGAAGACTACACAGATGTTTCAGACTAATTAGCAAATCTGCGAGAGGTTCAGGATTTTGTCTGTTAGGTGATTTGCTGTCAGATGGTGTTAGAACGAACATATACATGTACATCAAGGCGAGACAAATGGAAAAATGGAGAATCATCTTACTTCATCGGATAACATTATGTGGAATTAACCTTGTACTTCATTTTTCCATGGCTTTTCATCGGTCCATAAAAAAGTACGACAATGACCGAAGAAATGTTAATTAATGCATTGTGTTCAACTGTATTTTTCAATATTTCGTGAAGAACACTAAATTCTTGAGGCGATGAGGAAGAGCGTCTAAAAAGTGAACTTCTACTTATTTTGCTAAGTACTTGCTCTATTCAATCATCGTTAAGGATCGCATGACACTTTCCAAATAGTTGAACGCCATTTTAAGGATCTACTGGGTAAATGGGATATCAGCCGTACTCCTGAATGAATTCCATGGTTGTCTAATGTCTTATCAATGACTATAAATGACAGTCAGATCTGAGTGTGACAGTCAAAAATACAGCCTGATATTGATATAAAAAGAGATGAAATTATCCTATGTGGATTACGAAGGTCAGTTTTCTCAAATCATTTCACTGATTATTATTCAATAATAGATATTAATAAAAGATATCAAAAATAGAGATGTTATAAGCCATGTCACTGATGTATGTTCATCAATCGACAGTGACCCATTATCAACTTCATTCGACTAACACGCAATTTTCTATATCATATTCGATGAGAAGTGAATTTCTCAGTCAATTTTCACATCGTCTTGCACTTTCCACGCGACCAAGGCCTCAAAGATGTTGTCATCTCTCTCAATGGCCTTTCCCCACTTCCTCAAACAATTCCTCGAGCGCATTGCTGTCTGTCGGCTACGCAGCTTCAAAGGCCTCATCGGCCCGTCATTCGCCATATAAGTAGAGCAGACAGTGTTCTTTACCGCTTCGCATTGGCCTCTCGAGCCGCCGCCGCTTATTTGGTCGACGTTCGAGAGAGAGAGACGAGATAAACTCGCATGGAGGCACGCAGCACCTAACTGCGCAGTTTTGCTGAAACGAGGGAAGTAAAGCGCAGAGAGAGATGACAATTTGGGAGAGCGAGGACATCGTGGACGGAATGGAGAACGAAAGAGGTAAAAATGCGGAATAAAAAGGGCACGTAGGAATAGACATAGCGCGCGCTTTTCTTCAACACCGATGTCTATGGAAGTCACCGCGTCATGATCGACCAATTAGATCACGTCGCAACCTATATCGCCAACTCAATTCCCAATGACGCGCTCGAGCTGCGACCTTTGCTCAGGAGAATGGCCGCTAACACCGGAACTACTGTACTGTCGCCTGTCTATAACACCGCCTACCGTCTACAGTGTCCCTCTGCGACCAATCTTTCGTTTCTACTCTTCCGTTAGACGATTGATTAAGTGAAGTCAGTATTCGAAACAATAAGACAATAATGTCGAATGCCATTGTTATAATTTCCGCTTGAACTTAATAGTTCGACCTTGAATATAGGACACAAGACAGAATAACACACAAATACATGACAGGACAATACATAGATAGAATGGCGTAACAAGCATGATTTCACATTTATGAAATTTTCACTGATGAAACGCATCATGTCTGCACAGTACAGATAAACAATTGAACTTTATTTTGAAGTGAGGTGCGTGTAAATCGATGATTCAAGTCGATGACAATAATAACAATTATTCAATCGATAAACAAAGTACCAATTACCCTGAGTAAACATTTCCTGAGTGTCGCATTACCGTGAGAACAAATATCTCCGTTGACACCTACATGTGAGTTCTCTGAATGTTATATTGAATATTTGCCAGCACATGACTAAACCACATGACTGGAACTTGAGGCTATCGAACCTCACCTCATGAAAATGATGATCTTGAAAAAGAAGTCGAGTTTCAATGCAGCGAGGAGTTCGTCGTAAGGACTGACGAAAGACACATTATGCCCCTGCTTGAGGTCTTTCTAAGGGAATCGATTTCACTTCGGATGAGACCGATGGAGACAATGATCATTGAATCACAATTGATAATTGTCTAAAATGTAAATTTGGAATCATGTTCTACCGTGCTGTTGAGACAAATATTATTCACTCACATAATAACTTATTTATTATCATTATCTCATTTGAAATCATACTCATCCAAAGCGCTTCCATATCAATTATCGATGATGAAACAAAGTCTAAATGCAACAGTGACCACAAAATTATTAAAATAGGAAGAATAAAATCTACAAGAATCTCAAGAACAAATCTGCAGTATAAACATTCACGCTTCAGTCTATAAAATTCAAGTGAAAGATCTGTTTAATCCCCTTTGCACTTTCTACTAAGCTTGGATGGATATACGACGACAAAATCACTATTTCCATTATTTGTAAATAAAAGAAGGGTCTACTGCAGATATGGTTTAGATATGCTTTAGGCAGTGCATCCTAAATATTCGAATACCTCCTCTGTCGTGGATAAGTGATAGATACATTAATATTCATTGTAATAAATGCAGTAATAAAACACACACAGCACAGTCTGACAGACGACTCACTCTCCAAAAAACGCGTAACATTTGCCATTACAACTGACTATTTTTAGTGACTTGAAAGTATACCAGAAATGGAGGGTTTATGATTTCTTTCTGCATGTCGCTATAAACACACAACAGTGCAAAGCACAAAGAAAGGAGGTTCTTGTAATAGTGGCAGAAGAGGTGATATTGCAATGGAGTGGAAATTGGACAGTCCGTACCCGTATGGCAATAATAATACAGAACTAAGAATTGGTACCACAATGAAAGAAATAATGATATGAATGGTTTGAATAATCGAGTTATGTTTCGGATCTAAAATACTTTTTCGATGTGACCAAAAAATCCAGATACTTAACATAGCAGAAAAGTATACTTATACAATCCTTGCTGAACATTAGTGATTTCATTCTAGAAACGTCAATTTTCATTATCCTAAGACTAAAAACCGAGTGTCGTGATCCATGTGCAGTCTACCTGTGCATCAAATGATAAGTTCCCTCATCATTCTAACGCCATCTTCATGAGAGCATTTTTACCCACTAGTTACCTGACAACCAGTTGTTTTATCGAATATATTGGACGTTCATTACAACGAATACAATGTCACAGGTATGGCAACACATTTGAGGAAACGTGATGAATTCATCGATACATAGCTTGCCAAGCGTGAACAAAACAAAATTCCAAGCGAATCCATGTGGGGTTATTTACTGATCCTGTTAGGTTGATGCGACCAGACAAGAAGTATGTTCTGTTTATTTATTCATCCACATTGTACTTTACGTAGCAAGCATATCATTGCAGATTCAACGACGACCAGTGCAATAAAATGCGACTGATAGAGACGCAAAAAGTCAAAAGTTACGGTACATGAATACAAATATAGATAGTAGCAACATTCCACGCATATTATTCACCGACGCTCGCCCGATTCCCACTACTGAAGGTCATGAGAAAGCTGCGCAGAAAATGACAATTACTGTTATTCCGTCGTTGATTGCCGACACCTTTCACTTCTTATGATCCAATGTGAACACAGTGCTTCATTTCTGATGCTTCAGATTCAATAAATGAAGAATTCTTCAGACGGCTATTAGGCACGATAACCCAGAACGGCGATATAGGTGTAGTTATGAATTTACTCAATAAGGACTCGATTTACTCAGGAACTAACGACTGTATGATTTACGCGTTGTTGCGATTTTTGGGGAAATTTGTTTGGTCTCAAGGAACAGTCTACGCAAATTTTGTAAAAAAAAACGATGAAAAATGCAGTTAGAAGAAAGCCAATAGTACTCTTCTGTGATTCAAAAGTCAGAACGAGAGTAGAACGTAGAACTTTCGCTTGGCAGTGAAAGACCAGTGAAATACTCCAGTTTCAGACACCACATTTACAGTAATTGACAAACGCTAGAGAAGCTGGTCTGGATGTAGGCAGCAACAAAAGAAATATAAATCGGTTTTGTAAAAGATCAATCAAACAATCCATGGCATTCGCAAAAGCTTGCTGAAGTTTCAAATGTCTTATCACATCCATTTTCAAGAGAGAGGTGAGATAGTAATGTGCAACAATGACACATTTTACCACCTTAGAAGTGGCTTACGAAACATATCACATGATACACTAGGCCTGTCGAGAGGAAAAGAGGTCAGTGGAATTGAATCTATGCAGTGTACAGGATGATTTGTTATTGCTACTGTTATTGTCCAAAAAAAGTTGTCAGCAGTTTTCAGTTTTTGTGTGTATTCTGAACTGAATATTTTTATTTAGTTAATTTTTTAAGGGAGAAATATGAAAATATAGCTGAGAAGCTACCACAAAAATCCTTCTAAAAATGTCATAGACCCCTGCAATGAGTGATGATAGTGAATTCATACTTCACTCGAATTGGCTCCAATTATATGTCTGCGGCTATCTTTAGAATATTGTGGCCTTCATTCCAAAACACAAGGAATTTCTGACATTACCACTCTGAAGTCCTCCAAAACAGTCAGCAAGTCTTCAGTTTGTAATAGTGAAAGAGGGAATGCCTAAATTGAATCATTCAATTCACAATCAGTGAATTGTGTCATTTCACTTTTTTGATTATTGTAGATGCATGAGTTTTTAAATATTATTCCAAATAAGTGTGTAAGCTATGCAAAATTTTGCATGATCGCCCTTCGGGCTGCATTTTAACAAACCAATTACTTAATTAACGATCTGTGAATTGCTAAGGTTTCTCATTAACCTTACATATGAATACAGTCATCTGTTGATTTTGAAACAATCGATTATATACCGAATAACAAATGTCATAATATTTGAAAATCTCTTAAAAACACAACATATTTGACCCAATGAACATGTTTTAAAACAAGCCACGTTTTTTGAACCTACTCAGGAATTGTCACACCTCACTAAATGGACCTGCACACAAATCAGCTTCGTTAGAGCAGCACAGTAGACAAAGACTCTATTGCCAGGGAGTCACATTTCTTTCACATATTTACAAAGAAACCTTGCATATCAGATTGAGAGACAAATAATGTTAAAACGATAATAGGGAGCATACTTGCAATTCAGCTGGTATCGTAAAAATGAATCAAATACCGAGGACGGACGAGTCTTTCATTGCATGATCACTGTGCGTTTAAGTAATTATAACGATATTCTATTGCGGAGGGGGACATGACCCCTTGTAGACATCATCGCTAGCATAAATCAAAATTAATTTGATTTATGACTAATTTATTTAATGAATGCATGAACTGAACGTATCACTGAGTCTTCAGAGCCAATGCGGTACTTCTTGAACGACTTATAGAGCTTACTGTAACTGTTGCGAAGGAATTCTAATCATGTTACCGATCAAACTAATAATTTATTTCCTGAACCACAAATACTTTTGTCGTTAGCAGACACATGTACAAGAAGCCGTCATCCCACAGTTTAGTGACAAAATTTTTAAATATTCGAATCAGCATCAACTAGTAGACTTAAATCATCATTACGCGATAACGGCCATTTAGCCTCTTGAAAGCACGTAAGAATTCCAGAGATATTCTCCAATCAAGAGTCTAAGTTTTGCTTTTTAGAGGCGAATTATCGTCATCTATCCCAATTTCTAGACAAATCCTCCCATTGTTTTAAATCCCTCAAATTTTCTTCCGCTCTTCACTCTAATTGGGAATAACAAATTATTTCCCCTAGTCCGTCATTGGACCTACAATCTTTCCATTGTCTAGACATAGGAATTAACCAACTAAGTACCAGCCTAATATCTTCGAACTTCAGACATATTCACACACCACACTCACACTCATTTACACACAACAATCTAGCAACTCTCGCCACTGCCAAAACTCTCCCACTGTGGGAAGAATATTCTGGAATGCGTCGTGACGTCTCTTGGGCGACATACGACCTGGAATGAAGTCAAAGAAGTGCAAACCGCCTCTATCTGAGAAGGAAAATGGAAGGGATGAGAGCAGTATGAGAAAAGGGAAGATTGCCTAATTGTTTTCAGATAATTTCTCAGCTTATATCGGTATTTTCAGGAATTATGTGCGAACAGCGAGTTCGTATTGTAATGAAACTGTCTGGATTAGAAACCAATAGCATTGAGACTGGATGCGATTCCTTGTGACATCAGCATTCACATGCAAACAGCACACACTCAAACACACTTCTCGCTTCTCTGATCGATCGTACAGTATTTACTCGAATACAACCCGCCCTGAGACCACACATGAATTTATCAACAAAGAGACTTTTACGAGTTTTATAAAAAAAATTGGAGTGTCACTATACCAAGTTCTAGCGCTTTTATTTAGTCTAACAGAAGCTCTCAATGATTAATTATTATTAAAGTCTTAACTATATGTTCCTGATTTTTAGATCATGTATGTAACAAGGACCACATCATCACCAATGCTTTATTGCCCCCGTTGTTGTTTTCCGCCATAAAAGATAGCTACTTCTTATCTAATTGCTATGTTTATAATTATTATTTAATTAAATTATTTTAATTGTTATATCTATAATTATGTCTAATTGTATAAGAAATCTATTTACACCGTAATCTTACGCATGAATGACAGAATCGATAAAAATTGCCTTAAATTGCACTCATAAAAATCGATGTGAAGCGATCAGTAAAATACAAAAGTGCTTATACCACACTATCACTCAACATAAGCTTATACTTCTACATCCGTCTCTGGAGTTAGTGATCATCATTGAAATCATATTTATCTTCAATTTCTTCCCCTTTTTATTCCGCCTCATCATCAATGTCTGCTTTTCTTCCAAAAATCGAGATAGTTTAATTGCAAAGTAGAAAGCTTATTCAAACAATCAACCTTCAAATAGACCTTCCCTTGACTAATGCATGCATCTAAATCGCAAAAATTCGTAACCCACGGGTTATATTCGGCTACTTAGACATTCGAATGTACCTTAAGCTGAAACTGAATGCAAACGATGTCATAGGCAATCATTTCAGACATACTGTTGCATGAATAAATGAGACAATTGCAAAGTAGAAGCTGTTAATCTAATCTCAGCATACTTAATAACTACTTCATGTTACAACTAGCACTCCATGTTATTACTATTTGCAAATCACTACATAGAATTTTAGAAAGTGCGGTGTCTTCACAGTAATCAGTGACGATGTACTTCTCTTCAAAGTTATCAATTGTCCGTCAAGAGTCAACTGAAAGCACCCTTTTAAAGGAGACGCTTCAGCACGGTATTGAACGAAAGATGTAGCGACTTGTTTATGTACTCGTATATTTATGATGCTTCTTCGACAATACCAACTGTCAAAGGCAGATTAAGATGATTAATGCAAATACGTATCAAATTGTCGACGGCCTATAATTGGGAATTATACTTTTACACATCATTTACAAAAATATTTTTGTACATCATAAAAATTTTGCAATCTGCTCTGGCTCTTTTTATCATACTTCCTTCGGCTGCTGACCTCACGTCAACTATGTCAGTTGGTTCACCAATACCTCAGAAAATTTTGTCAAATATTTTTGAGTCAGTCAGTCATTCAAGCATTATACAAGTATACGATTAGAAAAGTAACGGGAAAGAAACAAGAAACGACCGTTTTCATAGAAGAAAACAAGGACATCATCATCATGGAACAGGAGAATATTCCATGAAGAGATGGGAGGAATCTACAAAGGAAAGTTTCAATGGAGAAGAACCGAAATTTTGACGACATAGAGGAGTGGCGGCATGTGACATTAAAATAAGAAACAGAGAAAGCAATCAACAGTATGGCATTGAACAAAACAGCTGGTCCAAAAGGTCTGTAAAACAGACGTTTCTTTCTCTGCAAGACTTCGGTATTGATCGAATAACTAAGTTGGCCAATTAAAATCTATGAAGACTGCTTTCCATCTGAAATGCAACAATCAAATTTCCTCTCCATTCCGAAAAAGCCTGGGACAACAAAATGTGATCAATATCGCACTATCAGCTCGATGAGTCACCTTGCAAAGCTTATATTCAGTATCCTCCTCAATAGACATATTAGGCGGAAAACGAAAGGCGAAATCGCAGAAGAGCATTATGGCCTCATTCCCGATAAGGGAAAACAATGCAACCTTCATGGTGAGAATGCTAGGAGAACGAGAAAATCAAAAAGCAACGTGATTTGAATGCATGTTTTATTGACTATACAGAAGCATTTTATATAGTGCCCCCATGAACCGCTTATAAAATACTTAAAACCTTCGACACAGATGGCGAAGACACATGACTAATTCAAAGCATATGCTGGAACCGGGAAGCGGCAATAAGACTGGATGGTGTCTTCAGCGAATAAATGAAAATGTAACGAGTGAGACAAAGTTGTGTCTCATCACCTGACCTCTTCAGTTTGTATTCTGAGCTCATAATGAGACGAACCAGATGGAATTCATGCTGGCAGTACTAACTTCAATAATTTGCCCTATGCAGACGACACTGTGATCTTGGCTGATTCGCAAAAACGACACTTGTAATCTTGACTGATTCGGAGACGACTTTATAGGACAATGAACAGCGGGTTGGAAAAAGGCGAGAAGAAAGGGTGAAGGATAAATCGAAGAAAGTCATTTACTAAGGCATTTTCAAAATAGCCTACAACACCGAGATATCAAAGGGGATACTAGAACAAAAGCAAAACTTAAAATACTTGGGTACCATGATGACATCAGATGAGAGAGCAGGTGGATTGGGATAGCTACAGCCGCTTACTGAAAGTTCGTAAACGTCTCGACTTCTCGGAACGAAAGGGACACGGGTGCGACTGCTTGCGTGCTGTCTGCTCTACGCTTCTCTATGGTTGTGAGATCGCAATACCAGTCAGATCAAGAAAAGTAGACTAGAGGCCGCGAAAATGTGGGCACTACTGCAGTTTAGTGCACCCTCTTTTACCCCTACTGCAGTTTAGTGCACCCTAAAATGCATGTGAGAACAACATGATTTAATCAACAGAATGAATGCCGTTCGTTCTTCCCTATAGTTATAAATGAGTGTCTTTGTGTGTCTTCGTCTTCGCACATTACACCGAGCGCGCGCTTCGGTGTAATGTGCGTAGTCATCGTTTGCGGGAGAATGCGCCGTTGTTTTAGGGTGCACTAAACTGCAGTAGGCGCGTTTCCGTCTCTTTCATAGAGGGTGCACTAAACTGCAGTAGTGCCAAAATGTGGCTCGTTAGGAGAATGTTTCAACTGTCTTGGACCGATAAGTCTCCAGTTAGAAATGGCCATCACCGGAACGACCGGGAGCAATCATGGGCGGGGTCGACGGCGACTCACCCATGGTTGCAGGAATGCATCATTTCGTCGGTAGACTTTGCTCGACCATGCAAGCTTCGAGAATAAAACTTGTATCTGACATGGTACTCAAAAAGAATGAAGTGTGAATTTCTAGTCGGTGCTGCCTTTGGATGAGCTATGAAATGAATTCTAAAAGATGTTTCAATTCAACTGAGTATTCGATTACATGTATTTATATAAGAGGTCTTATTCTTGCGCGCTGCGGATTTCTCCATCTTCAGTGCCAACCTATGCATCAAACAATAAGTGTTTATGTCAAAATTGATATAAAATAATGCGATTGCACACTTTAAAAATCGGAAGGCATTACAATCTCACATAAAGGAGTTGCGGCTCCGATTGCCAGAATTGCATTCGATTATTCTCAGACAGCGAGTTAAATATTTCTTTATAATAAATTATTTTGATATTACCCTCTTAAATGTGAATTATGATGAATTAATGTTTTTTAGTATAAAGATGTACATCAAGAGCGACTATGATTTTTTATCAAAACATCGATTGCCTCCAACTGTTAATGACGTAAAAACAGAAATCTTGCAACACAATTTCGATAAAAAAATTTTTGCGAACGCAAAATTTGTGAGAAATGTTTTATCAAAGACCTGGAATTAATACTGTGTATAGCATTATGTAAAATGATATCTTGTCTAACGTTCACCATAGTATTCAATTTGCATCTCATTTCTGCAGTGTAAACTGTCAAAAATATTTTCCTTCTTTTTTATGCTCTGTTAGAGGTAGCTGCTCTTGTATTGAATTGACAAAGACGTAGTCGAAGGCTCTTCGATGTATTCTATTGACCTTGTCTTCGACTTTAAATTACTTTAAGAGCGAAGTATAGATTCCAAATACATGTAATGAAAATCAAGTACTGCAAATTGATTTTCAATCAGTCAATCATTGAGCTGTACTATTGGAAATTCGTTGTTTGGGTTGACCATGCCCCTCACCTTGAAACATCACGCAACTTCTACAACAAAGGAAATTGTAATACAGATCACAGCGATGACAACATCCTAAGAGTTAATCTGATAATAAAGAATTAAAGACAAATAGAAAATCACAGTATAAAGGAGTTAATGAGTTGAAGGCTTCTATGAAACTTCTCATAACTGCAACAGTAAATCAATCATCTCATCTCAGAGGGGCCAACAATCAAATTTGATAACATCTTCATTTACAGCGACTTCAAAGACCTTTTTCCAAATACACACTTTTGTCTTCATTATCATTGAAAAACTAAAAACAATTAGTACCTCATGCCTCTTTAAAACATCAGCGAATCTATAGACGCACGTACACACCCTTTCTTTCATATGAGATACGTTTCCCATAAAGAAAGTAAACAACTTTTTATACCAAAATAATTAATTAGTTACTTAACACAATGATGATAAGTCAGTTGCAGAGTGTAAAACGTGTTTCAGCAATTGTGAAAGTAAGATAGAAGGACAACTTCTTCATCTAACATCGATTATTTTTAATAACAAAAGCACACAAAACAAGAGGGAGTGTGAAAGACGTCATTTTTTCTATCTGTCACAACGAGCTTTCATTGTGGAGAAAGACAGCAGAGTGTCTATTCCAACGCTTGCTAATGAATTCACGATGAGCTAATTGCCTTCTGAATTAATTAAGCACATAGATGAGTTTGAGGAAACAAAGGGGCACGAAAGGAACAAGTTCTCTCAACTAAGAGAAGAAGTGGACAAAAAATTAAATTGTATCATTCTATCTAATTTGAAATGAAGACATGAAAAACCACGCGACGTACTTTCAAACACAGTGTAACGCTATGCTTTCAAATCAACAACACGCTACATTGAATCCTTCGAAATTTGTTGCCTGAGACATAATGAAAGAACTTTTAATGAAATCTCATCACTTTATAAATCGCGTAGTATAGAATCATTAATCTCTATCCACATAAATTGAACTGATCAGGGAATGATCAACACTGACCTCAAGCCATTGATCACAACGATCTTGTCCTTATTCAACTTGGCTTATCAACGTATCATGCATTACTTGATCGGGGCAATTAGAAATATTACTGACTTCAACCAACCGGTAGGCGTCTCCTAGTTTGCTGTCTAGTTATACCGTTCAATAGGGTTTTACACTAAGAAAAGTCGTCTCTAAGACAGTTCGGGTTCCGGTTGAATAATTTTGTAAGTTGGGTCAAGCTGGGTTATTTTGACTAAAATTAGCCATACTCCCCACTCCCAAAAATACTGAATGTCATTCGCTATCATTTTTTGGGTATCAAACGATATTGAAGATGGTCCAATTTGGAGTGTTACTGTTTGTGAAGCCCATATTCCCCTTCGGACAAATTCCGATTTCTTTATAGGCGGACTTGACTTCACGACTACAGCCTCGTACAACAGAGACACTTTCAAAAATCTCTAAATGACGCACATATATATTGTATTTTTAATTCTTGAGCTACACGAAAGTTCGTTCAAGATTGTACATTGTAAAACAGCTACTTTTATGAAAACGATTATATTTAATTCCATTTAGGGCTTTGAACTTACTTCACATGTTCAGTGGCGCATCATAGAATATATGCAAAGACTGAGAGTTTCTTACGTCACGCTGTACGTGCATCGGACAGACGGTTAACATGTTGGCCTATTACTGATTCAAAAATTTTGTCCGCAATTTGAAATAGGCAGATAGGACAGTAACTAGATGGAAGGGATAAGTCAAAACTTTTCATTTATATTGGAAAATCAGAAACTATTTCCCAACAGGAGAATTACTACCGAAGTCGGAATGCCATCTGTTCCATTAAACTTCAAGCTATCCAGGCCTGTGATCTTTCTAACAATTCGGACGGTGACTAAAGGATACTTCAAATCAAAAATCTGCAAATATATAAGAGCCACGCAATGTCATGGTATCACACAAGATAGGAGAATATCCTCCGGTTTCTCCGAATCGACAAGACAGAACAATGTCTAAGTTTAGCGTCAATGTTTTAGCAATTTACGTGAATCGGATTGTCTTGCAATAGTTACAGAATGCTGTGACGACAGAAGTGTGACGATTGCGTCATATGTTGTGTACATGTGTCAGACCTTTGACGTTTTATAGTGCTTCACGAACTTGAGGTGAGGCATGGAGTCCATGGTTGAGGTGACTTATCATCGACATTTCTCTCGGACTTTCCTCTTTCCTAATATATATGCATGAACGTGTGTGTGTTGTGTCATGGTGTATTCATTTCGATTTTCTATCGACATAGTACATGCACGTTGCACTAAATACATGCAACAGCATCCAAGTGTATAGCGTGTAAACGCTCAGCTGGTGGCTAAAGTTTGGTTTTCACTGTAGCGATACATACTCGTACATTATAAACAGTATTTCATGCTTATATTTATTGGCAGGAGTCTCCTTCTTGAATAACCTTGATAGTCCAAGCTTTGGAATTTGGAGACAATCCATCTTGTCCAAATTGTCTTTCTTAACCAGGTAAAGGGGCTTTTAGTGGAAAAGATGAAGATTGCCTTATGACTAAATAGACAACAGAAATTTTCTCCATAATCTTTTCCCACTTGAAACCTTTCGGAATCATCAAGACTGTATTGCTCACGACATGGGCTAAGTCAAGAGAAAATGCACTGATTCCAAAACTGTAATGTACAACCAAAGAAACTTCTAAGGCAATTCACTGTCGGAGCCTATATAGATATAGCCTGTAGGCTTATAGAGAGTCAATGCCCATGGGGTTCACCTGCCTACGTCCGTAGCTGGGTTGGACAGCTGTCTTAACAACTTTATTGTGAATGCGTGACACAGCAAGATGAATTGTGATCTCATTCATGGTTGAGTACTACTGCTCTGTGTCAGCACTCAACAGTAGAGGTCTGCAGTCGTCGGAAATTTTTCCTCAACACGACGCAAAATTTTTCAGCCTTACCACGAACACGAAATTCAAACTGCCTGCGACTACCAAGAAAACAACACGAAATCTATAATGCGAGCATTTCATTCAAAATATACTTTTCAATTCAAAACAGCAGTTCACAGGAGTGGACTGCACCAGTTTGAAGGAATTACAGCGTAATTTGAATTAGATTAAAAGTTCTGTGATTTCTGTCAAATGGCTGTAGACCAATGCCGATCTAAAAGCCGCTTATTAGGTTATGCTGGACTCAGAGTACACCGTTTATTGCATATGATGGACCCCATTGTTGGAAATGCACGTCGATTATAGCGGAAATGGCTAGGTTGGCAACTATGGTGTGGACGAGACGTGCTTTGCTCTGCTCAAATTCGGGCAGTGGGTAACGTGCTTGTTTCACCAGCTGCCTGAGGGTCCTCACAGATGCTCGTGGTTCGCCCATGTATTTATCAAATCCATGCCTATACATCCATTGGTCTAGCAATCTGGCTGTGCAAGTGCATTGAAAGAACGCTGTTTATTCATCCTTCTTCATCGTGAAATCCAAGTACAATGTATTCTAGATAGCTTGTCTTTAAGTAGAACAGGCTAAGTCATCAAATTATCTCGATTTAAAATTTTGCAAAATCCTTGTCAACACGAGAATAAAGCACGAACACGAATAACAAGGCTCAACACGACACGAATCATGATCGTGTTAATCTCAAGAACGCAGACCTCTACTCAGCAGTGACCACTGCTAACTGGAAGTCACTACACATTGATTCGCACATTTAGAATAAAGTATGCCTCAATGAAGACAGCTGCTGTCCAATTCGAGAAGCCAATCCTTTGAGTTGTCTGTTTGGACCAACTCACCAACGAATCTCTGACAAACGTGCGCTTCCTTTCTCAGAATTAACGCCATTTGCATTTTCAGAAAGATCATGGAGACGATGTTGCTTCAAACCTACAAATGGGCAAACAGATGCTCCAGAAGTCCAAGCAATCTTGAACACAGGGAACAGTAACATAAAACTGAACCCAATCCTAATTCTGCTTAATTCCAAAATCAAGAATGTCGACCTTCAACTATTTTGTCGAGCTTTAAGAAGAACTACGGCTTCAGTGCGCACTCATTTACTGCAAGGATGCTTCAGACGAAATAAAATTGCTAGGATAGACTATGCAACACCATTTCTCATCAATCGGAGAACAACTGAATCTCGTTATTAAATTATTAAAATTATTGACATGTTTCTCAAAGCGTACGACGAGATTAACATGCATTTATGGTGCACCAGCCCAAAATTCATGGAAGAATGTCGAAAAGACGATTCTTGAGTTTGCTTCATTATTCTCTAAATAATAATTGATATTCATGAAGTAAAATAGCCTGCTGCTTCTCCATTACACATATAAATCTAATTTGTCGATACATTTCGGGAAACTTGAAGAACTACCACAGACCGTTTCTTCATGTGGCGAGTTTATCAGTGAGTGCTTTACGAAAACTATTGATCACTAAGGAAATCTGCATTAATCGATGCCTAACTATATGAATCAGGCACTGGCTTCACATTTCGATTAACACTGACATCAAACATGCGACAATAAATAAAACATGAAAAAGTGATACACAGAGCTGGAAGTGGACTGGGGCCTGCCATATTGGGCAAACATCCGGGATGGGCGAACTAAATTGCTGATCACTCAGGCCAAGATGTGTCATGAAAATGCCTTCATCAGTTGCATCAGGTGATCAGCTGGATTATCTGCATCAACTCAAGTAATGAGCAATAATAGAATGACATAAGATGATATCTTAGCACGTTCAATCCACTAACTGTGTCATTCATTCAGAAAAAATTCATTCTGTATTATCAGCGGGGATTTCTTAATAAATTAACGGGCGAATTACATATTGTTTCCCCTTTAGTGCTGCGAGTGATATCAGATTTCCAAGATCTTAGCTTCCCTTGAAAATAATTATTCAACATAAATTGCTTGAAACAACATATATAATGGTACATAAAATTTGCTACCGGAGACAATATTCTTATGTAATCCGGACCTGGTATGATGATGTGCAGTCAAAACGGTGCGGACTGTGAAAAAAAGCTGCTCAAATTTACAGCTATTTCTAATTTGGTGATTACAAGAGGGGGAAGCTGAGTCCCACGGCTACAATCGATGATCATCCCCCCGTACTGAGACAGACAATCACCAGTACACAACTCGTACCTATGAGCGGGCTGCTCCTAATCAGTCTCTATCTAGATCATTTGCTCTTCCGGAAGCACAGCGAAGAACCTACACCATGAGGGAGAAGTACATCGTCCCACGGAGCTCAATGAACCAGATTCTTTACCCCGACCCCCTTCCCGAAACTACTAATGACGACAGCATCTGTTCAGAGGCGTCATTATGCATGATATCATCAACGAGAGGAGAGACACACGAAAATAACAAGTGTTTCCACCAACGACCCCACAACTGGAGTGCAATTAGAGTGATTGTGAGGGCGCGCGGAGCGTGGTAGACACCGGATCGGGAAAGTGAGGTCGTCAACAGTTGCAGCAAGTGCATCCAAAATCCCACATGGGGTACACGTCGCGTTATTAAGTGAAATAAAAGAGAGCAGCGGAGAGACAATTTCAATGCGCACAAGAGGAAGAATAATGTTGCATTGGTAAAGGAATGCCATTATAAATGAGTTAATTGCATCCGCCAATTCATGAAATCCTCAAGCTGAACTATACGGCAGCCGGAATGTGTGAAAGCATGCCTGAAGCAAAAATCGACTCCCCACTGTCTGCGACTCGGACTCTGTCCACTAACATCTTACCAACTAGACATAGTGCCAGCGAAATTCTCTTCAAAATGAGACAAAGTACGGGAGGAACGGAGAGTAGGAATTCGATATCTGTGACCCGATGAGGTGAGGATGAGAATGATGTCAAGAGACGTGATTTTAAAAGTACAAAATTGAGCTGGTAGAGGCGGAGGTGGAGGATGGATTTGAACGAACAAGAATATCTCAGTGAAGACACTCACTGGAATACTCTTTTAAATACGATAATGCAATGAATAAAACAATTCCTTGAACTTGTAGTACTCATATTCACATCAAATTATCATGGATAATAGTTGACATTCATTTCTAAGTTCAAGTCCTGAGGAAAATGTTGATCTGTGCTGTAATACTACATAATTTTTAGTCAACGTTTTTGACGATTTCCATTGATCTATTTGATAAAGTTTAAGGTGATCATAAAATTTCCATCTTTAGTCAGAATGGAATGTGAAAGGAGACGGTTACAGAATAGGTTTCAGGATAGGATCTCAACCTGCTAGAGTGCCTATCTGAAAACTGTATGAGAAATAATCAAAAATATCTCATTGCAATCCGCATTGTAAGTTTAGAGCCGCTATCAAAATTACAATTAGTGATGAAAATTTAATAGAAGTGGAGGTCACGACAATATGATGGACAACCGTTAGCTCTATTTGCCCCAGGGGGTGGGTTTGCCCATTTGTTATTTTACTTTCACCATCGAACGACAGATCTTTATGATATTCCCTTCTGTGGCTTATCCTAACTTTGGTTTGGGCCGGTTTGAGTGGTGCAAATATTGCGTTGACCTCAGTATAATGGTCAGACCAGACAATCAAATGAATCATCAACTTCTTAAATGACTCATTTACTTTTTAGTTATCACTGTCTTCTTTAACGCTATTGCGCTCCGCATTCTTCAATTCTTCGATTCATCGTCTATTTTAATGCCCAGCATGACTTAAAGATGTTCTGAGGTATTTTTGACAAGGTCCTGCACTTTCAGATCAAAGCCTGAAGTAAACAAAGTAGAAATCAAAGCCTGAAGTAAACAAAGTAGAAAAAGTGAAGAGATAAATAATTGTCATCCTGGAAACAGTCTTGAAGCTTGAATTGTCCAACGTCATCGTCTAATGGACTGGATATTTCTTCTAACGTTGTGAGAAGCGTGTGAAGTAGTGCCGAATATTTTCGTCGCAGAGCGTAAGGTCTGGAGGTTAGCTGCAAAGAGTATTTTAGACGTGGCCATCTTTTATATGGTGGTTGTGTGATTTCAACCTCCACAATAGCCATTCTGTAATTCAGCAAACCGACGATTTCACCACAACCGTTTAGACTAGTCGAAGCTTGACATTTCAAAATGGTAAGTATTTGAAACCGTTACTATGAACGCATTCACAGTCGACCCGAATGCTACTTCAGATGTCTTTATTATACCTAAAGTTTGCGAACTGAAATGCTTTTGAATATATTTTACTCTGAATGGTCACATTATCAGTGAACCAATCTGTTGATTTTTCTTGATTAGCAACCTGAAGCCTTCTGTCTGTCAAGATGATATGATTTTGATATCAGATTTACTCTTTTTATGTCTATCACTCCTCTTGCTCTTTTTGTGATTTGCATTTTCATCGTCAGCAACAGCTTAACGCTATTTTATCCTATCAAATCAGCATTTATGAAAAACGTGTATGTACATGTATTTCGCATTATGAATTCTGATGCAAATCAGATAATCTTTTTGAATTTTGCAAACCGGAACTTCTGCTCTCCTTGAACATCAAAATATTGGCCGAGTATTCGGTACACCATTCATTCGCATGCTTTATGACCATGGCGAATATCTACGTAAAGCTCTTTTAAGTCAGGAAATTCAATATTTCACTTTCAACCATACTTCAAGAAAGTCAGTTTTCCTTATTGAAAAAAAATAAAAGCATGCACTGTAAGTAGCTCCAAATGAAGGATTGAATGTCAATGCCAAAAATTGCTTATAATGCGCTAATCGTGGACATCATCAACATTGACTTTCGCATCACAATTATCCTGGATTGAATCTCACATGTCAAGTACATGATATTATGCGAATCAATTTATCCTTCGAAAATTGAATTTTCCTTCACCTTTCCTTGAGTCCTCCTTATTATGAGAATTAGACATATTGCTTGCTTGTCGTCGTCACGATATCGGGAGACAGGAAACCAGCATTGTATGCAGGAGACATTCCACATCAGTTTTGCCAGGCGCTTTAACAGTACATGTATCTCAATGACAGGTGCATCACTCTAACCTTGGCTGTTTGTCAAGCATCCTCGAAGCGCAGTGCCGCATGTTAATATGTCTTCTTTGAATTTCTTGGTACAGGAGAATCGAACTTCACGTCAACCGTCACATGAGCTGTACCTAAAATGTCATATCCTATTAAGGTTACATGAAACCATCATCCTCTTTCTTCATCGGATGCAAAATTCGACTGGAATTTGAGTGTAACAATTGGATTGCTACAGCTACAGTTGAGGTTGAAAACGAGGTTACGTACTTCAGTACTTTGCTTTGAGATTAACCGGATAATCCTTCGATGAGTACAAATGTACAACATCCGAAGCACATTACTGTCCCGCAGATATAAAGCTAAAAACTGCCTACAGCACCTGTATTCACTAACACTGAGAGCCTGCGCTCTTGAATGTTATATGACTTTTAAGTGTTTTCTTTAAGTAATTTTTTTCACTACCAAAACAGTAAATCAAGAGTTGTAGAGAAAATTTGAGGATAACATTTTACAGTGTAAATCAGTGTTGGGCAACGCGTGGCCCGACGGGACATATTGGGTAGCCCGGCACCGCTTCTCATATCTCAAGTGGCTCGCGGACATTATTTGAATCGATGATGTGAAAGTGACTCAGTCCGACTTCGACTTTTGGGAGGTGCATCTAAGGGTGAGGGATCCTCCTCGGAACTTACAAAAACCATTAATTAACAACTAAATAAGCAATATGATGGCACAAAAAACAAAAATTCACATTCGAATTATCCAAACATGCTCCTTTCATAATGAATATCTTCTCTTATAAGCGCGAAATGGTCATCACCTGCGAGAGTTTATGCTGAGTCACATTCGATGCCCTGCTGAGCATGTTTCTCTACATCACAAACCACGCCTCACGCCTCAATGAACCGAGAAGGAGGTTGCTATAATTCGTCCTTGACTGCGAATGGAGGAATCCAACCGATTTTCACAGGCCAACATTTTTTTCAAATATTCTTGCTGAATTTCATTTGTATACTACTAGAGTAGTATAGATACATTTTTTTTACGGGTTTTACGTCACTTTTTACCCCTACTGGGGTCTTGGACGGTGCTGACTTAAGTCAGACTTTGTTTGGAGCGTTGTGGTGTTTTGTAGTCCGGATGCCCTTCCTGCCGACTTCCAATGACACTTTGCGGGTTCGACCTCTGGACCATGAGATCGCTAGTCCAAGTACGCAACCACTGTGCCACGGACACCATGTACATAAATACATGTATTTCGCAAACTCGATTGGCATAAGCACACGACTACCATTTGTGGCGCTCGTGCACGATTTATGTTTGGGTGACGTATGTGCACGTATGTACATGTACATGAAGCATGATAATAATTGTAGCAAAATCAATTTTATCTTGTGCGGCTTTCTGGCAGATAGTTGCACTGCACTTACAGACCGTTGTTTTTCGATGAAATGAGGTAATGTTAGTCAAATCACAAAAAAGTCAAATTTCCGTTTAACTACGCAAAAGAAAATATTCCATGATTTGTTTTAGGCCTATTCACTCTTCGATACTCACATGAATTGTAGAGCATAAATTGGTGGCTCGCGAGCCTTTTCGCAGGACATTCCTTGTGGCCCGCTATCCCAAATTAGTTGCCTACCACTGGTGCAAACAGATATAGGAAAGATGATATAGAGCGGAACAGACTTCAACGAAGTTGTGTATGTATGCAAGCTAAACTCGAATATCTACTAAGGATTGTGAGATATTGCTTTATGAGGTGACAGCTTCGTAAGAATGGCTTTAGTGAATATTGCCGTCACTTAATAATTATTAAGTGCACAGCGCTTGATACTTAGCATTGATTATGATTAAGTGTGAGATTTTATAATTATGTGACTTGAGTCTGGTGACTCGCCAATGAATCCATGTCTATGAGTGACTCATTTCAGCGAAAATGTACGATTAGATAGGTGAAAGCAGATACAATTCCGGCTCAAGTACATGAGGTGCAAAATTAATTACGATATCGGTGAAATTTTAATATTGGACATGGAATTTCCTTGTCGACATTAATTTCTTTATCAAAACGTGAAGCACTTTGTTTATTCTGAATGTAAAATCCATCAGCATGCGGTCCGAGACTCTGAATATAGTAATTAAAAAGTGGAGAAAAAATAATGAGAACCTATGGTTTACCCACGATGGGTGAAGGTATAAAGTGACATCTGAGCCGCTTGAAGTTAATAAGCTCTGATTTTGATCATAGGTTGCTCATTGATATGATATAATCACCTCAGAAAAATAGTCATTTAATCAGATAATACAAGTACAAAAAGTCATCACCATTACGTAACTTGGAAAGTCTGCAGCACAGAAAAAAATTAGCAGATAGATTGAGAAAAACATAGCTACTCGTAGGATCGACCAAAATGTACTTAACGTGACAAAACAAACACAGATCGGTCAAGGCAGCCACGGATTTCGGTCGAAAGGAAATTCCTTATTGCATCAGCAATCTTCTCACTTGTGTGATGACAACAACAACAAATTTCTCACGTTGCCTTAATCTTCAATCAGTGAAACAAGAGTAATATATGATGATTTATTCTGAAAATCTCAAACCAACCACGTGTAACCAATGTTATGAGAATCACAACTTTCTGTTCACGAATAATCACTTCACACTAACATTTCCTGATAACTATGTCCCCTTGAAGCTATTTAGATAAAGGTTAATACTTTTACATCATAAGCGTTCTTTCCCAAAGAGATCGGACGAGCAAACAAGAGACTTGAATGTGAAGGTCAATCAAAGTTAATGCGAACGTCCGAGGTATATCAGGGTTGGTAAAGAACGTACACTCCAGTACATACAACGCAGCGCAAAAATTGCATAATGAGTTCCACACAATAGACCGTAAATACATTACGTCGTATGTGATGCGACATCTCTAGTTAAAGTACACTATTCAAGAGATGTCTAAAGACTGACGCGCAAGCACGGAGCATTAACTAACAACACAGCTTCAATGTCACATAGTTTTCACATCGGCATCATGATAGATTATGAAACAATACTTACACAGTTGCGTCATTCGGCATACGACCGATTTCTGCAGCAACCTCTCTGATCTACTCCATCTGAATTTAATTCCTCGGCCACAGAAAAGTCTCCTGATGACATGATGGTAAACTGTGAGATGATTTCCAGAAAGTTCCTTGTTGTCGCTCAAGGTTTCTGCGTCTATTAAATGAGATTATTTACTTTGTGGCTGACTGAGCGAAATGTTATCCATTACGCAATTGTCATTTATAAATAAAGATGTATATATAGGCCGTGGACGATGCATCGTACATGTCCAACCAAACAATTTCGAACAAGTTGACATTATCATCAATATCAATGTCATTCAGTCGTTGTGTGATGATGAGTGAATTGTCCTACTAAGTTAATGAAAGTCAACAATTCGTGCGATATTATGACAACAAGATATCAGTATAACGAGCATGTAATCAGTGATGTTACAAATTGTAAATTCTGCAAAAACTTGTTCAAAATATGTAACAGTGATCAGACTGTCTACAAAAACGTCTGCGGCTCATTTTCTGGACATCTTCGCAACGTTTTTAGTCAATTCATCAAAATAGAAAATCTCCTTCCACCTACTCATGATAGAATATTTCGATTACTTTCCCTACCCAAACATCTAAAGATTTCATGAGCGGAAATAATGTCAATAATCAAAAACTAAATGGTCTTGAATAACACACGAAGAATCCAAATTTGATTTTATTTCACTGTTATTTCTTCTATTTAATTGTATTTGATAAAATTTATGTAAAACATGAAAACTTTAAGTCTAATCACTTTTTTACGTCACTACTCCCCATACTTGGGGCTTGAACGGTGCTGACATACTCAGACTTATGGAACGTTGTAGTACTTTCAGTCCGGATGCCCTTCTGACGACTTCGAATGACACACATCTTCGGGGCTCGACCTCTGGACCAAAAGATCGCTAGGCAAAGCACCTAACCACTGTGCCACGGAGACCACACTAAATTCTCAACATATTTTTTTGAACTTTTGATTTTTTTACTAAAAGGTGTTCCAAATAACGTGAGTTGGCCAACCTACTGAAAAGGCGAGTATAAGTCCTGCAGTAGTCATGGCTCAGATCACAGAAAATGGATGCTTGAAGATCTAAACAAAAGTGGAAGAATCTGCCATCAACGGCGACGAATGCAGGAGAAATGTAAGTCATCAATCTTACAGCTCCAGGAGGTCAGGAGTAGAAAGAGGTGTGGACTAGTGGAAGAGCACTAATCTTTATCCGTAGTAGAAGGCATCTGAAAAAGCTAAAGAAAATAACGTTTACCAAGAAACGCAAGTCTAATTTACTTTCAAATGATCAAATTATAGAACATATTGCCAGCCTTGCTGAATGACAAAAATCGTTTTAGCTCCGATGTCAATAAATATTTTAGTTAGAAATACATGCGATGACTATCCAACGAAAATTTTAGACACGCACCTATACTTCTGACTATTATTCCAGCAGAGGTCCGAGATGGGTTCTACTAGGTAGGTCCTCGTCCCTTCTGCTTTTTGTATATCGTAAAATATGCTAGTTGAATGACATCGTATGCCAGTTAAGTTCACAGAAGGGCCTCCTCTGTCGCTACTTCAAGCAGTATTTCCGTGGTAGAACAGGAAGGCAAAAATTTGATTTTTGTGAAAGGAAAAGGGAAGAGAACTAAAAGAACACGAAAAAGCTAGTTCATCACCAATTTCAGCAATGACACACGCACATTTTGGAGTAATATATGGAATGCCGTCAATTATCCTCATGTTGAGGTGCAACACATCTCTTCAATAAGATTCAAAAATTGATCATATTTTTCAACAGTTAATGAGGAATTGACGATGAACTGAACTGACTGCAAGCGCTGTGGGAATCAGAGATGAGTAAAACCAGATAAACACTGATGAGAACGTGCACATATTCTACAAATTAAGTGAAACATGTGTTTCTAAGACATAAATCAATGAAGCTAGCTACATTAATGAAAATTATGACAAAACTATGAGTTCAGCACACCGATTGAAAGCAGTGGTAGTCGAAAATCAAGTGCATTTAAATTGGGTAGCACAATTATCTTATTACACCTGCAGAAGAAAGGAGCCAATCAATTAGCCATTACTGGATAACGGAAAATGTTGTATTTTTGGCTTTCGTAAATGTCAATTTGAAGCTACGGCTATATGTTGTAGACTTAATACATAAAATACTCGCAGTTATATTTATTAGAGGTGCACTGGAATTGAAAGGAGGGGTGGGACAGGATTTTTGGAAAGCTCGGTCAGACTTACCGGAGTTCTAAAGAAAAACGAATCTCCGTATGCAAATTCGTTTTATTCCTTTGAAGTATACTTCACAGTTAAAAAACGATTGAACATCTTGCTAAGGAAATATTTCTGTAGGTTAGTTCAACTTCGGTTTATGCAGTTAAACCGTGGGCGGCTTTACTACAGAATTGTAGATTTAGCATTGGCCATCAGATAGCGATGGTCAAGTCGCATGACATCATAGAACTAACAATCGATGAAGATTGGCAATCACTCCATACAACCCGACGAAATTGAAATTAATCGGGTTGTAGAACTTTTTCGTGTTTGCGAAATAGTGATGACATTTGCGAAAAAAGGTTGGTAGCGAAATTTCTTGGCTAAAGATTTCAAAAAAATGCGAAGATTCTTCAAACTGAGAAAATTCTAGAATCAAATGTTGATGTTTGAGAACATACGGCTGGACTATCAATAACAACTCGATAATGGGCAGCTGTATTGCGCAAGTGCATGGATTCATAATGATAAGCATACAATTCTAGAGGCATTTGCTACAATTATTATTAGCATTATTCCAGAATGATAATTATTACCTTTTATTCTGGCAACAAAGAGGCGAATGGGGTACGCGGACGCCATCAATTGGTTGATAAGACGTATTGCTTTCAGTCTCGTAAGTGCCAATTCTCAAGGCATTCGTGGAGCGCGGTCGAAGCTCCATTCTTCACAGCCCTACCAAGAACCTGCATCCCAGCGAAAAACGCAGCGACGGTTTCTCATCACGTCTAAATGCAGACTGCAGCTTATAACTATTTATAATGCTTTAGTTCCGAATGATTTTTTATTGTGTCGGCTTACGTGTGCCCGCTGTTATTATCATGTGATTTATAATAAATGATTTTCTTCAAAAAATTTAGTCCAGAACACGTAAACCTTAAAACCAGTAATAATTGTACACCCTCTTGTAACAGCAATCGACATTAGAAAGCCGAAAAACATATTGTGTAGACGAACCGGTGATGTCAATGTTGTCGAAGGCATTAGACATGCCCTATGTTCACTCAATCGAATAACCTGAGACGACAGTCTGCCTAGCTAATCCCTTGGTCTAATCTCACCGTGTATTGCTATAGGAGTGGCAAGGTTCATTTTGTACTAAATCGTAGAATCAATTTCGCTAACTCAACACTGCTATGCTCAATAGCACAACATCTTGGATTTCATCAGAAGAAGAGATTGAATTGATTTGATCACGTTCAGTGAAAGAGCGAGACACAGTGGGTCAAGAAAGTCATGGAGATGGAAGTAGCCGGGAAGTGTGGTGCAGGACTTTGAATGATCTGATAAACAACGATACGGGAAGTCTTGGTGCACAAGAAACTGACGTGTATGATGGTCCGAAGTGGAGGATCATCATCTTACGGAAACGGCACAATCCAGTACCTTCTGGATCACAAGGAAGCAACAACTGACAAGTGAGTGAGAGCAATACAATTGCTTTATGATAATTTAAACTTAGATTGTAAGAACTTGATGTACTCTCATTCCCACTTATTAGCTATGAACATCATCTTTGGTTGTCATGCATTCACCAAACAAACCTGTGTTATCATCAGTCATGCTTTTGCACTATATACTTCTTGCAAAAATAGTTTAATGGAAATCCTCCTTAAAGAGACAATTCACAATTTCAAAGACAAGAAAACTGTCAGGTATGATACTTGATGTGGACAGAGACGAAATCAGTCGCCCGTCATGAGAAATTGTGCCGGCCGACCGCATCGGTAGGCCTATTGGTCCAGTCTGAGATTCAAGGTTGAGCACTTCCTTCTTCTGCCACACTAATATGACAAAATTCCATGTCTTGGTGTGATTTGATAGCAGTCTAACATTTGCAATATTTAATGGAAAGAAAACGAAGTCTATGTCACTAAACATGAAGTCACAAACTTGCTATTGCTCCGCACTAATTTGAGTGATTGCGGATCCATGTGACTCCACACGTCCATTGCAATTGAGGAACTTGGATGTGTATGTCATATCGACAGAATGATGACCACTGTTGTTTTTGGTCTGGAGCTATGTTGCAAGCTGATGTAGATATGCTGAATGAAAAGGTTACATATAAAGTTGGGGGTAATCTCAAGCCTAATCTCCTTCGATTTTTATTCAAGCTCATAGACTATTACTATATATGCATTTGATATAATTTGTTGTAAAAGATTTGTCGAAACTGACCACTTCTAGTTGCTTTTAAACATACGGTCATTAAAAAGCAACTTGATTACTGTATGTCAACATAATGCAAGTATGAAATGCATGGAACAGGATGTGAAGTATCATCAGCGCCCTCATGACTACTCGTCTGAATGAAACTGCAACGGTGATCCAAGTAGTAATGAGTAGGTCTAAAAATTTAACAATGCAATATGGTTTAGTCGAAGTTGAATCAGTTTTCACAATGAGCATATCAATTTCATTCATCTGAGAACATGTCACGGCCTTGGTTCAAGTCCATCTTAATGTGGAGAAAGTCTGCAGCGAGAAGAAAATATGCAGCGATGGTGGGAAATTTGTCTAGAACAATGTTTTTGTCCACTCATATTCATCATATTTCTATCAACATCTTCCCGATGATTTAAATGGAAGAAAACAGTAATATACGCTTTTAAATGTTTCTCCACCCACAAGATGTGTTTGCATTACACGGCGCGCAGAGGCTTGTTTATGTTTATTTCCAGACAGGTATTCGTTAAAGTACAGCAATATCAAAATCGTCACATTCGCTACTGTACAAATTTCGAGGAAGAAGAGAATGACAATCAACATTAAGGGAACAAATCTTCCGGTTTCATTGACTTGAGGGGTTCTCGACTTACACACAACATTGGTGAGTTCATTTCCGTTGAGATTAGAAGAACCTCAGTCGTCATCAGACCTGAAAAAACGCGAATGAATCTACAGAAATCTTGTACTTTCCATTTCAACCGACTCATATCCTAAAGGTGCACACACATGTGATGCACACACAAAGTAACACAATTCAGTTATGTCCCGACTTCACACACACACAATAGTTACACATCTAAGAGTAGAAAGGTGTGGCTCAATCGCTGACGAAAATCTATTAGCGCCCTTGGAAAGTACAAACGGAACGTTGCACCGCACTGCATTCGAGAGGAAGAGCATCTACTCAAGTAAAAGTAAAAGTACCCGAGCTTCAAGGTGACTAGACACAAAACACAAGGCAAAGGGGAGATGTAAAATAGGCTTCTTGTTTCTTCTACAATTCAGCTTTAATCCACAAATTTCAAAAAGTTTCAACTGACAGTCAAGTATAGTTCAAACTGCCTTTTACACGGTTCACTCGAGTTTTTAAGTTGTGTCTCAGACTTGCACGTATTGCTACCTCCGTCAAATTATCGTATTTTGATATCTTCTGGATATAAAAATACCGCAAGGTATTCTACGAGTTCTCAGCGAACAAGTTTGAATTTTAATTTCATTTCCGATGAAGACACTATCAGAATTACTGAAATTTCTCAAGGCGGAAAATAGCGACAGAAAAGAATGCATTCTAGATCATTCATTATAAATTTTCCTTGTTACGTGTAAAATTAACTGTAATCTCATCCCTAATAATTTCTGTTTTCAAGCCCGTCATGCCGAAACATCTTAGACGTCAGATAATGATTTTCGTATGATAGCAAGGCTATGATAGATTTTTTATGCGCACAATTTTTTCGATAATATTTTAATTTTCAGGAAATGGGAATTGTAAACGATTTTGCATCAAAATAAGCGGAAAATATCTTAAATCATTCTTAAGGAAATACGTATGTGAAAAAAGATGAATTCAAAATGTCATTCCAGTCTCGCAAACTAGCCAGAAAGTATGACTCCGGCGATTAAACACGAACTGCATGTTTATAACAGCTGAGATTTTTTTTGAGAAGTGGCTATATACAACCACATATGATTAATTGGCTATCAGACTTCGAACGATCGATAATTCTACTTCATTTGGGATGATTCGAAGATTTATCCACTTACACTGATCTAAGCATTGTATTTTAAATAATTCGAAATTCCGCAGAATTATGTTTACCCCTAAGAAAATATAAGAGATTCATTTTAAAGCATTACAGGTAAACATCATGCAACGTTTTCAGATCGGCTCATACTGCTACCATTTTGATTGGATGGAACCTCACAAAGTTGAAGTTTTTGCAATTTCATTGAAATGACCTACCACTTTAGTACGGGGAAGACATAGCGAATTTGCACAAACACACCATGACAATGGCGTGGTTGCGAAAAATCAAAAAAATCAACTTTGGAATCTTTAGCTGAATATTAGCACTTTGAGCTATCGCGTTGAGAACGAAGTGTAATTGGTGAAATTATACAAGAAATGATGAAACACTGACACAATCGCCTTCGTGTTGAATAATGTTTAGATGTGATGACATCCAACAAATATCAGTGGCTGAAGTAGTTAACTTCTGCATTCTATAATGCATAGAAAAGAACTCACCATCGAATGCTTCTGTTGTTTCGTTCTCTAGGTCGTGTTTCGATAGACGATACTGAAAATAAAAGACATGAAGTTAATTGAAATGGAGTTGGATTGAAATGGTTGCTTTGAAAATTGATGTTACATATCGTTGCATCAACTAAATGAATGGTCCTCAATCATCTTGCAACGATCAAAAATAATACAACTACATTAGATCATGAACTTATAAAATGTCTCAGTGCATATAACAAACGTTTCTTTCATTCGAAGATGTCCTAAAAATGTAGTTCAGTCTTTCAGACAAACACAAAAGTACATGGCAGTTCCGAGTTTCGATACATATCCTATATAGAGAATGATGTCAAGTGTGCATTATACTTGATACTTAAGAGTTTTCATCAATCTCTAAAAAGTTATTCATTCATCGGATGTCGGTACTTTATAATTCACAGAAACGATATTGACTTTGTTCTAGAACTTATTTCTTCCATAAGAGAGCTCGATTGCTTGATAAACAGAACCATTGTTGACTTGCTAAGTCAGTCGGACTGTGTTTGAATTAACAAGGTAGTTGACGAATTTTTCAAATACTTTTTTTTCTAGTTTGAATCTCTCACAAGTAATCTGTCGATGGCGGATATCCGCATTCTGATTTACTTTGCGTACTTCGATAGTGCTCAACATCTTAACTTTCCCACAATCAGTGACTTCGCTCTTAATGTTCGCGAGAATATAATCTGAATCAATTCGAGCCAACAATGCTGTCGCATTTGACTATTTGACGCGCTCAAAATTTCAATAGATTGATAGAAATATGCTTTGTGATTCGTTCATCTGTATCTATTCCACCTGTCTGATTACATAAGAAGTGTAACATTCATGTTTTCCGTCTAATTTTCTAAAATTAGGTTACTTTCTTCATAAATACCACGAGATGCAAACATGAAATTTATTGAAAATTATAGCATCAATATTTCATGTATTCTCTTTGCGTTTTTTTCTTTAAAAATTGTGGTGGTACTTTACAAGTCCAATTCAAAATTAAAATAAAAGTCTACACACAGATTTTAACTACACTGTAACTTGATCAACAATATCTAATTTTCTATAAATGCGCATTTAGACTAAAACCATTCATAGATAAAAAGTACTACTATCTGATTTTACTGATGATTACCCCTGATCACTATACTCATATTGCGCCGTTCAAGTAAACAGATGCGAACTTTTATTATCATTATATTGAAGGTCAATCTATAACTGACCTTTTCTGTGAACCAGGATTAGAATACACAATCCTCTTCAATATATTGCCGACTAATCTCGATAGATTTTCTCTCGTTATCTCACCACCGTGCTTGTAATGTAAGAGTCATTAATTCTCCATAAATCCCTGCTTAACCGCCAAGTAGAATACACGTCAATTGCTAGACAACCAAAGCAATGTTATTTAGTCTTTCAACGACGATGACATTGAAATGTGTAACAATATTCAATGCACCAGTGTCAGACATTCAGGATCGAGAATGAATAGCACGAAGTAATTGATTCCCGTAGATAGAAGTATTCATACCTACTTATACTTATATGGAAGTTGCTAGTCTATTTTCCATAACTACATTTCCGATCAATGTCATGATTATGTCGCAAACAGAATACACGCCATGCAATGTACTTCTGTGACCGAAAATAGAATTTCAATTTCACCTGGAACGCTTAATGATCCAGAAATAAATGTTCTCCTCATTGCGGTTCGAAGCTTGCGACTTAGCTGTCAGTGAAACGGATATATATCACTGTCTTTATCTTCGGTCATCAGGAACACACGCGTTCACTTGCACGCCCACGGGTACAACTATTTATTAAATACATAACTGTTATTGAAGAGTTATCACACACAATAGCTTGGCATATAACGAAGGAATTCATTAGTACACAATTTTAGTCAACTCACTGTAAAGTACAAAATTCTCTAATTAATCAACAAATTCACAGGAAAATTGTTGCTTGTGTGTGTCACTCTCATTTGATAATGCAAATTTGATTAGATATCCGATCGTGTTCTCACATGGCAGCATTGTTCTTACTGTGAAATATTATCTATCGATTATCCAGTAATATGTCCGAGCACATTTGTTTGGCAATTAATTCCTCAGACTCAATTCATTGTCATTTGAAGAGTTATTATCATTTCAAACGTCATCATGAGAAGCCAAAAATGTGCTTCATATTCCAATGCCGTGCCAAGTATCAATTTCATTAGGTGTTGATGAGAAACATTGATGTGATGTATATTATACGATAAATAGGAATGAGAATAAGGTCTCCATGTTAGATTTTATGCACGGGAGTTTGACCCAACAGGATCATATGCGACTTCATCTCAAAATTCATAAAATGAAGATTAATAAAAAACATCACAATTATACTTTTACTTTACAAGTACGATGGATACAGTGTCAAACATTTAATCAAGCTTCCGCTTCTTAGTGGTTACGTTCAAATAATTCATCCACTGCTATCTGTTCCAACAAGGAGATTATCAAAATCGAAAGATATTCTGACATTAATATGTACTTTATTTATTATATTACTGAGAAGTCATTTTTAGGGTATAAGACATTGCCAAGATCCTTGCATGGCCTACAGCGTAAACAAATCCACATAAGATATGTAAGATTCTCTGAGACATGACATCTTTAAAGTATAAAAAGCTTCAAATGAGATTTTATGGAGGATAGACACATTTCATTTTTAATGGAAACTTTATCTGATTAGGAATGGGCCAACGAACGATAAGATCCAAAATCTTGTATAAATTTGTCACAATGCTAAAATGTAGGCCCTAATATTAATAGAGTCTGTTAAGTTCCCACCGTCCTTTTCCGTCCTATCAAACATCTGTATCTCAATGCATTCAACACAAATATTGTGTTACTTCTTCATTATTGGCAAAGAATTTCCATAAATTAAACAATCAAATTTACTTATAATGGTTGATGTTCGGTCCTGAAGGTCATGAAGTCTCAAACTTAGCTTCATTATCGCAGTTATGGGACAGTCAATTACATTAGTTTACATACGGGTGAGTGAATGTGTTTGGAACTTTCTTCCGCTTTTTTTATTAGTATCTCAAAATCCATCGCAAAGGTGGGAGAAATGATCACGATATGACTTAATGAATCACAGTACAATGATACTCCATTTCTGAAAATCGATAGATTTCATTGGAGGTTGTCATGCAAATCCCAAATTAAAAAAACAAATAAAAAGAACAAAAACTTTGTTAGTACAGTAGTACTTTCGAAAGTGTTGGGGTAAAAATATAGGAACCATTTCTTTCATTCTCATTCATGTTTTTTTCTAAAAATAATCCGCGTTTCTTTAGCTTTTGTTGTTTGTCTTTTTATTCCAGCAGTTTCCATAGTTTCTTTTTAGTTCAAAACCTTTTAAATGTGTCGATGAATATAAAAGCTTGTTTTGATTTATGAAATAAAGCACCCACAATGTCAGAAAGATTATTTTTTAATTTACTAAGTTGCATGTCAAAATAACACCACATATATTAGCTGAAAGTCACTCAATTTCTTGAATGCATTTCAAACCCTCGCACTCGCCTCTCTAGCAAGCCATGGATTCAGACAGGTTCACTTTATTTGCGTACGTTTTGAATACAACATCAAGGCTCCTATCAAATAGTCTAGAATAATATTAGATATGCATCTAACATATTATTCCGTTAAAATTGTCATCTTTGTCCGTTTCAAAGCAGCTGTTGAGTTACACAAGAATACATCATTCAGTAAAATGCAATATCAGTGAATTGCGACTGGTGGTAATGTACTACATAAATCTAACACATGTTACATTCCACTTAACACCAAAAAGACACTTATGAGAGCCAGGAAAATGTTATTAAAGCCAATATATATTTATTTGCTTAAGTAAATCTTCCATCGAACGTCATCATTTGGAAATTTCTAAAAAGAAAACAAGTAAGACCAAAAAACATGGAATAAAACATGCCATGGTTTTTTGAATTATTTGTGTGTGGATTTTTTTATTTCATGTTGATTTTCTTACATACATTTCTTTGCATATGCTTTAACTACTTTCCTCAGATATGAATTCGTTAGAAAAATAAAACACATTTCCGGAGACAGGATAGAATGATTCAGGAGAAAATGTAAGAGAAAATAAATTTGTTATTGAGATTATTGGTCTTCAAAGTACGAAAGAAGAACTTTTCTTCAATTCATGAGACATTAGAAAGCTTATCACCACCTTTTCTATCTGACATTAACTGAGTAATCATAAGCAATTGCAGAGTGCCAGTCTGCCCAGACATATAACCGGTAATACCATTAAAAACTGAAAGATGAGTTGTAAAAAAATATGTAACGCTTCACGAATTTGTGTGTCATCCTTGCACAAGGGGCCATGATTATCTTCTGTCTCGTTCCAATTGTAGTGAATGCACTGCCGACACATAACCTACTCATGTTCCTTCGATTATATTGCATTTCGACAAACCTCTGTTAATCACTTTGTCCAATTTCCGAGTAAGAGCCTACCTACACTGATCAATAATTCAATATTTTAAGGAATATTTTTCAATATTAAGGAATAACCTTAACCTACACACTACGATACGGGCCTAGTCGATTAAAAATACAAGAAAAAATGTAGATTTATGCAGACAACACATTCCATTGTCTCTATAGTCTCCATCTCTATAAACTTCGAGATACTCAATTACAAAAATACATAGCCAGAGCATTATCAAAACAACTGCATGGATAATGAGGGGAGAAATTGTGCCTTCGTTGCAGGGAGAACGAAGCACGACACAAATCCACACACACAGGACATTTACCGAACTGTACTTCAGCATACCTGACTACGCGCCATTGTATGAAATCCTGCAGGTGCACGCTTATTCATACAAACGCGTGATTTCTCACGAGCAAAAATAACTGACGAATGTCGGTGACCGACGCCATAGTCGTGGACTCACCCGCATCAAATGTCCTTCTTCACAGACACGTAGTCAGCTCTGCGTATGTTCTGCGACATTGTCTGCTCCAGTTTCCAGTCATTGCTCAACTATGAACTTTCTCAATTACAGCGAAATATTCCAACCGTTTCCATTATGGACATCAACAAACACGTCCTTGTAACGTTTAAATCTAAGAAAGTCTGTTTCAATGAGACCGAATTCGGAATTTCCAATACGGCATTCTATGGGAACTATCTATTCGATATCGCTATTAAAACAAAGTCGTTCAACCTTTCGGAACGTTGGACTGAATTTGTGCCAGACATTTTCAAAATGATTATAACCAAACCAAGTATGTGAACCGTCAGGAAGATTCCCAGTTACTGAAAAGTGTTTCGAATTAATCACACCATCAATTAAGACTTTATGATATGATGTGAGTCTGTAACTAGAGAACTAAGCAATCAAGTAGATATACGGTCGATATAAACATAATTTGTTTAATGAAAATTATTAACTATAAGATTTTAAAGCTTGTGAAGTACGGAATTATCTATGACTTTCCATTGACAATTGCTATGCAATGTCGGAAAAGTTTGTTTTTTTGCCACTAGTGCCATAATTACCTTCTACCGGATGCAAACAAATCTAGCATGACTCTTCATCATCATCATCATCATCGCCAATTTGAATCCGGTTTTGTCCCCGACAAGCGAGGGTGGCCGGATCTACCTCACTGCAGCGAAATTTTTCTGACCCCTTCACGCCACCTAGACCTATTCAAGGCATCTTCTTTCTTCAGGCCGGCCTTCTTCATCTCCTCCTCTACTTGATTTCTCCACATACGCTTGGGCCGTCCTCGCTTGCGCTTTCCTTCAACTTGAAGATGAAGGGCTTTCTGCAGAACATTGTCATCTTCTCTCCTCAGCACGTGACCGTACCACCGTACCCCGCTTGCCTTCGCCAAATTTCCGATCTCTTCCTTCAAGCCCAACATGTCCATCAAGATGGTGCTGTTCTTCCTGTCCTTCAGCTTGGCTCCACACATCGCTCTGATCATCGCTCTTTCTGCCCTCCTCAGGATGTTCATTTCGTTTTCCCGCAAGCACCATGTTTCACTTCCGTACAGCATCACTGATCTTACACAACTACGGTAGACCATTCCTTTCAATTTCAAGGAGAATCTTCTTCCAAGCAACAGTTCACTGATTTCCCGAAATCTCATCCACCCAAGTCGCACTCTCGCCGTAACTGAGCTTCACATCCACCACTGGCATTGACTCTGCTACCTAAGTAACAGAAGGCTCGCACAGTTTCGATTCCTTGGCATAGCTCTTCAGTGCCCATCACATCGTCTCCACCGGACCCTAGGCATCTCTCGCACGAAAAATTCCGCGCAAGGTTGGACGTCACTTTCTTCACTTTCGCGCATCTGCCGTGAATCCAGAGCCCGCATTTTGTGCACAGCACCGAGTTCTTCATTACTCTTTTCCCACACACACCACATGGATCTCTCTTTGATTTTACTCTTTCTCCTTCTGAGCCACTCATCATCACTTTCGTTTTGCTGATATTTACTTTCATACCCTTTGATTCCAGCGCTTCTCTCCATTTAGCAAACTTCACTCTCAGCCCATCCAACGACTCGCTTGTCAAAACAATATCGTCTGCATAGAGCATCTCCGCTAGCGGTCCTTCTCTTGCATCTCCAGTCACCACATCCATTACGATAGCGAACAACAGAGGCGACAGAACGGACCCTTGGTGGACTCCAACTTCCACGGAAAACACGTCCGACAACTTCGATCCAGATCTGACTTGTGTCCTTGCCCCATCGTACAAACTCATCACCGCTCTCACTATCACTTCCGTCAGACCCTTCTTTCGCATCGCCCATTCCAGTACTCGCCTTGGGACACGATCGAATGCTTTCTCCAGATCCACGAAGCACATGAACAATTTCTTGTCTTTGTCCATGTACTCTTCCTGCAATCTTCGCAATACGAAAATGGCATCTGTCGTGCCCTTGCCTGGCATGAAGCCAAATTGCGACTCGTCCAAAGAAACAAACTCCCGAATTCTCCGCTCCAACACTCTCTCCACGATCTTCATCCCATGTTCCAGGAGTTTGATTCCCCTATACGCTCCGCAATTCATGGCATCACCCTTTCCCTTAAAAACTGGCACCACTACGCTTGTTTGCCATTCTTCTGGCATTCCCTTGCCTTCCATGACACCCTGACAAATTTCCGTCATGACACGAATTCCGACTTCTCCACTTGCTTGGATCATCTCGACAGACACATCTGACAGCCCAGCTGCTTTCCCTGTCTTCATATCATTCATTGCTCTTATCACTTCGCCTCTGGAGACATTCTTCTCTGGCCCTTCTACCTTGTCCACGTGGGTATTTTGATCCCATTCATTCTCCTCATTCATTATCACCTCCATGTGTTCCTTCCATATTCGTCCTCTGTCATCCTCCGTGAAACCCAGACGTCCATCTTTCCCCCTCATACACCGTCCACCTTCGACATCTTTCCCTTCACGCTTCATGATCTTGACACGTCTGAAGATCTCATGCGGATTTTCCTTCATTTTTTCCATCTCCTTCACGGCCTCCTGCTTCATGGCCCTTGCAACAGCTTTCTTCGCCTGCTTTTTCTTGCTCCTGTAATTAGCTTTGTTGCTTTCTGAACCATTAATCTTTAGGGTTTTAAACGCTTCCTTTTTCATGGCTATTGCTTTCTTTACTTCATCATTCCACCACCAGGTATCCCCTCGATCTCGTCTTCCTTTCTTCTTTCCACAAACTTCATCGCATGCCTGCAGCACCCCAGTCTTGAAAGCATCCCACAGATCAGTCGCTTCAACATCAACAAGTTGCTCAACCCTTTCCTGGAATTGTAGCCTCGTTCCTTCATTTTCAAGTTTCCAAACTTTTCTTCTTGAAACGCGCTCCTTTCTCACAATCTTTCGTGTCCTTGCTTTGTCCAAATCTGCAATTAGCAATCGGTGCTGCAATTCGCCAGCGATTGTTTTCACATCTTTCAGGTGTTTCCGATCTTCCTGTCATCTCTCATGTCTTCTCTTATCATCTATAATAAGACAATTAAACTAATTGAAATGATAGAATATCCGCACAACATCCTATAACGTCCTGATGCACAAAAAGGACATGGCATCTAAGGTATCGCATCTAAATACACAAGATTGCATCATAGAACGTTATTTCAAGAAAACAAGTGCTAGCAGAAAGACTTGTTATCATTTATACACTAAACTTCCTAAATACGCAATATTATGCGAAATATATAACACAGTAAGATCGACATCAGCTATAGACCAATAGCCAATATCAAAGCTCTATATTTTAGACAAACAATTACACAATCTTCATGAATGAAACATTTTTGAAATAGGTTCTCGGGCTCAGTGGCGGAACAAGGGGGGATGCCGGGATGCACCCCCCCCCCCCCACCAGGTCAAACTTGATTGTGAATTGTAAATGTAAGCAATACATTTTGGCAATTAGTTCATTAAAAGTACAAGTAATGATCGCAGTCTGGAACATATTTGGCCCAGTTTCTCTTGTGATTATATAATAAACATCTGGATTTCTTATCAGCATGGAGACATGAATTAAAGAAAGGCGAGAACCTCTAACCAAGGAATGAAGAGGTCTCTGCAGAAGTTTGCTTACATTAAACTGTAGCATCTCTGACGCACAAGGCGCAGGTGACCTCTTTAATGCCGATTTTAGAAGTTCCACTTGAATTATGTAATTTGCAGATGTTATTCCTATCAACTCCGGCAAGATTTCGTTAAGGTTGAATAAGTGATTCTGGACCTGGCGACCAACCGAATTACGCGAGCGGCGAGTGGCGAGTGAGCTATCCACTTGTTCCTGAATTTCCAATGAGAACGCATGATTTGCACATTCTCGCACTATTCGTTCTTGATAGCTTTATAAACGATGTCAACTGAGAGGAGAGCCAAGTTGAATTACTGCTGCTACTTTTCGTGCAAACTTTCATCCCTATCTGTCCTTCATCATTGGTTATTTTGATTTAAAGAAGCATTCAAATTTTGAAGATGAAAATGATGCATTCACATTCAAGGTCGGTGGTAGCTCCGGTCATGAGTCAGTAGCGCGTCTCATCTCGGAAGTAGTTAAGTTAAGAGGGGTAAAATTTGAACTTGCATTTCCAGTTACTTTTTAGAAGTCGCTGAGGTTACACGTACAGCAGCAAGTCTCACAGCCAATTTTTTCAACTATTTTGTTCAGCGTTGATTTTCCACAAGAATACACAAAAAATGACGAGTAATTTGCTCTTCTCATCAGATTTATAAAATTCGTAAGAAAAATCAGTAAAAATTAAATTACATAGTATGTATATACATGTAAGCTATAGCTGCTTCAATAAACCACAAGTAATCGTCATATGAAAACATTATTACGTTATCACTAACTTATATTGCATTTTAAAGGAATGGATTTGTAAAGACTACACAATTACAAATTTAGCCTTAGGCCCCATGAATATTACAGTCAAATTCCTTGCCTTAGTGAGATTTCTCAATGATTCTAGGAAAATAGGCTGAAATCATTGCTGATAACAAAAGACTATCAATGCTATAGCAAATTGTTGTCAACTAATAAGCTTATTTGAAAAGAAGATGTAACTTATGACTGTTGAAACCTGGCATGAAGGATTGGTACCCTGGATACTGGACAGAATACAAAATCCGAAGGCAAATTCGAGATGCAATTGTGATCACGAGCTTCGAGGGATTGCTGTCGACAGTGAACGACAAAGCACGTGCTGTAAATTTTCTGCCAACCAGAGGAATTTTACACGCTACGTTTTGGGACGTTGGTCATGAAATGAGATTGCACATAGGAGCGGCGAGAGATCGGTGGTGATGCAACACTCACGAGTCTCAACAACTAACAGCTGAAGTCTGGGACTTGGTTGAGTGGATCTTATGCGTCATACCAGACGATACCGGTGATATGCTTCAATTATTGGTCAAGACAGAAGAAATCACATCAATATTGCGTGATATTACTCTCCGTAGCCCCTTGTAAATAGATCTCGTACTTTTTGGAACTTAATGCGGTTTCTGAACAATTCTGAAAATGTGGGGGGGGGGAAGGGGGCGGAAGAATAGAATCACCGCCATCGATACCACATCTTTCCGATTCGACTGTGAAAACGTCACATAAATAAGTAATTACTGCAACTTACTCAACATAAACAGCATCTGATTACATAAAAATGCTGGATTTTTTCCACATTGACAATATATGTACTAAAATGCTGGGCCTCGAAATGACGCCCCTGAATGTGAGTCGTTTCAAATGAAAACAAATATTGTAGTTCATGTAGAATATACCACGCTCGGCTATGAGCCACTAATCAGGTCTGGTGCCATACAAATCAGCAATGAATCAGTTTCCCCTCTTTATGAAAACCGGTTTTAATCCCTGTCTGGTTGAGTGCACGATGTGCACATAACATATCGCCTCAGTAGATTCAATATTTAAATAATTTATTAAATCTGTTGAAGCAAATAATTAACCAGTCAATTTCAAACGATTGATAAGAAAAAGCGATATCAAGTTCGTGCAACATTAACCAACTCTAACTCTGACTCAACCTCTGTGCACCAAGCATGGCCGGGGCATGTATATAATTCGTCTAAAGTTCACGCCCTTCAATCCGACAGCTACCTAACAATTATTATCAAAACGTCCTTTGACGTCTGTCACAGCAACAGAACAGTGCAAATAGATGAACTTTCTCAAAATCCTGAGGATCAACTAGTGGCTTGTTGGCATTCATATTCATTGACATGCATACCCAACTTCTTGTGAATATGACATCTTCATCAAGTCATTTCCGAAAAATTTTGTGATCACAGTAAACATGGTCGTCGAATTTAAACAAGACACCACAAGAAATTGTCTGAAGCCGTGTATCAGGCATTTTATTCACAAGGGTCAATTGAATACTTGGAAGGAGCTAAGGAGGTATTGCGTTCGGAGCATCTATCTTGCTTTTTTCTTTATGAGGCCAAAAGGTCATCAAATTGCAACGAGTCGACCGCTACAGCAAACAATAGACTCTATGCGCTAATTCCAACTTATTGTGACTAAGTCACTCGCTAAACAAAAAACGAATGTCTTCTATAACTATCAAGCCAATGCAGGTCGGTTATGTGGCGCCGTCAAAGTTGTTTCCTCAAAGTTTCGATTTTTGTCTTCCGACTAAGGCAAGTCTGAGCAGAACCCAGTAACAGCATCCAAAGCAGTCTAGTCTAAGGTTGCCAAAAAATCAAACACAGCGCTGGTTCATTCAAGATAGTCTTAGATAAATAATCCATGACATCAAACAAGTAATCGGGATCAAAGAGACCCGAAAGATTCTTCCTCATCGCGATAAGGTAAGGCTTTAAGTCTGCCAACAAGTTCACACCACAGCCGCTTTGCCTTCTCGAATCATGGTCATCAGTGCTAAGCAGATATTCCAATTATTCTGGGACGGGAAACAACTTGTCATCATTGAGACAATGAAGTTATAAGGGAAGACAAATCCTACACCTAACAACGCAACAAATTTGAAGACAAAGTTGAAAATATTTCGTAAAAGCGAAAGTTCACTTTGATGCGCGAAGACAGTTCATAAGCATCGATTTCTGAAGCTTTGGTTAAAGCTAAGAAAATTATAATCATTCCCAAACATTGGCAATGCGGGAGACGTCCTTCTAATTCCAAAGAATGAACGTCATTGCTTTCTTGATAAAACTTTCCCAGACAGAACGACGCTACACAGAAGTTCATGCCGTAGATTGCATATTCTGTTCAAGTTCACTGATAAATTCTCCAACTAAAGGAATTTAACTGAAGCAAAAAGTTCGCTTGTGCAAATGAGCAAATTCTCGTATGCATTCTGTCTCCAACTTAAGGGCACATTCCAAAGCTACACACCATCATGAATCACATATCCCCTTGGAATAGCATCAAAAAAACACAGAAAAGCCAACTTGATATGGATTTATTCAACTAATAGCCACAGTACATCGTCGAAATACTTTCGCAGAGTACATTCAAAATTCATGACGCTGCTTCAGTCCACAAACAAAAAAGGAGTTGAATTTAGAGAAGTTGGTTACACTTGGTTCAAACTTATATAAGGTATTGTCAGTTTGACAAATTTTGTTAATTTTATATATTGATGAAACTGTGACAAATCAGTCGAATCCTATTCCAGTCTTATTGAATATAGTTAGAGAATATTGCCTCCAAAATGGTCTAAGTGTAAATTACGACAAAACTAAGATTATGATGAAAAATGTCATCGATAAATATGGTCATTTAAACATAAATTTTGGATATGAAAATCTGAGAATAGAAGTAGTTGACGAATATACTTATCTTGGAGTAACAATTGCAAAAAGCCATAGAAGACATATTGAGAAGGTAACCAAAAAAGGTAAACAATCTTCATACATTACAGCTAAAACATTGAAAGAATTCGGAACGATTACAGGTGATATCCTGAATGACACGCTCCAGATGTTAACTTTATCAAAGATAAAATATGGTGGTGAATTGTTCTTTGACAAAAACCTAAAAGACTTGAACAGAATTATAATGCAATTTTACAAGAGATTTTATCACCTCAAACGGTCAACACCGAACTACTGTCTCATAGGAGAGTTTGGAATTCAACCTGTAGAATTCCACTATTACAAATCTGCGCTCAATTACTGGATAAAATTAAGAAAATCTAAGGAAAATAGACTGATAAAAGTAATGTATGATGACATAAGCATGAACTTGCCAGAAAATATAGCGAAAAATACATGGTGTCATACAATTAAGAAATTATTCAATAAAGTTAATTTACAGGATAGTTTGTATTCAAATATTGAAGAACGTAAAAATTACAAGAACATTTTCACTAAACGACTGTTAGAATATTTTAGACAAGAGTGGATCAATTCAGCGAAATTAAGTAGCCGAGGTGTTCGATATTTGGAATTGTGCCGTTTCGAAAACCAGATGAAAATGTACCTAAACATTTCTGACTCTAGTAATCATGTTTTATCATTGCTAAAATTCGGAACAGGCAACCACAGCCTTATAGCTGAAACTGGTCGATATAACAATAGAAAAGAATATAATGAATGCTTTTGTAACCAATGTGAGTCAGGAGAGACAGAAGATTTATTTCATTTCATGTGTGCATGTCCAAGATATTCAAGAGAAAGAACTTCAATTGCTCCACTCTTGTCATGTGATAGAACAGATTTCTATGACTTGATGAATGGTATCAACCCGAAGCAGTTAAAAGCTATAGGTACATATCTAGAACAGGCGAACCGGATCCGAGACAATAACGGACTATAACAAAACCGTTGAGCAGTAATCAAGAGATATATAGCCTGGAATCAAGCGATTCCAGCCACACACTATCTATTTGTCGGAGGAACGGTGAAAATCCTGTGCTGAATTCTACATTAATTTCATTCATTGTACTTCAGGTAAGACAGACCTATTCGTGTATTATAATTCTTAGTATAAATGTATGTTCTTGCTAAAACAAAATCCGTTCGTCCGACTTAATAATAATTTAGTGACTATTAAATAGGCTACTTAGGTGTCCACTGGGTTATTATAATGATAATAAACTTAAATAAAATGCTCAATAACAAATGTATATCAACATTGAAATATTTATCTGCATCATGTTAAATGTATACATGTTTAAAGCTGATATAACTGCATCTATAAAATGTCTCCTCTTCTTCATGGATGTACAACTAGATATGAGTCTTCCAGATATGAGTCTTCCAATGGTGAGCCTGGACATGGTGAAAATGTATTTTATCTTATCTTCCATCCGACGCCAATCATCACCCATCAAACAAAGTGCTCATTTTTTATCTTCATCATTTCATCTCATTACTCATTTCATTCATCTGTAATGTTTATGCCAACATTGGCGTAATAAACGCTTTTTGACTTTTGAATTAATCTGAATGTTTGTACTACTTACTCTTTACATGCAGAGGATGATTAATTCAGATTCATCATCAGCAATTTTTAGCAAAGAGTTGCACTTTGCCATTTGTTAAAGCGGTTAAGTCATCAGGGATGAGAATGTGATAAAGGGGGTCTTGCAAAAATCCACATTTCAAGGGCTCTAAATACAAAAAAATTATGAATACTGTACATTATGCAGACTTATTCAGATTCTCGCGGATCCGCGGAAGATTCCCAACCCTGAATCAGTCAATATGGTCACTTCACATTTCCACACCTAATTTTTGTCAATATTACTATTCCTTTCAGTCTCTCAGAAAATAATTGTGAAGTGAACTCAACTGAATGATTTTCAACGAACATGCTATAGTTCGGGCACATTGTTCGGAGGGATAACAGCAGCTGGTAAAAGCGTGTGCAATCCATGTACAATGCACATAACAAGGATAAGACCTGCCGGATGTCCGAAGAAATCATGGAGAAGCAATGTCGACGAAGATCTACGACTACCCGGGCATACCAACGATGCCTTCGATCGAAAGAAGTGGGAAGGGGCCAGAAGGGGAAATGGTCGAACCCATTCGAGATGGAGCGATGAATCATACATGTATGCATATGAATATGCTTAATTGTGTGATATAATCAGATATAGAATGTGAAGTTCAGAAGGTCAAGATACTTAGGCTCTTTCGTTGGATGTAAAAAGCCGGAGAACTGTCTGAGTGCGAAGGTCGAGGCCTCCTGCTTAGTGCAGTTTTGAAACTCGAAATCGATTATGAAAGCAATGAAAATAATATGTTGTTGGCATAGATTTAAAAGATCTTTAAGTGGCAAAGTGCCTTCATTAGAATTCATATTTCAAGGTGGGAAATTGAAGTAATGCTGTCATTATTTTTGTAAGCCTATATATTTCTACGACTAAGCGTCGTTGTCATCAGGGCACATATTATAAAAAAACAACAGCATTGCTTCAATTTCCCACCTTAAAAAATAAAAAAGATCTTTAAGTAGATAATCACACGAGCTAAGTAAGAGCCCTAAGTTAAACGGGTAAATTTGATAGGATAAAAGGCCCATAAAACTTCATGAACTTTTTCGCATCCCCTGCAGTGCTCTCTTCCGTAATCCAACGCTTAGTTTACCGTATCAATCACGCGATGACAAAATGTATTATCAACTTCACACATGCAAATTTCTATATCCCCATCCGCTTCTAATTACTCAATGGGCGCAAAAAATACAATCATCATGAGAACGCCTCACATGATTCGGCAGTCTCAAGACCTCAGCATGTACTTTTGTTAAAAACAAAGTTCTCATCTCCTTATATTAACTAGAGAGCTCTTATCCACATGGTTTTAAGCAAGGGAAAGTCTTTCTTGCATTTTGGCGTTAATTTGATAGAGGAAGCATAGATTGATGGAGCTAAGTAGTTTGGGAGGGAGGGATCGAGATAAAATGATAGGGAAGGTACCACAACATCAACAATGGGTAGAAAGGATGAAGAAGTGGTTGAAAGCATCCGGTAGGAGATTCACGTAGCGACTAGTATCGTCTTTGAAGACAGCACTTTATCCGAAAAGAAAGTACAATGTGGTAAAGGAAGAAGAGAATCACAACTATTGTCATAACGGCGACCAATGTTGTTTATCTACGCAGAGCGATACACCATTGACCTTAACAAATGCACGACTCACACACACATAATGCAATTGACGTTTGAGAAAATCTTGACGATGATTCAGCAGCCAGTGTGCTCAGATGGTACCTCGAATTGTACTCTTACTCACACGTTCTCATGAGGTAATGAGAACTGAATCAACTATCGAATATCGTAAACATTGGTGTGAACATCTATGTACCTATTTTTAAACTGTCAACATGCTACTGCTATGATCCCAGGTTAAGGAAGATCTTAAATATCGGATTGTCACGATGATTATTACATGACCGTGGCCTCCATTTATATCAGAGTATTACACTCTACCGAAATGACATCTTACGGACTTTTAATTTTTTTAAATTATTTATCTTTCTTTTGATAGATGAAGTACAAGAGACAAGTCTACATATGGCTTAGAAACATGCCAAGATCACATTTTCTGGAGACATGCCAGCAATGAGCAGACCATGCAAGACAATTTCATTGACATTTGAGCGTACAGTGGGCTCTATGCTGCTAAATATCTAAGTGATCACTAGACAAATGCAATGGATATTTTGATGTCTTGTGATAGATGACCCTACGACTTTCATAAATTAAAATTTACTTGTCTATACAATGCTGCAGATAGGATGACGATTTATCTGTATCTGAGTTGCTGATACCTTAGAATAGGGCATATGATATTCGCTGAGTTGTAGGTAAGGTATGTTGCATATGGCAACGCAATACTCGATACCAATTTTCCGTGAATTAACTTTCCTAAATAATTTCACTTCATGCGATGCACTTTCGAGTATTTGCATGAAGAAATTAGCAGTCGAAAAATGCTTTGCATGAATAGTTTTGTGAATGTGAAATGATCGTGGTTTTTATTATTTATTGCTATTTGTTAACTTCTAATTTGTATTAAATATACATGATTGTGCCAAAAATTGATGAAATAAAGTGCACTTGTGATAAAGCACCGTTGTAAACAAGAAAGCCCTGATTACTGCTACTACTCCCCATAAAATGACGCAATCAATAATCACACCCATTCACACGCGTATTTACAAAGTCCTTAGGTCACACGTTATTGAAAGCTACAGTACAACACGGTTTCAGATCAAGGATTTTAGTTGCAGTTGGGGTTGAATAGAATTTATTTCAACTTCAGTTACAATTACGATCACATTGCTTCCATTTATTCAATCTGTTTTGCACGTAGATGTAACATTGTCCTGCACCGTTGATTTATGATGCAGAAAAATGGTAAAAGAGCTTTTCATCTTATTCGGGACGCTTAAAGAGGTTTTCGATAGTTAGACCCGAGACCAACCTTTCAGAAAACCCCGAATTTCCTATCCGATTTCTGTTCCATCCTCACTGGAAATTTCATCTCTGCGAAGACCTTACACGTCTAGATAACCTGGGGTCGTAGGTTCGAGTGCCACCAGTCGCACACCTTTTGCACAGAAATCTAATAGTTTCATAAATTTATTCATTATTATTTACTTTAGCTACAAGCACAACTTGCAATGCTACATGTATGACAGCCGAATGGGAAAAATATCATGAAGGTACCAAGCTAGGAATTAATTTGTGACTATTTTCATAATTCACATCAACAAAAAAGAAAATACAGATAAATACAATAACTGCATCAATATTGAAGAATAAGCAAACATGAAACACTGATATCAACCATACTCAGAAATATAACAACTGCTCGGAATTATTATCTCACAAGGGCCCATCAATCTTTAATTTTAGTGTTATTTGCTCCTTTAACACCAGGGATTATCTCATGGATTCTCGTGGATGTAAATATCAAACAGCTACAAATAAAATACGGTTGAAAAAATTCCAAAAAGGCGAATTCTTGTCATTGAAAATTCAGCTGCAACCATGCAAGAGGTTCCGGCGACCCCATTTCTGGAAAATCCGAGATGATCCTTTTTCATATTACTTACTCTAAACCGGATACAAACTACTACCAATCTAATTAGTAAACTTGATAGCCATGAATGATGCTAAAAGCGACTATTTATGGAAAACTCTTGATATTTAATGCTATGTTTCATGCACACTGGTGCAATGCATATCCACAATTAGAAAAGAATGTTATCGAAAAAAGTGTAATGCACGCACAAATTCTTTTGATTGAGAAGCATGAAACTGAATGTCACTAGAGAGGGCCTTTCTGTGAACAATTTCTTCTTGTACTATGCCACACTGCATTACTTTCGCCCCTAGATAGATGCAGCTTGGGACCACTTCAGCTCTATGATAGTTGACAACCGTTGACTGTGGGGGAATGGATTACATGGAACACGAGTCAGTACGCACAGGCGCGATGGAAGACGCAGTACAAGATGACCTCCAACATCTAGAGATCTCCATCCGCTGAGCGAAGGAGCTTGCCTTGGATTGAGCCTATTGGTGACTAGTAAAAATCGTGGCCTCAAAGCCTCATCGGCAAGAGATATAGGCAGGCATGACATGCAATAAATTAATAAATGATGCAAGTAATTCATTTCTACGGCGAATGCTTACTCAATCTTAACATCAATTTGTGTTTCTTTATTTCTCTTATTTTGTCTGATGCAAAAATGTTGCTCCGGATAACTGGAAAGCAAGGCTTAATCAAAGGAAACATCATGATATCCTTAACAGCAAGAAGGCCTATCAAGAACATAGCTAGCAGCAGATGTGAAAAGCATCCTATCTCAACAAGAGATAGATCTAGGAGACACGTGACGAAAAATAACAACGTACGTTTGTTTAATAGGTGACAGTCACAATGTCATGGACAATGATAAATACATGCTATTATGTCTATGAACTACCATGACTTACTTTTAACCTTTTCACATTTTTGTAAATCATGATTGATGTTGGACATGAGCATGTGTGCCTTATCCTGAACCTTTACCCCTCCCGCCACCCCTACAAATCTTCATGTTTTTAGACCAATCTCAAGACCCAATAAAATCCACACCAAATTTCAGGAATCATCTCGTGTATGGTTGCAATTATTCAATGTGTTAATGTCACTATCAAAAATCAATCGGATGCTATTACGCCATCCCCAACGCCAGTGCGTTAGAGGGCGTTCAAATCTTGCTGGATTGTGAACTTAAGGTGTTACTGTCATTCTTATCAGTAGTGTCACAGTTGCAGTGAATTTCTGCATTATCGCGTGCATTTCACAAAACCAGAACCGGGGATTTTAATCGGACGTTCACCTCTGAGAAATTTTAGTTCCTCTTAATTTTACTAATTAAACGAAAATCAAATACATATAGATGTGGATGAAAAAGCCTGTTACGAGAAAGAACGACAAATGTTGAACCAAAACTAAGTATAAGTAAGCATTTACATATTCGAGCGAACTAATGTGTTTTTTCGAACGATGGGAATGCCGGTGACGGTGCAATTCAGCAGTCAATAAAATAAGCAGTGAAATAGTAATATCACAAGCATTGGAACATTTTTAGCCAATGTTCACAATGGAGTCGGAACAAAAATACAATGAAATACAGCGAATATTTACAGCAATTTTTTAAATATATGTGCAGCATGTAGTGGCAACTAACTAATGCATTATTATACAAGAATTATTTTTGCTATCACAGAAATAATCAGATTTCATGAATAATATCTTACATGCCGAACACAAATAAACAACTTACTTATTCTTAAAACATCAATTAGACATCAGTAGTAGAGGATGCATCTCGTTGGGAAAAATTAATAATATCAATCTCACTGCAGTGAAAAGTCTGATATAGACTTTGTGAACGGACAAACTAATAACTGCTCAGGTTTACTTTGATAGATGCAGCGAGATAAATAAGAGGCAATTTCATTACATTTCATTTCAGTGACATTTTCATTTCAACATACATGCATAATTAAATCAAATATATTCAATTAGAAAAGTTGAAGTTGCGGGGATTGATACTTGCACTTTAATACAGTCCATTTAAACAAATTTCCGTTTGTCTTTAGATATCAACAAAAATATATGTTTCAAGTTTAATTTACCGGTACTTCTGTATCCAATCTTTAAATGAATTATCATTTTTCTGTAAATAGAATAAATTTATTGTTATATATCTTTATATTGATAATCTCATCATTTTCTATTTTAAATCGATTTATCTCATATAATATAATTATCACAACATTAATAAAATGGTCGCTTTCAAAGGCATTATATTCCTATGTAGAAATGTCAGCACATCTGCAAAGTGTATGAAATTCTATGTACATGGTCGGAAGCTCCAAAAATGAAAAGAAATACTTTTTCATACTTGCAATATTCAGAGAAAACATCAGAACATTGGAGACATAAGATTACATGTCTTTGATTCTTCTTCTACAGTATTGGGTAAGAGTCTTTCATAATTCCGCTTGAACAGCACTTTTTGTGATAAAAGTAAAACCAGCCTTGCCGTTACGGATGAAGTTGGCCTACATTTCACATACTCAGGCCGCTTCAGTGGAACAAAGGACATTTGCAAGCAATTAAAATTTGAAATTACGTTCATATTATATCCAGATAGAGAAAGCTGTTGATGATAAAAAAGAAGGACTGATGCATAGAAAGCTGATGTCATAGAATTATGAAATCATAAAGAAAAAAATCATTGGATAAGAGCATTTACCGTTTCAATAATTATAATCCATGAATTTTGAGTGAGTGAGTGAGAGAGAGAATGGTCTATATTTCAGGAAATGGGTGCTCTTTGGTGCGTTGAGGGTTCAAACACACAAATCATGGGAAAGAAATAGCTTCGAGCCCAAATTTGGAAACATGGAAGCCCCAATAAACGCCTAAGATCTAATGCAGGACTTAAGAACGACGTCATTACATAATTAGGCCTATATCAATTCATTATTTTGAAAATGCTTTGAATTCTTGCGAGACGGACATCAAAAATCGCATACACAGAAGATGGAAAAGTTGAAGGTTAGTAACAGGAATTATCTGCGGCAAAGAAATTCCTCTCAAACTGAGATCAGAGATCTACCAGGCCATGAAGCGATCAGCAATGACCTATGGAGGTGAGTGTTGGGTACCGAGGTCTAAGTCTGATGGTGACCGAAATGAAGATGCTCAGACGATGTCAAGGTTTAGCCCTCCGAGACCGGGTCAAGAATGAAGAGATTCGGCGAAAGATGGGAATCCCAGCCATCGACAGATTCGCGGAGTATAAGCGGCTTGCATGGTACGGGCACGCCAGATGAAGCTCGGACGATCATATAACTCAAGCAGTCCTACCTCAACCAATATCTGGCAGACGAAGATATCGTTCACCCCTATCATGGAAAAGGGTCATAGAAAAGTATTTGGAGAGATAAGACATAACCACAATCTGGTCATAGATCGCGTCAACGGAACGATACAGCCCATCCTGGAGTAATTTTGGGATTGGTGGCCGGTAAAAGCGAGCAAGGTGAGCATTATATTGAAAATGTTTGGTACTTTATCCTATCAACGGATATCGGGAGAACTATAATGTATATATTTATATCATGCACAATCGACTATCGGAAGTTATAAATAGTAATTTACGCATCATAGAAATATTCACATTATGACATGTAGACTCTTCTATGCACCAAATGACCTGCAATATACTGAACTGTTCGATCTATATCCAGACCAAACTCGATTTTAGACACTGCGTTTTGCTCCAAGTGTTGATAATTCATGTCCGTTGTCCAATAGCAAGTACCTTGTCTACTTAAAGCCATGGACTCTGACTTTACCCTCATGAAGTGCATTAGGTTGATCGAACTAGCGTGCACGAGTTATCACGAAACTGATTACATGCGTAGAGTTACATCTGTAAACATAACATGTGCGACCTGAATCCTGATGTCATAGGAAGTGCAGACTACTCGTCATATAAACAGCTGACATTGACTAAGATATGCAATGATGAGTGTCAACATCAGTAAATGATTATCAACGCTCCACCTTCCGCCTACTACAGGTGCAAACTTCAAACGTGACGGATACTGAACTTCGAAGTCCACGCACTTTATAGTCAATTAGTCGTTGTTTTTAAAAATCACATTTGGTTATCTGCAATATTATCTAGCACCTGAAAATTGACAATGTGATCTGAGAAAGCGATCTTACTTGCTAATCATATATCAACAAACAGGGTTACAGAACCAGAATCGAATGTGTCTATATCAATCAGATAGTTCTCTAACTTCAAAGTCTTATTGAGATGAGATAAACTCATATCATTGAGATGTGATAACAAGACAAACAATGATTCACAAAACTTACTGTTATATAGTATACACAGGTAGAAAAAGTGCCATCTATCTTGACAAGTTATCTGTATTGAATGTAATTGTACACGCAGGTTGCGCTTCGGAAACTAAGTGTCAGCTGTGCAGTGCGCCAAAGTGCCTCGCAGGCAATGAGATATCACACCATCTCTAATTTCTAAACTTGATTGAACTGATGCACCAGTGAAGTTGACAATTGAGTTCTTAGAGGTGACTCAGTGAATGCAATGTACACCAGAGGTCGATAAAGTAAATCAGTAAAGCGCATTGGATAAAGCATGGCTTTACGAGAGGAATGAGCATACAATAACAAAGTATAGATATATCATACGAATGTGATTACGAAGGCTTTTCGCTATCAATGAATCGAGATATCTCTTTCCTAACACAGAAAGGAGATGAAATTAAAGTTCATCAAGGGAAGGATCAGTAAAATACTTTAATAATTTCTACAAATTTGCACAATGCGGGGAAAGAGGATTCTCAAAACTTGGGATACCGCTGAGTGGAGGGCACGGTTGTCATTATGCCAGTTTTGTTGAGTTTTCTGGACCAGAACCTTAGGTTGAGTATCAGGCCACATGTGATGATATGATCATGAAACGAAACGTATCGAAAGGCATATTTCCTTATGTCTGAAAATTAGACACCCAGCATAATCAATCTAAGATTATAAGGCATTGTCAACTTGCCAAGTTTTTGACAAAATTTATTTCATAGAAGATGAACTATTTATCGTATGAAGGTACAACTATGATAGTGTGGTCCCTCATACTGCCGACATTACAGGGCTCGTAGTACAGGTGTAACCTCTCTTGCACTTCATCATCATTGTCATTCGTCATCATCGTGACTGTCAATCATAGTCAGAATTTTGTTGATCCCGATACCGGTGCTCACACCAACAACATCGAGAACATGTGGCACAATGCCAAGCGAAAATTCAAGGGAATGCTAGGTGTTCACTCAACAATGCTCCCCGGTCACCTTGACGAATTCATGTCGTGTCAACGCTTCGGTAAGACTCATGATGAGGCCTTTTACAACGCTCTTTTGCACCTCTCGGAGTGGTATGTCTTGTAGTTGAAGAAATATAGACTTAGTTTGGATAAATGTGTATTTTAGATGTCGGGACCACACGAATTTTAGGGACCACACTATCATAGTTGTACCCGTATGAATACATGAATTGACACGTGCATGTATCAGGATTCGGCTGAACTCAACTTCATGATTACTTAATACGAAAACACATCACTTCGAAACAATTGGAGACATATTTAGTTGCAAATAATGATGAGCTTCGACATTCAAGTATGTTGTATTCAGGAAATTTGAATCTATATCATGCAAATCTGTCAAATATTTCCATCTCTGATTAAATTTCATCGAGATTCTGTGATGATTTCGCATAATTATTCGAACTCTGGCAACGGACAAGTCACACGTATGGCCACTGTTAAGCGAAATCCCATCAATTTATTAACAACAATGCCAAGAACTTGCATCTATCAGATTCTGTCATAACTGGAATGGGAAATGAAGGTCACTTTCGTTATTACAGCAGCCATTACGACGACACAAGGCACACATGCGCAATTCCATCTCAGCGTGCCGTGCGTGCAATATGTATGTCCCTAACAGCCTGCCCTCGCTTCGGTCAATTCTACACAACATTCCATACCATAACAACGACATACCTTCCTCGAAGCAAGGGAAAAAGAGGAAAGAGAAAGAGATCCAGTGGAGTGAAAAACAAACTTGAATATAAAATTCACCTTCATTTGTGACATGTATTTGTCCTAGTGAGGGAGAGAAAGTAAAAAATTGTCTACTTCGCTCAATGCTTTACTATACCGCCAAGGAATGGACAAACAAGTGGTGGAGAGAACGACCTGCCGGGGAAAGAAAGACGCAATTGGAGTTCATATGAACATCTGCACTGTGCCCATAATTGTGTACACATGATTACTTTTCACGCTCTCAACAACCCGCGCCAAATTCTATTGGAATTTAAACCGCATGAAACGAAAATTCATTCCACGGTAATTAACTTCTTGTCAATTCGCATTGTAGGTGTGAGGTTAACTGCATAAACCACGCAATGGCATGTGTTCATAGTTTCAACTATTTCCATCAACTTGTATTGCGTCGGAAGCATACAGTCAGTCATTCTGTGAAACATGATTAGATGTTAGATATCAATGTTAACAAATAACTCATTAGATTTTCAAACATTCCAAATAACGAGACATAAATCTCATTTCGGAAACCTTTGAGCAAACGGTCATTACAATGGATAAAGTAATGAGCAGCCTGAATCATTTACTCTGAGTCCAATTATTTTCCTAGGCAATTACAAAACAATTTCAGTAGGAGAAAATTTGAAATTCTCACGGAAGCACGCAAAACATTGATGTCCGCTAGAAAGAATGTTTTGGCGTCATTGGAAAAATGAGACGATAAAGCCGTTTTTCATTGCGTCGATTATAAAAACAAGTATCCGATTAACTGTGTTGACGGAAACGATCACAGAGACACACACATACCAAGCCAAGCTATAACGTCGCCAATGTTTTTATGTCCTTTTAGCAAGCCAATGCCAGTGGCTTGCTTGAGTAAAGATGACTAGAATGAAATTGTTAAAATTTCTTATGATGCCAAGCATAATCATGTTCAACTGTTAATTATAACCAGTAAAGCTTGTGAATAAATATAAAACATGGCACAAAATACACGGCACAGGACATAGCAACAGATGAAATCGCTGAATTTAATAATATGCATTTGCCATCAACTCTAAACAGTAAGTTTATCTGGGAAGATTTTCTAATGTCAGACAAATAATCACATTGAATCACATTCAATTATTAAATGTTCCCTGAAACTCCATTAGGACAGGGACGAACAATTTGTGGCACGTGGGCCAAATGGTGACCGTTGAGGCCACTGAGTGGTCAACCTGAAATATGTCATTTTTTTATTGAATTGTGATTACTTACTATCTTTCACTTTCATAGTCATTGCTCTGAATATTGTTTCACATCAGCTTGGTTGACAAAAGAAGAGACTGGAACAACGCAATTGATGTATGTGAAATGAGAATGTTGGCTTTACTGAATATAGAAGTCGAGCACACGCATGAAACACCGAACAATTATCAGTAAGACACAAAGACAGCTCTTAAGATACTGCCTGCGAATACTACATGCACAATATATCAATTAATCACATTACGCCATTCCCCCTCCGGCAGTGGATAACGGCTGGGAGGTCGCCTCACTCAGGAAGATCGCCGTAAGTTATATTCAGAGGTGGGAAATTGATCATCCGTTGATTCTGGACCTGGAGAGTCAGCTTCATTATTTTGTTTTTTATTCTCCATTGTAGATTGTTCCAAAAGCCTCGATCTAGGAATTTCTGATATTGTATACAATTTGTACACATCATGGGTTCCTGGATGTTTTTCAATGATGCTTGATGGTGCTAAGTCTCAGAGAGACTGTGGCTTCCCGACCATCTCTGTATTTGACGTTCGGATTGGCTTGAAGGGGCTCATCTTCATCCGACTTACTGTGGCGTACATGTCTTCGCACCATAACGGTGCTTTACTCGCATAGCCATGAAAAAATCGAAGAGCCGAATGTTGATATCCGTTGGATGAGCGGTGTAGTATTTGTTGAGGTGCACAGAATGGTTCTCACTGAATGAAGAGCATCCTGGAGAACGTGTTGCCATCTTGTCACTGACCACTGCACACGACTGTAACGCCAAATTGATCGCTTTCCAAACGGTTTGGATACATCGTTCTGTCTGACCATTTCCTCGGGGGTTGTAAATACTTGTTCGGCTGGAGGCGATTCCTTTTCCGAATAAGTATTTACAACCACTCCAGGAAATGGTCAGACAAAGCGATATATCCAAACCGTTTCTGAACATAGAAGTCGAGCGCATGCTAAGGCATGCTGCAGTTTCGCGGCATTGTCAAAGACAGATAAAAGGAGGTAAATAGCATTCTCAGGCTACGAAGAGAGAAAATAAGCGTTTGGGATGATGTTGACAGGCATGTTGAGTGGCAAGGAAATACAAAGAGCGACTGTCTCTACAGTCCCGTACAGAAAAAATTGGTATGAATCATACTATGAAACATTCGTATGAAACATAGTATGAAACAGACGTATGTAACATAGTATGAAACATACTATGGACATGTAACGCTCTGTCGGGCCATACCCTGGCATATGTATGATTCATACTATGACTTAACATAGTATGAAACTTTGTATGAAGCATACCCTAAATCATACTGAGCAAAATCATACTATGAAACATACCATGAAAAATCATATACGTATTCATACCAGACACACTGTGAAAACGTAGTATGAATCATAGTATGGAACAGACGTATGAAGCATACTATGAAACATACTATGAACATGTAACGCTCTGTCGGGCCATACCCTAACATACGTACGATTCATACTATGACTTTACATAGTATGAATCATGTTATGAAAATAGTATGCATACTCATACGGCACACGCTGTGAAAACATGATGTGAAACATAGTATGGAACAGACATACGAAACATAGTATGAGACGTACTAAGAGCATGTAACGCGTTGTCGTGCCATACGCATGAATCATACAAAGAAACATACTATGAAAATAGGTACGTATACTCATCCTAAACACACGTGAGTTTTCAGAGTATGTTCCTGACATAAAAATGCAACATATATGCATACAGCAGTATATCGTACGAAGGAATATCATACATAAGCACATATGTTTTGATGTTGTACATATATTCTATAACAGCATGAATTCATTATTATATGCACCACTTATCATATGAATAATAACATGCATTCTGTATTCAATATGTCGTATTTTAATCTGAAAGGGAACAAAGTCAAAAGCACCTTGTCTCTCCGGTAACATGTCAAATGTAGCAAGTCAACTGATTTAGATAGAGAACATATCATGAGGGAGACAGCTATTAGCATCATTTTAAGATCAAAATAATTACAATTTCTCATACGTTAAAATCACATATATGGTATTCATTTGTTATAACACACGAAAGACGTACCCATTTGATCAAAGATAAACGTTTTTGTATGATTTTTTAAAATCAAAGTTCGAGTGAAGAGGACGGTACCATAAACCCTTAAGCAGAAGATAAAAAAAAGAAAGTGAAGCAACTCGTTAGCATTCACTAGCATAAACAATCTTAAAAGAATCCGTTACCGTTACCTGTAATGCAAGCAGCTAATAATAATGCTCCCACGTCAAGACAGTGTGAGGTTAATTGTTTTGACGTTCATACAAGTTCATTTATGCTTTCAATGGAAATAAACTAATGCTTATTATTAGAGAAGTGAAAGGAACCAGGAGCCTTCTGAGTTAGACTGGACAACCCTGATGGGCATGATGGAAAACTTCAGATACAATGACACACTAATAAAAGAATTGTACACGTTTATGATAAGGTGGCAATTTCTCAAGCAATAATAGGAAAGATAAATAATCAAAATAAATATCAACAATATTTTTCGAAACTAATTGAATTAGCTTTTATTACTTTCATAAATCATGTTTGATAGAATTTATTATATTAAATGTGTTGGTGTTCAAAATAGCACTTAATCAATGGCAACTCAAGGAAATTATATTAGTAACACTTTCATATTTAACTTTTAGATTACTCAAAAATGGACTTTCAAATTTTTACTGACATTGTAGAGATCCACAATACACATGAGACTTTTCAAAAGTAAACTCGTTGAATAACTAATTCTTTGAGGAAAAAAAGCTACAAGACACGTTATTATTTTGTTTAAACAAGAATAATACCTGCTCTTATATGCATGGTAATCGTTAATCAAATTCTTATGATATCATGTTATGTAAAAAAATGCATGTAGGTCATGCAATTATGAGATGAGAAGGATCCAACTCGATGAATTCTTGGTTAGACTAAATATACATAAATGAATCATTTATGCATTAAAAATAAAACAAAATCGATGTGTTGGGCATCATCAGTAGGTTTTCACTATCATTTTCAAAACACGTTGAAATATTGTGGAGATACTGTGGAAGCTCCATAAATATCATTATTGCATCAATAATCATAGGAAAACAATGAGCAATATTTCAGAATTGCATGCATTAAGTACCATACGTGTTTGATAAAATCGTCTCAGATGAAATTTTCAGCTTGTAGCAAAGACGTTTTGCATAAAGTAACTGAAAAGCATGAACAATATATATATATATATGTATGAAAGAATTTCATTATCACAAGAATCAGAACTATTGACGAATTCGTTATCTGCAAATAATTTCATTACATGATAGCAAAATAGTTATTTAATACTAGACAAAGATAATTAAATGAAAGATAATTATTTCCAATGACCTGAGATAAAAATGGGTACGTCATTCATCAGGAAGTTGAACAGCAACATTATGAACATTATGAAACATATTCAACGAAAGTTATATTTGATATCACTCATTAATTCTGTATAGATGACTGATAATCACCAGCATCATTCAGCATGGGTACAAAATTCGGGTTACGCATCAAACATCATAGTAGAAAAAATTGTCGCTACCCAACATAGATTACTACTGCACAATAACATGTAGTATGTGTGCATACGGTATGAATTTAAATAATCAATTATGAGTATGTTTCACAGTATGTTAATACATACGTATGCGAAATTCATACTTATGCATACTATGTTTCATACTATGATAATGCATACATATGCGTAATACATTTTTATTCATAGTATGTTTCATAGAATGTCAAGACATACGTATGCGCTATTCATATTTATGCATACTATGTTTCATAGTATGTTAATACATACGTATGCGCTATTCATATTTATGCATACTATGTTTCATAGTATGTTTATACACACGTATGCATTATTCATACTTGTACATAATACTATGTTTCATAGTATGTTATTACATACGTATGCGCTGTCATACTATTTTTCATACCTTTTCATACTATGATTCATACGGACTTATTTCTGTACGGGGTAGTAGTACAGCAAAGTGGTAGAACGCTAAGACTTCTTGAGGTTGTCAACGCAAGTGATCCTCGTCACATGACTTTGAGCAGGAACCCATGAACGGATGATTGCTGTGACACATTGAATAGTGAATAGGCCTGCATACTTCGATAACATTGTGAAATTATAGAGACCACTGTCAAACATTGTAGAGAACCAAAATGTCACCATAGAGTCAGAATCTCATGAACTATGACGCTCATTACTAATGGCAATTTTTGTGTATAAGAACACTATAGATTAAATAAATTAGTCACACAAAGTAAAATACGCAAATGAAACTGATAGATCACTTAACTTTTTTGTCATGAACATCGTTCTCATAGTGACACCACCATTTGATCACTGATGATATTATTTTATGCGCATGCGTTCTCTACTTGGCCTAATTTGCTATCGCTTGCCATCATGTATATTCCGATTAGACATTGCAGTTTTTATATTCCGTGACTATGATTCCGTTTAACTTTTTTATAATTGCCTGAGAACAATACAAAGTTTTTGCACAAAACAACAATACTCGATGCTTTCATAATTTCTATTGAACTTGTCAAGGCTACCTGCAGTCCTTGTGAGCGAAGTACAAGAGGTTGAAAGAGTATTAGGACGATGCAACCTGACGCCCTATCTGTCTACGTTTACACATGAACTTTCATCCTGGACAGAGAGTGATGTAATCATGACCGCGCCTGACTGATATTTCACTCACAAAAGTATTCGAACTCACATGTGCTATTATCCCAATTCATAAAGTAAAACTTTTGAGTCACACAAGCCTCTAATCAAATAAGAGAAAGACAGTGAAGCGATCCTATTATTCTGACAGTTTCATAGATCATCGCATTCATCAAGTTTCTTGTTTGAACAATTTATGAGGTTATGGTTGACACCGACAAAATGGAAACTTTCCAAATGGGATTTTTTTTATTCACTGAGGAATTTTAAAATTCAACGTTTGCCACACTTCCAAACCATACACTTCCGCAGAGTCGAAAAAACAACAAGATATCGTGATTCATTGCTGTCAAAGACTTGAGAGAGCTATGAATTACACAGATCTAGCATTATTCACCCACTCTTTTCCGGTTGGATCAAAGTGACCACTAAACTAACTAGCCTTCATGCAGTTTGACAATCATTATGTTTCATTGGCAGTATCGGAAATACTGTGGATAAACCTGTCACCAATCACAATTTGGGGTTATATTTCAGAATTTTCAAATACAATTTTCATCACACAAGGACGTGAAATTAGCAGATATTATTCTAAATAAGCACACTTACGAGTTTATGCAAATGAAGATTTTAGAGCTTAGCTGTACATTAAGCAATCTTACAAGTTTCAGGCAAAATTAGGTCCAATAACATGCATGCATAAGTTACATTTCTGCATATCAAAGTCAGAACAGGAGTACTCAGAATCAAATTTCAGTTAACGTCCATTGCCATGACTTGCCAAGTTGATAGGAGTGGACATCCTATCCTCAAAATATTCAATCCAACGTGGTGATAGATAATTTTCTATCTCTTTAAAAGGATATGTGTAGTACATGAAACTGAAAAGATACAATTGAACGTATTAAATGTAACTTAATATCATAATTGTAAACAATTATAATATATAATGTATATTATAACTGATCCCTTTTTGGAACGATATCTTTCCGGCAATTTTCATTGAGGGCAAAATTCAAACGAGCCTAATGCAACAGCACTTTTCGTCATTAACAAAAGATCTAAAAAGGCAGAATAAAAAACTAAAACCAAAAAGCTTACTTGTCAATAATAGTCAATAGTCAATGTTAACCAGCAGTTAACCAACGGGTCATGAAATAAAAATCATTCTGCATACGAACGAAGAAAAATCCCACTCGATAAATTAGATTTTAAAGCAGTATTTTTGCCCAATTATGGCATTAAGAAAGAACAGCGCAATTAAGAAAGAACACAATATCCATAGCTATTTTGCGGCCTCTCTTCAGGAGAATTACGATCGTTGTGACAAGCAAATGTACAGAAGTGACTTAAACAGTTCATTAGACCGGTATAGACAGCGGACAGATAACATTGAGGCAGGACTGGCATGACATCTCAGCACTTCAGCGGACACAATAGTTGATTAGCTAATTACAAATCTATTAACTGTAGAATGTCATCGTAGTCGAAAATCCCCTACACGTGGACATCTTGATAAAAAGTGAAATATTTAAGCGCGCTTTTTGCGTCTTATTGTATAGCAGTGTAATCATGTGATTGATTGCACCATCAATAATTGTACGAATGTGGATTGTGCAATCCATAATTCCTTCAATTGTACCAAACACTGCAAACGAACGAGTTTTCCGGTGTTTTCCCAATGATGATCAGAACACAGTCATGAGTCCGTGTAGGACGGATTTTTGTGGCGCAAAATCACTACTAAAATGTGTAAATACAAAAGTCCCTGGTTTTTGAACCATAGTTACTTTTAGATCAATGATATAATCATCCTGTAAGCAAAGAATTCAATTAAAAATGTGTTGCAGTCTTTGTATGAAAATTAACATTTTCCATCATTAAGCAAGAAAGTCACTGAATGAATATGAGTAAGAATATTACAGAACCCTTTAAATATCTTTCAACTTCTATCATGTTTGAGTTGAGTGCTCCGTCGACTCGATTTGAACCTTTCAAGAACTCACATGTTGTCATTTTTTGTGGTATATCATTCAAGCAAAGAATAGCAATCGTTTAATTCACCTTTTACCATTGTCTAGACATTTCAGTGGTGTCTGCCTCTAGTGTCTTCTTGCGCAAATAATCGAACACGTACTGTCAAGCAAACAGTTAATCCCGATTAATTGGGGCACCGCTTTATTGAGGCGGCTTATGTTTCAGCATTCTGAATAACAGGGCCATTCAGTATAAGCATTCTTTAAATAAAATTCTTGATTGATTGGTATTATATGCATATAACGATTTTCCGTACTTTTGGGCACCCACTTAATTCGGTCAAAATCGTTTCAACATTCACGCCCCACTTTAGCGGGATTGACTGTACAACAGAGAATACAACAGACAAATGAATGCGCTTGCCAATGACGTGACGTTAAGATATCATGCGTATAAAATTCAGTAGCATCTGTAATCTTAAATTTCATTTTAAATTCCCATCTTTTGTCAACCTAGAAAGTCAATAAGGTTAACTTAAAAGTTATAATTGCTTTGAAAAACAATAGACAAAGAATAAGAAGGAACGCACTACATGTAATCGATTGACAAAGTCTCACAGCCACATCCTCTAAATAATAACCAAATGCAATTATGTTGAGCGACCTGAAACAACGAATTGAAGACAAAAATGTTAAAAATGTCTCCCCGTATCATAGTTTCTCATCCTCTGGAGAAAAAATCTTTCTCCGTTTAATAATTCCTCTGAAGCTCTTTCCTTAATATTCAGCTAAAGAAAAATATGATTGCATTGATATTTAGCACTTTATGCAAAACACGAAGAACAAGTCGTATAAGAAGAACGTTCACTGATAGCATCTCTTACTCTGATTAGACAATTTATTTAGAATTCCAACGTAAATGCTAAATTCTGTTCATTTCAAATACAAACGGGTGTGGTTGTCAAGCAAATGAGCTCCATGAGACATAATTTTCAATTATAAAAAGCAAGGAATGGGGCGCATTTGTCTGAGTTAGTTCTCACATTGCTTAACTCCACGCATGTGTAAAAAATATGTCAAAAATCGCAGTGCATTTCGGTTACGCCTGTCTGTCTGTCTTTACACTAAATACAAACTCAATTAACACTCAGCTATCTTCGCAATTGCATCAACGTATACACACTTCCTTGTTATTACTACCATAACATCTTGGTTTACGTTTGCACATTTACTTATCTGACTGATAATTTAACTTAAGTAATTAACAACTTGTGATTCTTTGAAGCATGGTACTACAATAAGCTTAGTCACTGTATTAGAAAATCATTATTACTAAATCACGGTGCTACAAAGATGTGAAAATGCATCGTTTATGAACAAAATTCTTATCTATTATTAAAAATCAATCTACCTGCATTTTCATTATATTCAAGAGCGTCTTTCTTTGATTGAAACAAATTATGGAAATCCGTCGATAACAAAAATTAAATTTTGCCTATTAAACAGTTACTTTCTCGTCTTGGAAGATATTTTTTATTTCCATTACCCATCTCTACGTGGCGAGAAAAGGATATAGGTCCAGGAGACCTTTGATAATACCATGCTTCTAAGTATTGAAATTTGATTCAACGCTCATTTATGTCGTATGATTCTTTATGGCTCTGAAGTCAACAAAAAACAAACTTGCGCAAGTGATTAGCCAATTTGATGCCCGAAAATTAACAAATACATAAATAGTCTGATAAAAATTAGACCATGCATGCATGACTCTTACGCCGCATAGAGCACATTGCAGGCATGATGAAATAAAAATTCAACACATTCCTTATTTCCATGTTTTCTGTAATAATTTTAAAAACCACAATATAAATCTGTACTTAAATGATGAAAATGTGTGATTTGATATAAAACTTTAAACACTCGAATAATCGCTCAGTTAAAGCATATTAAATGGTTTAGTTGAAATACGATGTTTAAGTTGAAGACAATATGAATTGAGAGGTTGCTTCTGGGATCACAAGTGATCCTCATCAAATACATGCAATCATATTTTCTATTCAACTAAATAATAACAAACTTAACAATTATCCCGATCTGGTAGCTGAACGCCTACTCCTTGCAATGATCATTCAGGTACGTTTTACAATCTACCTTTATTACATGTGGCAAGTAAATAAAATTTTATTCAATAAGCAATAGCGAGCAAAAGTGGTGGAGGCATGTTCTTTGGAGTTTCATTCATTTTTCAGTACATAGATGCATGGATGGCAATAATTGATTCAGGTACGTTTTACAATCTACCTTTATTACATGTGGCAAGTAAATAAAATTTTATTCAATAAGCAATAGCGAGCAAAAGTGGTGGAGGCATGTTCTTCGGAGTTTCATTCATTTTTCTGTACATAGATGCATGGATAGCAATAACACATTTAAATCATCACTAAACATCAGACTGTCAGTGAGAATAAAATTTAATGAAAGCTTTTTATGTCATCTTGAAAAAGACAATTATGACACGAAGACTTTTTTGCAAAATTGAGAAGCAAACAACATAAAAACTAAAATTTCATCATATGAAGGAGACAATAATAATAACCGTTTGATGGAAGTTCAAATGTCATATAACATTTACAGAAAATAATCTCTAAAAAGAGCATGAAGCCTAACGTCGCATTTTCGCACCTTCGAATTTTTCGAGGATCTCTTCCTTATGTTCTAACGCTTTTCTATCATTATATATTGATATCTGACAATATTCTAATTCATATTTTTTCCTTTCGCATGCATATGTTCATGTTCTATTAAAGATTGAATTGCTAAGTCAACCATCTACCATCTACCATCTAATATAACAGTACGGCTTTTTACCAACAGGTTTGATTAAAATACCGGTAAATCTTAGTTATATGGAAATTATTACAAACATTAGTTATAGAAATATTTCGTGATTAGAAATGAATTTTCGTGATTTTTGAGACAATGGACACCCAGTATCAATAATTTCATCAATGAGAAAGGTGTATACATAATTTAGTATCATCACTCTAAAATGAAGTGACAACGAAATCTTTTCTTTGATCAGTTCGGAACACTCATGATGACTCATACATTGATGCATGTAATGAGTTTAATCATAATGCATTGACTGCATCATTTCATTACAAATGCTGTCCTTGATATAAAAACTGTCGTGTACATCGCATACGTATAAATTTCAAAAGATAATTATCTTCACTGCACTCTTTCGAAGCATTAAGTGTCAGTGTATATTTAGTAAACATAAGAGTCATATCAAATTAATTCATTTCCTGTGTACTTCCGCACTATTTCTTCGTAAGTTGTAAGAAATGTCAAGTAAGATGGATGCAGAAACAGACTTTTGGAAATGAAATGTAAAATCATTTAATAAAGTTGATAGAAAAGCTCAAATTAATATTTCACTCTAACAAATGTACTTTCAAATTGAAAATAAGTCAGATAAGAAATCTTCGTGTCACTACTACGAATGACTCCTATTCGAATCAGAAATCCATCACCAGGATATCAACTCAGTCTCGGAACATTAGCAAGTCAACCATGCCGTCGCCAAACACGACTATCAGGTGACAGGAGATTCTCCTCAAAACGGCCGTCACAACAACATAGATTCAAATTAACTAAAGACCTATGGTATCTAAAAATTGAATATGAAGCTGCTTCTTTGTTTGAGTATTATACATTTATCAATATCTACTGCTTCAATTCTACTTCCGCAACAATCGAACATAATCCCTAAACGATTTATCAGATTTATTCTACTGTTTCCTAATTGCTATATTCACAAATATGAAAAGGAGGAGCCGACATTCTGATACAGTTGATGAATAAGATGTGGCTGCATGTGTTGCATGAACATTTTTGTGCACATGCAGCGAAATGAATGAGAATATATTTAAGGGCATGCAATGATGATGCAGAGGCTATGAATTGATGGAAGGAATACATAGATAACCTCTAAATATGCCAGACAATCAAAGACAGTTGCATTGGTAAGAGTGTTCGGTTCTCTCACGTCTTCGAAAATGAGCTTCATATCTTGGAAAGTGAAGTTGGCAGCTCAATTAACAATGACCAAATGGTAGCGCATAGCTTGCCCAAAGAAAAGGCGGCCGGATGCGATGACATACCTGTGGAGCTGTGAAAGTCGTATAAAGAAGCTATATGGACTTTAAAATTGTCATTACATGGGAGAAGATCTATATCTTCTCCATTATTCAAAAATGACAAGCTGCAACAACTGCAGAACGATTTCTCAGACACTGCATAACATCTGGAGCGATATCTTAGCAAGGAGTTGCCAGAAACCATTTTGCGACTTTGGAATACGCCATTGTTGATGGCAGTACCGGCGCATTTGATCAATGTGAACAGGACCCTTTACCAAGATCAAGTCGCTATTGTACTAACCAAGTATGGAGAAGCAATCATTTCCAGTCAAACTAACCAAAAGGAGTTCAGCCGAACTGCATTCTGTTATCCCTGTATGTTGCATAAATTTCATGCCGAAAAGGCAACGCCCGCACGGACGCAGTTCAGATTGAAATCATCGAGAACATAGTTTACTTCGACTCGATGGTTAGCGAAGATTCATCATCCGATATCGAACTTACCAGGCACAGGAACCCCTGTTGATCAAAGTTAATATAAACTTGACGTTCCCCTATTTGGGATAACATGTTGTGACATCAAGTTTGATGGCAAGAGCATACTTGGGTAGATAGCGTCAACTAACTTGTTAACCATTTCGTCAGTAGGCCTATTTCCTGGGGGTTGGAAAATTTCAATCATTTACGCATTTGGTTCAATATCCAACCCATTGTTCCTCACGAAATTAGATTTCTATTAGATTCCTAGCATTTCTAAGACAATGGTCGTTGTATTTTTAAGTGCAATTTTTATCCGGTACCACATGACCCAATGCTTTATAGTAACTGACAATCCAACGCGTCGCTACAATTTCGAAGCAAAATCTTTCAGATGCATTCACAGGCTCTTCAAGGGTGAATAAGATTTTCTTTAAAAAAAGTTAAGATGAGACAAAGCTCATCGGATCAATTCTAATTATCTGGAAGATTAGATCATAGCATATAGTGACTCAAAAATATTTCCAATTTTCGACCCATTGATGCATGTCACCAACTACTAAAAACCGAAGGAATAACGATTCATCTGTGGACCACTTCGTGTGTGCGAATAAGTCTATTTGCAGGGAACACATTGTGGTGCGTCATTCGAACATCTAGCATAACTACTCAATTAAGAAATGCGCAAATCTGGAGAGATTGTGTTGAAAAACACCGCTTTACAGTATACTGTAATACGTATTTGATTTCTTATGACATTGCTGAGTTTATCTCAGACTCGACAGGCAATCTTCGCAATTGGTAACCCTCAACTCGATCTCAGCCACGTGAAGCATCTCAGAATTGAAAATATCTGATTTAATGGAGGGTGTCAACATCCCGCTGACGGAAAACAGACTCTCTTGCCATCGTCGCATTCACCTTCGTCACCAAAGTCTGGTGATGATTGTTAATAAATTGAATTACGCAGTTTCCATCACTTCCAAATCCGCTATTTCTCTTACGCCTGATTACGCTGACGAAAATGCTCACTCTCAATTCATTTTCAATCCCTCCTGAGAATGTCAAGATTAAAATCGATTTAAAGTCGGTGATCATTGTTACGTAGAATTAATTAGATATTCCATCTATTTGTACAGATCGTATTTTTCGATTATTCTACTAATAATTAATTTTCATTAAAAAAAGATAATCGAAAAAATAAAGGATCAGACGAAAAATGTCGAATTAATTATATAGCTACTTAATTAATGCAATTTTATGGAGAAAACACCCACAATTCAAGTGAAAAAAAATGATCAGCCTCGTTAGAATCGGATTCATGTCAGATAGAAAAACAATCACACTATACTTTTTATGGTTCTGTACAGGGACTGTTTTGCTGAACTAAACAACGATATTTCCCAACATTAGGCAAATCTCTCCATTTAGTTGCTCAAGATAACCAACAGACCAGAGAAGAAGACAGAGGAAGAAAATGAACCGATTTATATATCCTGCTCTCTAAACTGAAATGTCAAAATAGTTTTGAAAACGAGCAGAAAAGATATTATGTCGTCAGGAAAAGTTCTATACGATAAAGATGATGATGAATACATAATAATGTTCAATTCTATACGTGGAGAGAATAACATTTGTAACAAAACCCAAACTCGAATGAATCGTCCCACTAAGTATTTACAGATATAACGAACGTATCATTCATTTAATCGGTTATACATCAGTTCAAATAGTCACTAGCAAACTGATTGCATTCACAAATATGACTGACATGCAAAGTACAAAAATGAAAAGGCGATTAAAAAAGAAAAACAAGGAAAGTTTCAGAGGGGCATAAAGAAATATTTTACAAAATGCACGGAAGCTTCAAATTAGTTTTGTTCTTAGATGTTTCAATAATTAAGGCTGTAAATCTCTACAATGAAGAGTTCTCAGCCTACTTTTGGCATGTTGTACATGCAACTCTCCCACGGAATTTCCTCCTGTGGTTCGTACTCAAGAAGTACTCTAACAAAACATTCTGTAAATATACGGGAGTCAGAGCGGTGATTCGTTCGCTTGAAATATTCGTTCTTAGCTTTCTGCACACGGTTTTATGTCTACTTTACGATGGATATGTTTTCCTTTCAATACGCTGGACTTCTTTTGAATGTGACTCAAAACTTGTTTCCCACTAACTCTGTACAGTATCTCACATCGTAGAAGGCCACATGTGGAAACTCAAACAGCGAAACAGTAGTCGAAGTGAGGCCAGTACTTTCAGTACTTTTTCAGTATGTTTCCAATACTCTCAGAGGGGGTCAAGTCCTGGCCCGTCAAAAGCCAGTTTTGTCATTTCAAGATAAGCAACTCCACTTTAAAGTGAGGCATTCGAGAAACTTTTGTGTCATTACCGGCTCTTGACAGTGATTGCCACTAAGAATGCCTTGACTCTTGCTCTTTACCAAAAAACATGCCGCATCATTATCGTTTCAAGTGAAAATGAAAGAATGAAAGTGTTGAGATGAATAATTTAGGAATAGCCAAGAGCCATTACCGGAAATGACTGGCCAAGACATCTTAAAAAGGAAATTTTAAGATTATTGCGTCATTTTTCTAAGATCATTAATGTCTTTATTTCCTTATATTTTCCAAAGCGCTTGAGTTAACGCATACATGAAAATTAACTTAAATAAGTAGATTGAAAAAAATATTTTACTATGACCTTCACGCACAAGAACATGTGCAGGAAAATCAAATATACACCGACAAACCCATTTAAATAATAATATTCTACAAAAGTGAGGCGTTTAGAGAAATGTAAAATAAAATTCCAGATTCTGATCAAATTCTAATGATTCTATGAGAAAGTGGTTTCCTTTGTTAGATCCGACAACTGTACCTAAGACATATATTTTCTCATGGCGCCTGATGCATTATCTGCTTTGTTCTGCAACAGCATCATTCAAATTATTTGAGATGGCCATCACCCCATGATTTATAATGTTGACAAAATTTTCTTTAAATGAGGTACTCACCCGAATTTGATGAATTTCAATGTTTTAATCGAATGGACAAAGAGAAAGGTTTTATCTATAATTATATTTCTTCATCAATAACAGTAAGACAAAGGTGACTTCTGACGGCATCACTTTCGAAAGACGCATCTTTCAACTACTACTTATGACCTTAAAAATTGTCAGCGGATCCCAAAAGTTCAGATAAGGAGTGGTCTGACAATTTCATCACAACAGAATAAACTTATTCAGATGAATTTTCAATAAAAAACGAATTACTGGTCTTATTTAAACCAAAGCTAAATAGTCATGGTTTCCTAAGAATACATAATTGAGCCCTGTAAACTGCGACTGCAAACTTCAAGGTGAATTGATGCATCGTTCGATGAGAATGCTGGAACACACAATCGTGATAAAGCACGCCTATTTGTATGCACAAACCAGGGTTGGAACTGGCCACCGGCTTTTGCCGGCCGGTTTTGCCAACGCCGACCCCTAATATTTGATAAATTTTGAAAACCGCCTGAGTCTATGTCCAACATTGACGACATTTATTCTACAATAATTATCTGTCTATGCAAATAAAAGAATTACAAAATCGCAAGAGCATGAAAATATAAAAAGCATGTTGCATTGCGAAATGTTACTTGAAAATTCATCTTCAATATTAATTCAAAACCGAAGACGGAACAGTTGGCTGTTTGACATATAAAATTGCTGACAGCTAGCGATTACATAGCAGTTCAAGTACTCAGAAAAAACCGTTGCAGCTCTTGAGGAGACTTGACGAAATTTATTGCTGTTTTCCGCTTTTAGAGAGTGATACTCTAAGACACAATAATTTGAAAGTACATTAATAAGTTGAGATGACAAGCATGCTGCTGAATTCTCCGCTGTTTTTGTTCGACGATTCTGATAATGACTTGATGGCAGTGAGGGCACGTGGACACTGATTAAGTAGGCCCACCAGTCTGTAGGAAATTATTAATTTATGTATTTAGTTTCAATTTAGGAATAGTATCCACTTTTAGAGGACATAAATGCATAGATTCCAAGAACACGTTAGTGTCCAGGAATTTTGCATTTATGTCCGATAGAAGTGGATATTATTGGTATTCTAACCCAATGAAGATAAAATCTATGGTGCTGTCTAAAAGCAATGATTCCTAAGTGACAAGCTATGTTCTGTGAAATACTATATTTATAATATAACAATCATAACAAAAGTATGAGATAAGGAAAAAAGTCAATGTTAGGAAGCTGCCTTAGCACCGGCTAGGCTAACACTTAGGGCGCTACCCCTGGCAATGGCGATACCGATCCGCTGTCTCAGCCAAAAAGTTTCTCGTGGCTCTCGATGTAATGACAGCCGATCTATGTTCTACCCTTGGATATCTGAAAAGCTTTGCTCTAAAATTATGACTATTGCATAATTTCTATGGAGATTTATAGAATGCTTCTTCCGGACAATAATGAAGTTTTCAACCAAATGCAATTTCAATGTAATTCAGCAGACAATAATGCCAACTGCGGCATTAGTGTCCTCTGATTGATGAAGAAATCGGTATGATTTTCATCTTCATTGGGCTAGAATATAGGAATAGTATCCACTTTTAGAGGACATAAATGCATAGATTCCGAGGACACGCTAGTTTTCAAGGAATTTTGCATTTATGTCCGATAAAAGTGGATATTATTGGTATTCTAACCCAAAAAAGATGAAATCTATATCAATGCTTTCTATCAATGCTTCATAGTACTGATAGTGCTTCATAAATTACTCATGCTCATACTCATAGTACATAACTCCTAGATATGTGTACATTATTTTTCTAAATCTTAGTTTGCGCCTAGACATCCATTAAGGGATCCTTGACATCCATGTTTATTTAATAAGAAGTCCATGGGTCATTTCATAGTCTTTGAATGATAGCCTCAAGAAGTCTATGACTACAGTTCTTTGGATCTCCTTCACTAGCATAATCTGACAATATTGCAAAGGTTGACTACCTTCAAAATTCAAAAAATCCATGGATGATAGTTTTGTAAACCGTAGCTTGATCACTTTTCTCGAATCACTCATACAAGAAGCACGCACGGTAGACAGCAGACTAAACTATACTCAATTTATCAAAAATCAAAGGCAATCTCTTGTCTTCTCAGTGGATAGCGACAATCGTGAATTCATTGTGTGCAATAAAACTCTTGAAGAAAAAAATGTGAGATCAACACTCAATAAATGGAATTACGAGAATATTAAAGACATTGTGATGTATGCAAAACCAGAGAAGAAAGATGAATGTCCTGTTGAAGCCATCCGACTATATTTGAGCAAGATCCCCGATAATTGCACATGCTTATTCCCGAAGCCGATGCAGAAATCAAAAATGAAGAGTGGCGGTTGGGAGAGTAATGCTACATGGTACTCGGATACACAAGTCGTGGGGAAGCATTTGTTGAATGATGCAATGAAAATCATTTCAAGGGAAGCAGACCTAAACGCAATTTACACCAATCACTGTGTGCGTGCAACAGTCGTTTCGGAGATGTTCTCAAAAGGGTACACAACGGACCAGATTCAAACGGTTACTGGTCATAAAAGGAATGATTCGGTGCAGCGCTATATTAAACGTGTAGCACCAACAGAGAAAATGAAGGTATCACATGATTTAAGCAGCAGTATTCACCGATCCGAAACCCAACAAAGGGATATTTGTATTGAGGACAACAGTGGATCGACATCATCCCAGGTTTTTTCAACTCATTATTCTGTTTCTGAAACAGACAACTGTATCAAGCGAGTCTGGAACTGTTCGGCGCCCAACCTCAATTCTGAGAAAGAATAGGTTTGTGCTAGAATTTTATTTGGATTAGAATGGACAGCATTTGTAATATGAGTAATTTCTATGTTTGCACAGTTTGCTTATGTTCTATGTTCTTTCAGATTTTTTGGCATAGAGTTTTCTGCCGGACAATAATACGGTTTTTAATTCAATGCAAATTCATATATCAATCAGCGGACAATAATGCCAACTACGGCATTAGTGTCCGCTGATTGATGTAGAAATCGACAGGAATTTCATCATTTTTGGGTTAGAATACTATATCATGTATCTCCTACATTATATCAAATAAAGTTTTAACAGAATTGAATATTCTAGTCCAAATGAAATTTGTATGAATTGTGTATTCCCTAGCTCAATTGTATAACTATTCCACATCTTGAATAATTTATTGCGCGTATTGCTGCACTCAATGTTTTCCATACGCGTGCAAAGGATACAGTATTATCCAAGTGCGTATAATTGTTTAATTACCTGATTGATGATCATTTTGGATGGAAATTGATAAAAAAAAATCGCAGGTTGCAGGGACGTCTGCCTAGTCCCGGCCGATTCCAACCCTGACGCAGGTTACTTCGAAATCGATCAAATGTACAGAATATTCAAATTAATTAAAGTAAATGTAAAAGTGTAGATTGACTGGTCCCATGCCACCAGTGTACATTTTATGTTAATTACATTATTATATTTACTAGCACATACTTTCACTAACACATGTGACGCAATATGAAATTTCATACTTTGATATGATTGACCTCTTTTCAATTATTATGGTGAAACAAGTAAACTGTACAGAATTGAACAGTCCTTGGATTGTTGCACAGCATTGCTGTTTGCTAACAATTTGTTATTTTTCTATGAGATGTATTCTTCATGTCAAAAATGTATGACAAAGGATCGCTAATATTAATCCTACATGACGTATTTCAGCAATTACTTAAGAAAAACCCAATTTCGTCCGTGGGTGAAATAGATTAACTTGATGCGCTTACTGATAACAATAATCGCTCTTCCTGTAACTACACGAGTGGAAAGCATTGACTATCCACGAATTTCATTTGATATTTCAGTGATTTTAACTTTCTAAAAACAGAAAGCACCGGCTAGCATCATAACCGGGAAAAAATTGCGCCTTAATTGTCATCCAGTGTTTTCTACAGTTTGAAGGAGATAATAAACGTCTAATAGTAAAGCGCCGTCGTTTAACGGTGTACAACATTTGAAGAGAGTTTTGCTCATATTGCTTATGCTATCTTCTATTTCGCTATATGCTATAAGTATCACCTAATAAATCAGAAAAAATAAAGTCTGGAAAAGTCATTTGCAAATTCTAATTAAATTCATAAGGATTTGAGAATTTAAACCACACTAACGGAAATAACGTTTAAAGCAGCATTGCAAACTTAATGATGTTCGCAAAAATCATCCGTACGGCAAGAAAAGTAGAGGAACTTTGTATAATAATTTACTGACTTTCTTGTGTTTCAACTCTGTAAATTTTGTACAAACGGAGATTTTCAAAAAATAAAATAGGCGTGGTCGGGAGTGGCTCAGTATCTCTTTTGAAGCCAGCGTTAACCATTAGTGTTAATTGATAAAACTCTTTATTATAATCGTTCAAAAGACTTCGACAAAATCATTCTCACTGTGAAGTTGATTCAATTTGCTCGTACTTGCGTCTTGTTACATTCATTCGTTTTAACTTTCCATATAATGTAATTAATCAAACAAACTTCACCCTCACAATTGCTATAAGTTTGTGAATACATGAATCTGCGTAAAACTAATAGAGTGCAAGTCGGGTAAAAAATCTCGTACGAGAGGCACTCTTATGGCAACAGCATTGAGTGATAGAATAAGGCAAGTTCATTGCTAGCAGGTAAATGCTTGTATTGTAAGAACAGAGATGCGCACATTTTCAGCTTTAATAGAACATCACAGCATTGAAGTAAGGATCAGAAATTAGCGAAAACAACAGGTCTTCGCTTAGCAAAAAAGTTGACATGACAAAGGAGAAGGGAAGACTATCGCATGGCAATGCACTTCTCATAATTTCTGATTACATCTCAAAGGCGCACTTTGAAAACAAAACCGATGCACTGTTAATCAACCTAACTAACTGTTAGGAATATTGAAAAGAAGGGTCTTCAAGTTACATCCTTGATTATAGCCTTAAGACGATTTTAATTGAGAACAAAAGGACTGAGAAAAGTAGCATTTAAGTCCGCATCATTCTCATCATTTAATATGGGATGAAGCTTAAGAAAATAACGCTCCTAAACAAACAATGGCCATAATTTGATACATTCTATGAATACTCTATTTAGGATAGATTTAATTGAAAGTTATCTTTCATGAAATCTACATTGTTCTGAAGACATGGCTTCAGTGCAATAGCAAACAATAAACGAATGTGAAATCATGAAGACCAATTTCAATGAAAGATAAACAGCTAATATACTTTAACAGATGGACGCGGAGAATCAGAGGGAATAACAGAGAATTGAGTCGGTGGAAAGGAAATATTGATATGTATCTGTTCACTTGAAGTTTGAAAGCCTAAAGCAGCTTAATCAATGTAACAATGGAACACGATGGAAGCTCATGTTGTGACTGTTACACACAATACGTACATACAATCTCTAATCCCTATCACTATGGGTCCGCAAAAAACATAATTCCATTAAAAATGCAATGGGAATTAAATACATGAGCAACATGTGCAAATTAGACATTGTCCCGGTCAGTAGGACCATTACGGACCCGGGACATTAGATACTATACTTCTGATAATCACCGGGAGATTTTTATTTCAAACTCAGTTTTCACGCGGCGATTATTGGAGGCCGGCGATTATCAGAGGTCCGGCGATTAGCGAAATCTAATTTTTAGGAAAAAATTCTGGGAAAATTATCTATTTTAAAAATGCATTGTAGACCTACCGCGCTCTAACGGCATAGTTGACGAAGCAAAAGATCAATCGAATATTCTCCTCTATTTCTTGATAACATGCATGATGTCCCAGAAGTAATAAATAGTCAGTTAAATATAGATAGAACTAAAGCATGCTTAACTGAATACTTAGTTCCGGGATATCCTCTACATTTTTCTATATGAACATTCTGTTCATTCTATTTTTTCTATTGCCGGTATGTGATTAGGCCTACCAGATATTAGGCTATATTTGTATCTACCTCTAGCCTAGTGATAGGCCTACTTACACACCCATCAAAGTAGGCGTACTCAATACAATGTTAACGTTACTCGAAGCTGCTTCTCATTCGGCATGTATCTAAACAATAAACACCTTATTTGCTATCGACGCTTCCTACATCGCCAGTATCTGACAAGTGACCATAGCGGGCCTCCAATAGTCCATTATTGGAGGTCAGGCGAATATCAGAGACCCAGTGATGAATATTTTTGCTCTTATATTGAAACCGGCGATTATTGGAGGAAATATGGTATTCCTAACTCTATAAAGGCATATAGATAGATAAAAATCAACATGGCTTGGTAATGTAGAAATGGAGCTTGTCGCAGAGGTAGGATCGCTAGGCATCTTTTTCCTTCTGTTACACACTGTGTTCTTAACTGTTGTGACAACAAATGATTGTGACCATTCTTTACAGAGGACTTCGATTCCATTGTTGCTGTGATTCATACGGAACTCATAAGCTATGTTTGTATTATTTTTACTCGATGGATGACAAAAAGGTGAGCAAAGACTGTATTTCAAAGCGGACCATAATTCGGAAATCATTGCTGTCCGACTTTTTTCAAATGAATTCTATATCTAAGAAAAGGACAGTAATGACATCATCTCTGTCCAAATTGTTTCCATTTGAATGCAGTGTCTAAGAAATGGGATCGTGATGCTACTACACACTAACAATGATATTTCCACAATGGGCGGGCAACGATAATGCAGTTAGTATTTTCGATTATGTTATCATCCAAAAACAAGTCTTCAGAAGCGCATTTTCCCGATTAGAACCCGCAGTTTACATGGTTCATTTTTGTTCATCGATTCTTTTCGATTTCTAATATCATACTGGGTATAAATTAATATAATACTGGGGGATTTAGGATGACTGAGAACAATGTTGTGACAATGACACTAAATTACAAAAGATAAAAATCCTGAACTCTGATGACAAATAAGCACTGAAATTAAAGAAAAAAATTTTTGGTGTGATAAGAAATCTTTCGTGAAAAATTAAACATCCATAGTTCCGTGCCATAAGGCATAAGTAATCAAAACTATTTTTTTTCATTTTAAACTAAATTACCTCGATCATTTATAGGCAAAAACAATCAAAATTGCAAACTTAAAACAATACTTTTTCTGGAAAATTCACACCCTGTCCAAAGTCATCAGATGTTTTGCAATAACGCAGTGGACACAAATTTCTGATTCATTCCATACACATGCTTTATTTGATAGAAAGTTAAATTCAAGAAAATGTGATAGTCACAGCGACTCCTCTTGGGAGATCACGCTCGTGGTTCGATCATTAGGTCGGCAATCGATGATGAGATAGAAAAGATATGTTCACTAATTTCAAAGCATAATTCGATTATGTTTACCTAATCAATACATGAGGCATTTATCCATATTTCATTAGCCTTATATAAGCTAAAGAATCAACATATCAACTCAAATTCATGGTTTGAATTATTCTTTCTTGTATACCAAAATATGAGTGAATTGCCAGCAAAAATTAAGGAACCGTGGATTTCAAAAATGCAGAAATGAGAACTAAATTGAATGTGTAATCCTCCACATCTGATACCGCTACATTATCCCTGGAAGCACCACATTGCGAATTTCTAACTAAATGCTTGAAGTAAAATAATGATAAGTTTACAACAGAGAATCTTCCCAAGGATGATTGACTAAAAGTACATGTCTTACCCAATGACCTCATTTATATTCGTCTTATTATGAAAACAACAGGGAGCATCACATATATCAACTGAGATAAGGTCATACTCATAACATTTGAATAACACTGTTGCTGCTTAACTTTTGTATCTAAAAGAATTCAGCGCAATGCATCAGTGTAGTAGACAGTAAATTAACGATGAGTAAATTAAGTCACTTATTTGTCTATATACGTCTAGTTAGATATAGCTATAAGAGTGTATGCATCAAACCTATCATATGCAGAAGTAGTTTGACAACAGAGGGCGTGGACTTGCATGAACTCATTTTGAAAAAAGTGTCGATGTGATAAAGATGAAAATCATATTTAATGTCTTTCATGAAGTTTGGGACATCTTGCTCCTCAATTGGAAGATGTCATAAACTTTATATCTTTCCTGCTGCTAAGACGTGAACAACTCCCTCGCATTTCTTTCAGTCTAACTATCGTCAGTCAACCTCATCAGATGCTACTTACACCTTTTCCAAGTCATTAGTAGAAACACGCAATTCAATAGCGGTGATCTCAAGTCAATAGTAGATCCGTTCAAATCAGCAACGGGAATCTCAAATCATTAATAGAAATTCTATTAATGATTTGAGATTCCCGTTGCTAATTTGAGCGGATATACTATTGACTTGAGATCACCGCTATTGAATTGCGTGTTTCTACTAATGACTTGGAAAAGGTGTATCAAACGATATGCCCTATAAAACTTCATTTAAAGACCTATTGAATAATAGTTCATGCTTTTACTACAGCGTATGCACAACTAAGGTCACTTAACTTGTAATCGCCTAAGGAAAACGGCACTTTGTGAATACACACCACTGAAAGTTAAGTTACACTTTTCATTGTCGCCACAACAAACACATAATAACAAATACAGTAAAATAACACATGTCACATTCGGTTGGCAAAATAGTCTATTTGTAGTATATGAAAACTTAGACGCATCATGATGATTAGATGCGCTTACTACGTTCATGTTTAAAATGTGCTACTTGAAAATAAATGTTCAATACTTCTGTTGTGTATCTTCCTAATGTTTTCCATTTAGTGTAAATGGAGCGCCAGAAATTTATTAGACACATTGACACAGTAAGTCTTCAACACTTATCGTTCCCAAAGCACTATTACATGATAACGGTGGACTAACTTGATCTGCGCCATCGATCAGGATGCTATGTACTGCGCGCATAATGGCTCTCCAACAACAACCAGCAGAGACGGACGTTCTAAGGCTCGCTCAACATTGACTATTAATTTCATTATACACATCGAGACATGCATTTCCATACTTCGACTTTTGGCGTCTCTCTTTCCCGGATATCAGACTAGACGATGCTGCGATGACTCTCTTCTAGGTTCGAAAGACCGCAAGCAAAGTCTTTCGAGACTTCCAAGTGTTTCGAAATTTTCTTGAATACAAGTGTGTCAAGTCTTCACAGGTCTCCCTAGTGTTATATGCTATCAAACGCAATTGGTACACATCGGTGATGATGTCATCTGCGGCCTTTCTGCGTGGTTAAACCATCGTAAACATCTATGCCGCCAAAGAACGGGAAACTCTAGTCTTCGCTTGGAACCTCATTTTTCAACCTCACTTTTGTCATGCATCGCAGCACTCCTTCGTCTACACTTCAACGTCACAAATGCGACCACTTTTAGGGTGAGTGGAAACGTTTGAGCACCACAAATATGGGCGATATTACACATATTTCAAATATGTGGGTCCGCACCTGTATGAAATGTCATCGCTGGCAAGAAGACTGGTCAAATCCCTCCAATGTCCATGAACCTTGTACTTCCACACCTGCTTTTGGTCTCGTCACAACCCCAAAAGGAACAGGAGTGCTACCAGCAAATCTGCAAGTAGGCGCAATGCCTACTTGGTGACATATTCTGTAGAACTATGTCGAAGGCCTTGTCGATGGCGTGTGCACAAAATAGAGAATAGCACGTCTGGCTAATTGAAATGCACTAAGTTGGCATGATTTTTAGCACAAATTGATATTGTCAAGCCCTCTCCTCTTCACTATCGTCATGGAGGCTATCTCGCACGATCACCGTCGTGGATGCCCTCAAGAGATTCTCTACGCGGATGACGGATGACTTTGTTATGACATCGAACTAAATCGATGATTTAAAGACTCGCTTCCTTTTCTGGAAGGCAAACCTGGAGGCGAAAGGCATGACAGTCTACATAGATAAGACTAAGGTTCTTATCAGCCGGAGTGGTCAGGAATTAGTGAGAGGTGAGAGTAAGTTTCCTTGTGGTGTCTGTAGGAAGAGCGTGGGAAGGAACTCGATCCGCTGCTCAACTTGCAGAAAATGGGTGCACCGTTGATGCACTGATATGTCAATTCTACGCGTTGATCTCTATTTTAAGTGCCGGAGTTGCAAAGGAGAACGGCACTCCTGTACTTTACTGGTCCCAAAATACCCCCTCCTGTACTTTACTGGTCCCTAAATATCACCTCCTGTACTTTACTGGTCCCTAAATATCACCTCCTGTACTTTACTGGTCCCTAAATATCACCTCCTGTACTTTACTGGTCCCTAAATATCACCTCCTGTACTTTACTGGTCCCAAATTAAAAACAAATATTAATCCAATTAAAAGCATTTTTTGCTTCAAAAAACATTAAGAAGCTATATGCCATTCAGGAGGCGCAGTGTTTCGCGAGGTCGCTTATTCTCATGTTGTTCGACGTCAAGTTTCACGTCAAATTCCTTCTCAACACACTAAACACAGAGATAGCCAATCCCTTAAAACAATGCGTGGGAGTTCAAAGATCACCAGCCATAGTTCATTCGCACGATTTGACACATAGCAACACGTCAGCGTTCGTGCTAAATTTGGGACCAGCAAAGTAAAGGAGGGAATATTTAGGGACCAGTAAAGTACAGGAGGTCGTTTCTCGCATTCCCATATGGGGACCAGTAAAGTACAGGAGTGCCAAGGAGAACTCCCCACACCACAGCCGCAGGTCGCTCACATGGTAATTGGTAACGACTTGTGTGAGGTTGTGGAGGACTTTTAGGTGGCACGGTCACCTCCAAAGAATGTCCAATTGCAAGTCGCTGAGGAGAGTAATCGATCTTGACATACCGGTTCCGAAGATCAAAGGCGGTCAAAGAAAGAAGTGGATACGCATTGTCAGGAAGGATATGGAGCTCCTACATCTCAACCCTTGATTTGCTCAAGACCGAACGGTATAGAGGAGTCGCACTCGTGCGAACGAGAGTCGACGTAACCCAAATGTCAAACCCTCAAACCTGAGGCCCAATCGACAATAAGCGAGGAGTAAGAGCAAGTAAGGACTACCATGATTTTCGGTAGATTTCAAATGATTCAATGATTTCAAGCCATGCTACTCTCTAATTCCAATTCTGCTGAGAATAAAGATGCACGATTGGGTAATGACTTAGGGCTTTATTATTCCCAAATTAACATTTCTATGCGTTTACACATTGACATTGCTCCGCAGAATACAAACATTATCCATGCTGCTTAATCTCAATTAACATCGTGTATCAATCAATCAATCCTTTCTTCATATGGAAACAAAATTACGACAAGAATTCGGTTCTGTTCGAGAGAATTCGTGTGAATATTGTCATATTCGTATTATAAACATTGAATAATTGCACTTCTTCGAAAAATTTAGCCACACGTGAATATCAGCTATTCATTTTCATTCTACCTCCGTTGAATTCCACCTCGCTAAGTTAGATCGGCCAAGCAATTTCCAGGTCACGAAACGAGAGTCTGAACGGGTGCTCTTCACAGAATATTATTCTTTCATACCTGCGGTCACCTCGACAAACAAACAAGGCTGGTAAAATACCTATCACATTCGATTGACAGAGATAACTGACAGTTCGATCCCACGCTATTCTACCCATCGGAGCAGTTAAGAAGCTTCAATAAACTCGTATTCCAATCGTCCAGACGGCCACGAAAGGTCAAAAGACATCTACGCACCATCTGCGATGATGCCGGACGATGAGTGACATTTTTTCTAACAGAATTAAGTAAATTCTTTTACAACTTTGTTAGTATTGGTCCGATGAGGCCAGTATTTCCCACTTTCATTGCAAACACAAGTGTAAATGTGCGCAATTATCACATTTAAAGTGACAGACACAAGTCGAACTAATATGTCTGCGTTTACACATGGTTTACAAAAGATCAGACTCTCAAAATGGCATGCTTTGCAACAGACTACAACAAATTCTACGCAGATGAACGGCATCGTATCAGAAGGACTTTCGTTCACAATCATGCTGTCAAAATGACCTTGCCTTCATCCAGAGTTCGTCCAACTTGTCACTCAATCTTTGCAAAATGTCAAAGTGATTATACAAGCACTTCTGCTGGTGAATTCCAGTTAATAAATGACCAACATAAGATACCGTTCAATAATGGTGTTACATCTAACTATCTGATTTCATTGAACTACTTTGAGTTTGAATATAATGTAAATTAGGACAGAAGCGTGAATGCGTTTTCTCAGTCCGATGACATGCAAACGTCAAAAAGTGCGCTGCTTCACTATTTAGTAGCGAACTCTAAAGTAGAAATCACAAGGGGTTTGCATTGGCGGTCCAACTATAAAACAACGTCGGATACATTACTCGTAGTTACGTTCTGGAGATCTACCAGATTCAACAATGCTCATGGTCTCAACAGCAATCAACAAAAGAATCGTCATATGGGAACTCACAGAATCTCAAATGAGGGATACAAAAAAGCCCTTGCATGCTCACAATGATGACTTTTGCCACGCGCATCCTCCTGTTGCATGCCCGATTATCGCCACCGTAGCATGGACTCCCTTTGCCTGGATCCCTATCGGTCGGTCATGGTTTCCATTTCTTTAACTCGCAAATAGGACACTTTTCATAGTGACTGACTCTCCTCATGATGCTGCACTTGTCTTGGCTTCTTGGCCACGCTTTTTTCCGATCAATCAAATCTTGGATTTGGGTTACCTCCACTTCTGATATTTCTTCGCCAGTCTTTCGGTTCAAACGCGTGCAGCCTCCTCACGCTTCCTAGGAACCACATCTCAATGCGGAGCTTCTGCTCATCTGCCTTCAGAATAATGCTACATTTATATCCCTACCAGATAGGCGTCAGACCATTTGTGAGCTTGTCCTGCTCTTGACCATGAGAGGCATCCTTCTATCGCACAACAAAGTGGTCGATTTCTTTCATTAGATTGATCCACCCAAATAACTCAGTGTTCAATTTTTCTGTCCCTTTCAACGATAGACTTTACGATTTTAAATGATAATCATTTTGGGTCGGACGTCAAGAATTCCGCATTGAAGCGAGTTTATTTTTTCGCATTTCAAGTGGCAGAACGTTGTCAGCACGTGCTTTGGCAAAAAATGATTTCATTGCATACGTGCAACTAGAAGAACTCCAAGAGAATCACAAAAGCTTATTATTGTCTCCGGTATCACTAAACCAACCAGAGGTTGACTTAGCAATAGGATGTGTAAAAGATATGGGCAAATAGTGTGCAAAAATCACGAACCACGGACGAAGGGTTGTCACGAACCACTCATCTATTAATGCCTCTCTTAATTCTTAAGCCAAAAAAAGCGATGAAGGCATCCTTATGTATGGATGAGCCTAGTTTTGACCTTCACGCCATCTAGAGCAAACTTCTTGTGTAACAGATAAGGATTCCAAATCAATCATTAACACGTTCTGAGCATTTATAACAATGAGATGCACTGGCACTACGAACTCACAAAGCAAGATCACAGACACGCATTAATATCATTAGAAACATAAAGGTGCGGTGTCTAATGAATATTTTTGAAATTGTCCATCGCATTAATGTAGAAGTTAAATTATCAGTGTCTGGAACTCATCAAAACCTAGAAGTGCAGACAAGGTTTGCGAATATGATAGCACAAGAACATCATACAAGTCGCTATTATACTTGCTTGACACAAAGTCATTGTTGCACCAACTTAACGCATTAAGAATTTGCTTGTCCCTCAGCTGCACTTTTTCTGAAACAGTGTTAATGACCGCTCTTGCTGTTGCCATTTATTAGCGTCATATAAAATTGGACAGATCATCAACTGCTATAAACTAATTCTTATTTTTCAATCATGCAAAGACTAGCATGACCATTGTAAGACAAAGTCAGCTGTGTGTTGTGATGATGGCAATGAAGATGTACTTGTATTTTTAAAGGTCATTTTCACATAGTTACACAACAATGGTTTAAAAGACAAAACCACTAAGAATGTTGAGAGCAGTTCAGACTCCATTGTCGCAAATTAGTTCTCAAAATGTCCGTTTATATAACTAACCAGATACTTTAACTTATTCACCTTTCAAATTTGTTTTAAATATTGTCTTGCTCTTTTTACAGTAGAGCACTTTCATATGATTTTAAATAGTGACAAGCAACTATGTTTTACAAGGATAATTATTCATCATCGTACTTGAAAAAGACTTGGTCCATCCACTAAAGGCCCGCAACCGTCCCGATCAGGTGAAAATCACTTTGTGGTGTGCTAATAATAAAATTGAATTGAAATGACCGAGATTTTCACCATTACAGGGTGGCGGCCAAATTTCAAGCTTCAAATTTCTGGGCGATACCTGGGCTTTTTCATCAAATTTCTACGCTATTTTTTATGTCGTCCATATATGTTATTCCATTTACACTGTTCAAAATAGCACCCGGACACTTCATTATTAACCTGTTGTTTACATGTACAATTTGCTGGTCAAGACCTTACTGCAGGGTCTGAAGGGATGAGAAAATATGACTATCAGCAGGTCAAACATTTTAAAAGATCACATAATTGCAATTGTCTCGACATAGTCTGATGATGACTAGTACATGCTCTTTACAGTTGCCTGAAGAAGCGTTATGAAGATCACATGCTGCTATTTATCTTAATAAAATCTGCATAAATGCGCATTTGTATAAAGTACAATGATCTAGCTTTACTAGAACGAAGTCTTTTCACTCCTTTGGATGACTTCTTCATTAACAATTTTTTCAAACTTATGTACTCGTTTTTTATCAATTCGCCGTTAAATTGACGAATTTCCATGATGGCTTTCACATCCACTCAAGTGTCAAGTTTTCAATCGCAACAAGCGAAACAAACTTTGAGGTACAGATTTGTTATTTTTAAAGCAAGTTCGTTCAACTCGCTCCGAATGAGCATAAATACTGATGGCACTAGTCTATGCTCAAAACGTGCACTGACAAAAGATGTAATTGAGAACTATCCACCACTCGGAAAGTAGACAACGAATAGCCATCCAAGTGCGCTGCAATTTCGCTACTCAAAATTGATGAATATATCCTTATTCAGAACTATCCGCTAAGATGTACCTGTCAATCAAAGTTATTTCTATTCAAAATAGCCTAAAGTTGATACACACTTAACTTGAAGCAATAATTATCCACTCCTGATAATAAGCTAATCTGCAGTTCCCTGCACCATGTTACACCTGTCTGTCATGAACTGTAACTGTCTGCATGTATCAACATTTCCATAGTCAGATATTGCTCAAATGAATTGTTAACACAACTGTAAGTACGTACCATGACAATAACAAAGGATTATTTAACAAGTCAGTGAGACTGTGAAATCAGTTCATTTAGAAAAAATAATTCGACTTGATGCATTAAATCGATTTCACCTTCTAAGTTGTAACTCTTTTCGTTTTTCTCTCATCTATATATCTATCCATCCGCAAAAGCGCACGTGCACTTTCTAGCATCGATTGTGAAACATTAGAAGCTTAGTTCACACTATCATATTGCGTTATTAATTGAAGCCTTTTAAAATTGACTCTATTTCAAGACAGAAAAACTGATAATCCTTTAGCGTGTAACTTTTGACTAATCAACTCGTCTCTTCTTAAGCAAGCTAGAGATAATGGGGCCATGTTTTCAGGGAATACAATTGTTCATGTCTGTGACTTAATTTCAATCAATATCTTGCTGATTTACTTCAAGTCAAGTCATTAGCAGCATATCAGGGTCGAAATTAATGTGTATCATTATGTATTCCTGCAGCACCACATTATATATTTGATGTCTGATAATGGCTTAATTTCAGTCTACACCACAAGTAATTCCTGAACTATTTTAGCATTTACTTAATTTCCAGGAGACACATTTATTAATAAAATTAGAGAAAGTGTTGTTATTCATGTACTTAAATTTTTGTTGGCATGACATTCTTAAAGTGAAATTGCCTCTATTAAATCTTTACATTAACATCATTCAAAAACTTCTTTGAGTAAAAGCGGTTTTAATACAGTTCATATTATGGTTGGAGACTTCTACACTGTTGCCTGATTACTGGATAACTGAGAAAACTTAATGATAACAAGACAACTGCTTCGTTATCAACAACATCAACATTGAAAATCATCTGGATGTCACTAGAATTATTGGCAGTCAGTTTCAATTTACTATTTAACTTCCCTGGATTTCGGCACGCTTCAAGGTCTGATTCATTTTTTTGGTTATCATCATATTCACATATTAGGGAATCTATTCTTCATAAATTTTCAAAAGTGGATTACTAAGAAGGTATTTACATATCATGTAAAACTTTAAAATAAAAGATAAGAACGATAAGTGGATAATCTATCATTACCCATGATCGGCAATGATATCATTTTATTTATAAAATGATATAAATGATATTCTTTACGAATTTTATAAAATGATATGGAATGATATCATTTTATTTTTTATAATGAAAATATACCATTTTTAGTGAAATGTACGTAGGCCTACAACATTAATAGATCTAGTCATAAGAATTTTTAGATTTACGCCGTTATCGTGCTATTTTTACTGCTCTCAGCAATACAATTAAAATTAGATTGCATGCAGCATCGATATATTCCAAATAATGGAAGACCGAAGAAAGCAGTTTAGTCATACGAAGCTTCTCGTATATCAAAAGTTAGGTAGGGCCAAAACATCAAGACTATTAATCAAGACATATTAATGAGTTGTTTGACAATTTGTGTGATAGATAGACTGACAGACAATAGCCTGTTGCTTTTCGCTACATGAATCAGCCAGTGCGGAAGGACATGGGTAGAACAAATGAAAGAGACTAAATTTGCTTCAATACAAAATGCGAAGAATCTATGATTAGAAAATATAGCGGAACAAAAATTTATTTTTGTTGATATCATTTTTTATCATTTTCAAAAATATAATAACATAAACTGATATCATTTTTCCTCAGAATAAAATGATATCATTTTATCATTACCGATCTTTGATAATTACTATCCGTCACATATCAAGTGCATATTCACATAATGTAATCATATTGCTGAAATTGCTATATATTTCAATGCTGAGCCTTCTAACTAAATCCTCGAATTGTATATTGACGTTATCATTAAAACTCAAATATATATAATGATCTAGTGTTTGGTGGCTGCCGGTAATCAGATGCCAAACGAAAACGAGTGTTAAACTACCTAAGTAATAATGCCCGTAAAACCAACATTGCTCAATTTTTACCAGAGCTACTTGGAAATAGACTATTAGAGCCACCTGACAGTTAAGGAAACTTATAGGTCAAAAGAATTGTTTGAAATGGCTAAGATTGTACGTAGCATTTATTTGTAATGAACTTCGGTGTCATTAGAATATCATCGTCAGGTATAGAAGGCTTGAGCACAGATTTCACAAATTCAAAATTTACATCACAATCACTACATAGAAGAGATATCAGAAGATAGAAATGTGAGCATGCGACCGATTTCATTTGACTTCATTTTACTAAAAACAAAAAGGAATAAAGTGAGAAATTAAGGATAAGTGAATAATGTGAATGAACAAAATGTGAGCGAAAAACCATTAGAGCAATTAGATGAAATAATTCAATGAAGGAATGAAAATCTATGTAACTTTCTTTTTCTGATTCTCTGTTAATTTTTGGGCTCCCGCAGACGTAAATTAGCACTGAAGATGTTTCTAATCGGCTATCAAGTAGAATGGTTACGAGTACAGCCAAATATATACTTTCTTATCACTGTACACGGCAGGCCTATTATGTCACCTGAAAGCAAGGGCGGCAGCTTCATGAATAAAAGGCCAAATGTATGACCCGAGTGCGAGAGGCGCATGATATACAGGCCGGTGAATGTCGAAGATCAACACATGAGTCCGTAGAATGCTCAGTTAGATGTGATGGGTGTGTCTTTGGAGGATAAGGCTAACCTCTTCCGTACTTTACAGCTCTTTGGAATAGATAGCATGGATAACACATTCAAAAGGAACTGTCTGAAGTAGCTGGGACATGCTCTTCGAAAACCAACATCAATCAATCTCCCGAAAGGCCTTGTGATATCCAACAAAAATAAAGTAAGATAAGCAAACATCGACGCCTTGTGGCTTCCCATGATCAGAATTATCAATGATTCAAGCCCTCTATTTTCTGAAATCTTCGAAAGCCAGTAATATGAAGATGTCGCACGAAACACTGCTTGCTGATTGCAGTTCGAGAACCAAATTTATAAACCAAAAGAAGGACTTCCGAAGGGCACCAGCTTTTCGAGATCATTGGCCATCATTTACATGAATATGTTACAATATAAAATCATGTCAAAAAATCCAAATTGATATGCTTGTACAGACGATGCGGTATGTTGATGATTTGTTCATCTACACATACACGTGCAAAGAAGCAGACAGCATCTTTTGCGGAATTAGCAAATAAATTCGCACATAAATTTCACTATTTAGCATCCTGAAAAAAATTAAAACATATCTCTTCTAGATTTTGTTATATCTACTCAACAAGTTGCAAATCCAAAATTCCTTGAAGAAGTTTGACAGAAAAATTTTATTTATTCATAAAGCTCATCCCTCCCAAAAAGAACAAAGAGACGTACTAACGAAAATGAGCCACCCTAAATCAAATATCGATGGTCTATAGACGAAGCTAAAAAAAAAACAGATAATTTCAATGTTATACTTAGACAAGATGAATATATTGATAAATATATTCTGAAAGGCATATATTTCTTTGATCTATCGTTCTATATCCCGGTCTCTATATCCCAGTCCACTGAGTCTTGATCAACTGCTCGATCAGTTCACAACTTGGGTTAAACGTTAATTATAGGACATCATCCTGGCTCCGAATTCGAGCCGTTTTACTGAAAATCGTTTCTTTATGTCAGTAAAACTGTTCAATGTTCATATTCTACAATTCGCTAAAGCTACGCTTAATATTTAAATCTGCAGTTTGTTGTGATGCATGACCATGCTGCATATTATTCACACCTCTGGATGATCGCTCGTCGATTGCAAAGCTACCATATACTTTCCTATGTACAGAAAAATAGAAATGCCGATAATTTTTACCTTCTATGCTCCAACATTTCGCTGTCATCCTCAAATCACGATAATCACTGTCACTTAACACAGACACAATCCTGTTGACATCGATAAAAATGTGAATACCCCATGTATCTGTGTGCAGTTTCATAATCGGATGAAGGGCAAAACTTTTTTCGCTGCATGAGCATAATTCAGAAATAAAGAAGTCATCTTTCATGTTGCTTGACAAAACATGGGAGTGACGCTAACTCGAAAGAGCTTAACCGATCCAATTGGAGGATAAAGAATCGAATTCTGTAGTTTCAAGTTTTTCTAATGTTGTAATTGTTGGTAATGCGGAAGAATTGACTGAAAGAAAACCTTTCAAGACACATAACGGTCTTGTCAACTTGGCAGGTAGTCAAAGCAGGATTGATATTGCAGTGAGATAGATGAGACTCAATTTCCAAGATTATATCTCCAAGATTCTATTCTATAACGTCAACTCTTCATACTCACAATGTAACATTGCTAAGGAGTTTCGTCTCATCTATTGTAACCCTATACTTTCAATATATTTGAGAATATACAAACACCTACATTTATGTGCAGTTGATGCCAACTTCAAAAAATCAATTGACATTGCTACCTCAACTAAATCGCTCATATATTTACGGTCGGATAAATAATAAAAAGAGAGACGAAGAGCTCAAAAAAGAGGATATCAAGAAAGCAGTGTACTAATTATATTCTCATACACTCAGCAGCATCTGCATTAATGACATGTCTCAGTCAATACTCAATACTTTATCCCTTAGTGAATGCTCTTTGAAAGCAAAATTCTGACAAAATCAATTAATAGTCTCATCAATGCAAAATCTCATCAACTTTTAGCAATTTCGATTTGATATCAGATAAATTCTCGACAACTCCTCTTTCAACTATTAAAGATCAATGAAAAAAATTTTAATTTAGACATGTGCTACTAACCATTAGTAAACGCTACCATTTATTATTTTGATTTATTGGTTATCATTTACTCTCTGAATTTTTTATCAAAACATTTATAGTACCAGTCGCATTTCAATTGTGAAATTGAACAGCGCACACCGTTGGTCGCGTTTACACACTTGTCCATCAAATATATGTATTTGTGCATTCGCAAGGCCTCATTCAACTGAACAGTTTTATGGATTGCTTCAAAAGCGTGTTCGTCCTCCGTTCACTAGTTATGAAACTGCGAATAAGTAGCAACAATAAAACACAACGCGTAAACTACAGAAGACACAAATCGAGGCCATAGGAGAAACTTCCTTGATATTACGTGTACATAAGCACATAAATGATTTATACATTTTTCCTGAAGTTCAGACTTCTATCGATAACATGAGGGAGTGCAAACCAGGGTGACCACTTCAGGAGGATCAAAAATCGGACCATAAGTCTGTCCCACAGTGACGTCACATAAATTTTAAATTTTGATGATTTGACTACAGTAGTACTTATCCAAATGAAATGTATACAAAGAAAAACATACTTCTGACTTCTGAGTGAAAGTATGGGAAGTTCATTCACTTGGATTCAAAAATCAATCAGTGATACCAAAGACAATCCTTGGGCGACATCCCAGCGAAAATCTCGCAATTTACCGATATGCAGGGATTACGACAAACGAAGTTTTCATATCAATAAAAGAAAATATGGCACTTTAGAGCATCGCGCAATCTGTGAAGAAACGATCGTACGAAGCGATAATTGGCGTCATCTGACAGGAGAAACTTTCTGTTTTAGCGCATATTTTATGCAATATCTACTTTCCGCTCATTTGATGAGCACACTGAATTTTTGTCGAAGTCTGAAATTGTTGGATAAAAACGAAAACTGAAATGAATTTATAAAATGGTATATTCATTATACACATTCAACATCAGATTAAAATATTTCTGTTAATTACAGAATAAATTAATTCAATAAGCTGCTCAATTTTTATTTTAGGGTAAGTAGTAAGAAAAAACCCATGAATTACATAATTGGCAACTTCGGACCATTTCGGACCTTCCCCAGAAATTCTGACCAAATCGGACTGGTTCGAAAATTCGGACCAAGTGGTCACCCTGGTGCAAACACATTCTGATTAATGAGTATGTGCTTCTTTAAAAGTGCAAGTTGCTCTTACAGTCAAGGAAAAAAAATGATGGCTTAAAACTACATACATGTAAAGAACTTATGGAGTGAGGGTCCAATTGTGATAATAGAAAATATTCAGATAGGCTCTTCGCTGTTCATTAAGTGTGAATGACGTATTTGAAATAAATTACCAATTTCAATAGCTTGACGGAAAGTTGGTGGAGGTTCATTTTAATGCCTTGAAATCAGTTCCCATCAAGCTTTTACTACAAAATCAGGTACGCCTACAGGGGGTCGCTATTTCGTAGTTGGTCGAGTTGCTTTTAACCGTTCATCTGCTCTATGTGAAGTATCAATAAATATGTGATCTAATCCCACTCTTCATTAAACCCATTAAATCTGTCTCCAATAATTTGAGAAATTTATTCGTATAGTCTTAACCACGTATTTCGAAAGTCGACTCGATAAAACAGGCTTCATGATTTTTCATCTTCCCAATGATGATAGGAATCATGTGTCCCTTCAGTTTCATTAGCGGCAGTAATAGAGCTAATAGTTCAAGGTTAAGGAGACGCGGAAGGTCAGAATGCCAGTCAGAAATATGCACCGGAATCCATGCCAAAGATATCTTAGTAGAAATATTTAAGGGGAAATTTAAGAGTAATTGTCTCAATGTCTGAAGAGGAATGTAAGAAGAAAACTATGTATTTGAAATGTAAAGGGTTCTGATAAATAGCGATCTCCAACGCTTCAAATTGACTAAATAAAAAAGCAAAGTCACCTTAAAATGAAGATATATTACTTTTAAAATGACAGCCTAAATCGTCGGCGCGAAGTGCCAGACCATGTACCAGACGATTTAGGTTGATCATTTGAAAGGTAATATATGCATTGTTACTGAACATAAAATCTATGACATCAAAAATCCAAGATTTTGATCTGTAAAAGACTCAAATCTATGATAATTTTCTACATAGCCCATGCAGCTCAAAACATTAACGTTTGTCAAGCTTGAGATATCTACGTGTCCAAATTGTGAAACATAGGAATCAGTTCAATGCCATTTTCACTAGGAATGTGGAGATGGACGGTCAAAAGCTCCTATCTCAATGATATTACATAGCAAATTAAACGGATTTTACCATACTTACTCAGTAACAACGGAGGTTTCAGAATGAAGAGCCTAAGTATGTTGAGAGGTCGAAGCAAAATACTAATTATCTTTTCTTCCATCACTGTTTAAAAACATATCCATCGATTGAATAATTGCCGATTCATTCAATTGTGGATATCTTTTCCGTGTCAGAGAATTTTCTCCATCGGGTGTTTTCTGAATTCCGTAAATTGTTTCTATGACATCATATCCTATTACAAGCGTAAAAAAGAAAATTGATCGGAAGGACAAATCGCAGAAATCTGAAATATTGGTGTCACAATTTCATCTTAAGATAAGAGAGTGAGAATGTGAGTAGCCTATACCAACATTTAGGAAAAATTTTCGTCCAAAATGCTCTTTCTACAATCGGATTCTTAAAAAAATCAGAAAAAAATCGAGATCTCCGATTTTGAAGTGGCCTATAATTCGAGTGCTGCTTTGCTCACTCGTTGCATTACTCGTGGGTATCATGAGCTTCTTACACAAAACATATAACTTCACTTTATAACATGAACTAAATAACCTATATCAAAATAAAATCAATAAGATGCTTGGATTTTATGTCTTAAGGTAGGATAGGCCTACCGGTATTGCAGACCTACTCACAAAAGCGTCAGAAACATTCGACATACAATCATATTACAGTTGCTATATAATCTGGAAGATTAAAGTGTAGGTCTACCAGCTATTGTTCAATTCCAGAAAGCGGTATTTCTATTTCCCCTCCACATTTTCAGAATTAGGTCTCGCTCCTAGGTGTAGTTTCATTTCATGACCAACGTCGCAAAAGCGGCGAGTACGCAAAGTTCCTCTGGTATGGAGAAAATTTACAACACTTGCTTTGTCGTTCACTGTAGACAACAATTCCACGCAGTTCATGATCACAGCTGTGTCTGAAATTTGCTTTCGAATCTTTTATTCTAACTAGTATCCAGGGTACCAATCCTTCATGCCAGGGTTCAAGTAAAACTTCTCACTGTTGCTTATGTTATTCTTCTGTGACAGTACAAGCCTATCTTTAACCCAATGTGAGTAATTCTCATGCGATGATGAAAATCATCCCAGCAGCTATTTATAATTGAATATAATGCTTACTAATTCAAATTATTAACTGAAGTAGTCCTAATGAGGACTGATGGCGTTCTCCAATCCGCAAGTGTGCATATAAGTGTATATAAGTTCGACGAAATTTGATGAAATCGGAAAAATTGGAATATGTGGGGGGGACTTATCTTATCTCTTGCAAGCATAAAAGATGGTCAACAATTGTCTAGGTAGTGTCTAAAAGCCAAGTTAAGTCATCTTAATAGTTTATCTTTTTTTCGAGAATTTGTTAACGAAATAATCACATCAAAACTATCTTTTCAAAAGTCATCCTAGAAGAACCTACATATTATGAGGGAACAAAAGGCTTTGGGATCGGGGCATTTGCCTGGTTGACAGATAAAATATAAACAGATTTTTTAGTTTTTTCTGGAAACTGTGAATGCTGAATTTTGTTGTTCTTTGAATAACAGACGCCCTTGACTAGTAGCCGCACCCTAAAATACTGCTTTCAATAGTAGCCGCTGCCACTATTCGGAGAAACACGGCAATGAGATTTTTGCAAGACGCAGGATTCATGCATGCCACTCGCCACAAAAGCTCGCTCACACGAAGCAAATGTAAGGTGGATTGTTTATTTGTCATTTTACACTTCGGGTGATGGGAATGCTTCGTTTCTATAAAATCACGAACAATTCACGTGCATTCGTGAATTTTACGTTGAGTGGACACCCTGGTATATAGACACCACAAGGAAGTAAAATATAACAGTTTGCCGCTTTCCAAAGTTTCAAAGAATTTTTTGCAACTTTGTGAATTGCATTGAGAAGGTGAAGCACCTCATATTCAGCAGACCTCACAAAAAATTTCAAACGAATGAAAAGCAAACTTCACCAGTAAAATAAATATGCGAACAGCATGTTCCACATAGTATATCGAGCTAACGATTCATCAAGAGAGTTTCAGTTTATTTTCCATATATTCGTTTCCACACTGGAAGATTGTTTGCATGAAAAATCCATAGAAAAATTCTTGCATGTATCATCCCAAAAAATCATTGTTACAGACAATAAACTTTCAGTGAAAATATCAATTTTTCTTTAGTTACTTAGAGAAGTATTTCCTTCGTGTGATTTCCCAAATTCTTCGTAAAACTGACAATATTTATACTGAATTCAGAAACTTACATTCCAGCATGTGAAGACAAGGTTGATAAGTTAATTGTTGGATTTTCATAAAAGCTATAGAATCATGCTATCATTAACTAAAAAATCCTTTAAAGCAAATATATTACAAAAACTTGAACATGATTATTCAACCATATATGCAAACTTGTTCGTGATATCTCGAAGACAAATATTATGAAAAAACATAATATTTCATTTTCTATCAACTGAACTAATTGATGAAATAGAATAGAAGCATTTTGAGTGGAGAGAATTCTCTAATATTATTCACAAAAAATCTTCACAATTTGAATTTCATTGTCACTACTTCCCCGCATCATTGTTTCGCATAGGAATCATTTCGCTCATCGATTCAAAATTTACACTAAAATCAATGGAACACTTAAGTAGAAAAATCCTATCAGCCTTCTATCTTGCCTTTCATTAGCAGTGTCAACCGCGTTCAACCGAACTCATCATAACGTCGGTAAAGAATTTTACAGAGGCAAAAAGATTTTGGCAAACTCGACTCCTACCTAGCGCGAAGAATGCCGTCGAGAGAGAACTAACAAAAGTTCGTAAGAGGTCGAGCTTGGCTGTCACATTCCTCAATTCTCTTATTTCCTTTTCTCGAGAAACTCATCGTTTACCTCGAAGGCGAAAGAAAGCGGATGGCGTGCCACCTCAATAAAGTGCAACCTTCGATTTTTAAGTGAGATTATATGAGGGGTTTTGTTCTGGAGAAGATGATGGTAGAAAGCGTTTCATTTTTGACTGAATTAGATCTTAGATACTCGAGTTTCAATGTGACATTTCAGATTTTCTTAAAATTTCTTGTGATTTCGTACACTGTGATTGCATATCTCCAAATAAATTTCTCACACAGCTTCGATGAAAATGCTGCTAGAAAATATATTTCAGTACATTTAAATCACGAATTAGCAACATAACTAGATCCTTATGATTTAATGAGAAGAAAAACAAGGTGTGTATGTGTGTGTTCGTCGATATGGACTTAAATGACAGTCAAACTTGCTTACTTTTTTACTTTCTTCTTTCCCCCACTCTGTGGAGTGCTAGACGATGCAAGACTTCTCAAACGAGCACGGTCCTCTATATCAGTTGCGAATGATCTCGGCTTTACCATGTCTTCATTGACGACTTGGAACCATATCACCTTGTGCCTTCCATTAAGGGCGGGAGCGAGTGATACTCGCTTCAACATGCGCATTTACATCGCTACCAGCTATGAATCCGTCTGCAGGTGGCAATTTATCAACTTCGTCTTCAACCTTCTCACAGAAATCATGCTTCTCTACAGTAGGTCTACCGATTAGTGGCGCATAGAGAGAGAGAGAGCAACATGCCACACGGCTTCACCTACCAAATGACTTTTATACAGATGAGTTTGTAATTATGCCGCTTACCCTCCATGACATTATTAGCCATCGCACTTCTCATTATTACACCGACACACATACAAGAATTTGCAGTGTCCCGATTAAGAACTTTTCCAAAATTTGAGCCTGGCTAATTTTCGCCCCTACGACAGATGATCATGGTCTGCACAGTGTACACAGGCACACATCCACCAATTACTGCCGGTATTGCATATGAATGCAATGCTTAGTGATTCCTATATGTTGAAATTAAGAAACTTCTATTACTATGGCTTACAGAAATGTAGTGGAGCAAAATTCTATTAACACATGGGCATCATGAAAAACCAAATTAGTCAAATCAATCTTCTATCTTGACGAATTTTAGACCAAAGAAGCACCGATTTATCGCTAGGCTTTCGCTCTATCAGTTCTTGAAATCGCGGTTGTTCTGCTTCTGATTATCCCCTGTTTGCTCATTCTTTCAAGTTTCGATTTCACATCCTTCACAATAAGTGGCTTCAGTGAATCTTCTTGCACTTTCAGCATTATATATTTCTGCTCGATGAAAGCTGTGATGCTACTTTCCGCTTGCTGGATGTTACCTTCTTTCTCCCGATCGAGACGATGTTTCACCGCTTATTTGCTTCTTGCTTGAGATTCGATCTCATTTTAGTTGAGGTCCAGCAGCATGCTGTGCTGTCGCATCACGTTTGCATTTGTGTGTAGAATGATCATCGCCCGTGCTCATTTCACTTGGAAGCTTCGAGCTTCAGTTTTCAAAGAACTTCTTTTTTCAGGACTGATACAACATGTCTACTTTCCTTCTTGATAGCATTTCCACCACTTCACTGCTTCTGCTACGAAGAGCACCCACATATTAATAATGCCTACTTTTATGCTATGTTGCTTTAAACCACTACCGTTCTGTGTATACCGTCTAGTGATTCTTCGCACCCTTTGCCCATCTAAGGGCCGCCAGAAACTAAAGGTCGTTTCATTTTGATATCTCATAATTCATATTTGCAGCACGTTTTACGCCGGATGCTCTTTTGGCGGTGAGGTAACCTGACTATTTACCCATTGCTGGACCCCTTAAAACAATCTTCCAGCGGTCATCCGACCCCACGCCGTTGTCAATTCCGGAGACTTCTACCTCCACAGTTCAGATGGCATTTGCTCCATCTAGGACAACTTCTCACACCACTCAAAAATATTGCTCAACTCACATTACTCCCACGTGCCCACAGATGACCGGTTGCATGACGTGAATTGGTCGGCTATTCCACCGATACAGTCCCCGCGCCGGTCATGGCCACCCTGAGGTGTTCACAGTTTCGCATCGGCAATCAAAACAGAAGTATGACAAAGTATGATACATCTTAAAAAAGTACGACGTCAAAATAAAAGTGAAAGCTTGAGAATCACCTGAATTTAGCGGTCACCCATGACTTTTTAGACGATATGAAGTACAATAATGTTTTACTGCCTTCTTTTGATGCCATTTTCCTCCTAACAAAGACAGCTACAGAAAATATTCACGGCTTATGACAGAGACCTATTCTATGGATTCCTAGAACTGGAGAATGATTTTGAACGTGTCCCGAGCGGTCCAATGGACCACGATTTACCCCACAGCCCTATGAATTTTGAATACCCAGGTACCCGGGTTCATGATATGAGCGATTTCTACGCAAGTATATTGTGTTAATTTGGTGCTACAGCTGAAGTCGAGAACATTACTTTTACAGAACTAATTCCATATTTTCCATGCAAGTGCTTTAAAATTATTGAAAATGTCATTCGACAAAAACTTCAGACACTCAGACAATCGTTCAAAGTTAAAGAATTCAGTCCACATTCATACGCGACAAATAAGTATTTTGACTGCTAAAATTGCTTATCAAAGAGAAAATGCTCAAGAGGAGAAACAGGAAAAGATTGTTTTAACTTGTACACTTTAAACAAGGAAACATGTACATGAATTGAATCGTTTTTCTGATTCTATCGTACCGCGAGTGTGAATGCTGAATGTTATGTCTATTACACATACTTATATCAACGAGAAATGAAAGTAAAGCTTTCGAGTTCTTATCATTTATTAATCAACAATCCTTCTAACTTTGCGAGCCAGCAAAATTCCTGCTATTCACCTTTTGACATAGCTCCTCTGCAAAAAACGATAACTGACATTTCTAAGTCTGACTGGTGAAAAACATTTCTCATGCCGACCTTTCTCCGCCCTTTGATCATATTAGCGTGTAAGCCAACAATTTCACAACACGACTCTTTGCCTTTCAGCAGACAGTCAAGTGCACGTAGCAAAGCTTTAACTTTCTTTCATCTCCTCCACCTTACTCAAGCCACTTGGCATCAACATTCGAGCACGATCAACTTCTCAAGTACACAGCCAGCCAAACGGCATTCAAGTTTGGCAAGAATGCCGCCAGAGAGCATAAGGAAAAGATGGGAGAACGACAGTTATCTTGCTCAGCACATGATCGAGGACATGAAAAAGAACATTGTCATTGTAATGCATGTCTGAACACGTCAATATCATTAACTAATCAAGCAGGCAAAACTTGTTATTGAAAATGAGTATGCAGGCATGTGGTTTTGCAAACGTTCGCCTATGCAGATTTTCCAGCTTATGAACGGTGGACACGGTCAATAGAAGATCATGAAATTGTTTCTAAAATTCACTGATAAATTTGGAAAGTACAATATTTCCATGAAATAGGATGAGAGTATCAATGCTAACGTGATTGGCATTCGACACGCGTTAAATGATCTTCATACCACTTAGTTCGATTGACGTAGAAACTATGCAAAAATTATCGTTAAGGCATCATGAAAATACATTCAAAAAATATCGCTTTTCTCTGTGAAATCCATCGGCAATTTGACAAGCTATGATCTTCCACGAAAGGTCAATGAGAACCTCAACCGTCTCTGCAAACATGCAAGAACATTGAATGAATCTTGTGTCATTTTGAAGTGCTCGGCGGTTAAGAGAAAACCTATCCGAAACCGATCGGCATTTTTGAAAACCTTCGTTCTGCAATAATTCTTCAAAAATTATTTATATCCGAAGCAACATGAATTAATTGAATTATTAAAAAATGTGCGCAATAAAGCTATAACGAATCCGCTGTTCAACAGAATTCTACCCGGTTCTCTTCTTGTCAGAAAAGATTATACATGTAAATCCAATGAAAAGCAGCCTCAATTATTCTAAGTACGAGGCTGAGGGTTGTTGAGACCGAAGAGAGGATATGGCGGTCCTCCGATGCTACAGGCCATAATATGCAAGGGCTAGCCAAAACTATATTGATCTGACACCGTAAGTTAAGATGCTTGCTGAATCTGAATATGCCTAGCTTCATAAACCAAGGTATATGAACACCTGAGTGCATGACGCGAGGCATTCCATGCCAAAAATTGCAGTTCTTTACTCTTGCGTTTTACTTGATCAGAGAAAACATAGAAATTGCATTCTTCGAAACTTCTCTTTATTTCCCAATAGATTTCCATGAGCTTTCTTTGATTCCGTCTAACAAGAAACAGAGACGAGTAAAGAACTTTGCAGACGCGCAGATTCGCAGGAGTCATAGGGTACACAGCAATATGTGACACTGGTGTGGTATGTGATACACTAATATGGATAATGCAACAACGAACTGGCACAAATAAAATCAAGTAAGAATATTTGGAAAAAAGTTGGCTTCAAAAAAAAATCATACAGTGATACAAAATCATACGGTGACCTCTACTGGCTGGACTCTGTCCTTCTTTCAAATGCCTGAGGTACATTTCAGTCAATAGTGACTATTAATTTTTTTGATAGATGCTTATTTTTCTCTACTATAAATTTAATTTTTGAGGCTGTGCATCCTAAATGTAAAGACCGCGCTTGGTCGGGTTTGAGCGTCCAGGATTTAGCGGTCGAAACGCAATCGTCCTGACCAAGTTCCTGTTGACGACCTCATTAGAAATAGTCAAATAATTTGTATGCAAATTTTGTACAATTTTATTTCACGTTTTAGCTTAAGGAACTAATATTAATTCTCTTACACACCTGGTAGATTTTAGATAGCGTAATCCCGCTGTGCTAGCTAGATCTGGTATTTGATTGGAAACAGACCTGTCCTCTTATCATCTGAATGGGCAGACTGTTAAATAGGATATTTTCAATATATAAGTGATGAACATAATATTGAACAGAACGACTTACTCGCCAATTTATTACACATGAGGAGAGGAGAAGCGTTGTTTGTCCTTCTCGTAAGTATTTTTAAATTTTAGGATAAAAAAATTTTCTTTTAAATCATATTTTGCACCTATTAAAAATTAACTAGTCATTAGCTTGTTTTTTTAAAAATTTTGTTACCTTGACGCACTTTGCTACGTTGAATTCAAACGTAGCCTAGGACAACTTTAAGCAGGCTCAAAGCAGCATGGTTTGTTAAGTAGTGAATGTGCTCAACAAAACATCAAATGCCATGTGACTTGGAATAAAGTCAAGCAGGTGATGGCCATCTGCTTTTATACGAGAGGATTTTTATTACATAAGGGCATGGTTTCATCATTCGAACATGAATTGTTGGGCCACCATTGAGTCTAACAATTCTAAAGATCCCTCAATTCTAGAGCCTCTCTTATGTCAGAGTCGGAGTGGACGTTTTCACATCACCGTTTCAAGTAATATCCATGGGCCACTTTGTATATGAAAAACAGTGGCGGGCCACACGTTGCCCACTACTGCCGTAAAACGACTCAAATACTACAAAACATTCGATTAACTGCTTGCATTTACTTTTCTTGTTGACTATGAGAAATCATTAAAACATCGAAAGAAACAATTTCTTCTTTTCGAATTAAGAATGTTTACATTTGATCATCAATGAGTAATTTTGAAATCCGCAGACGAAGTCGAGCGATCCACCAATTGGCTTTTGTGTCTTAAATAACCATACATCCTACCACCAATTTATAAATACGCTGAACACAACATCATCGTCTCAGACTTCAATACTATGTGATGTTACAATACACGATGACAGGAACTCCATGATCAGCACTTTACATTTCTTCAAGGTGAAAACACGAACTTGTCTCCCCCAGGACCATTCAACTATCTATTATCGACACACATGCAGCCAGCAAGACAACAGGCGTCTCCTGGCCCAGTTGCAATCCAACGACCTGAATCCGAGCCACGCATGTCTCCCTGGCCATCGGGAGACGAGTCTTAAATTCAGGCAGCCCGGAAATTTGACAAGAATTGAGACAGAGCATATGTGGGCGGATTGTCCGAGGCAACTCGCACCACCGGCATTCCAGGTTTAATTTCCTTATCTATTTTTTCTATATACATGTATTTCATTATACAATTCACCAACAATTTGAAACATAACCAAATTCCATCGAAATGATTATGAGAACAGAATCGAAGCATAATTCCTGATTTGTTATGAAGTCGTCAGACTGACATCAAAATTCGAAAGTCGACTTTGCAAAACAGCAGAATCCTCATAATTGTGACATGCTAATACAAGATGACAACGCATTGCAAATTACGAGTTATATAAGGCATCATTTTGCATCAGCACATCCATAAAGTCAAAACCGATAACTAAGCCTTTTACCCAAGATTTTCAATCATGCCTCTCAAAATTAAAGACATCAAAAAAATGAGATGTGAATGCATAAGCCACATGGATTTCGTTAAAACATAATCGCTCTCTCATGTTCCAGAATGAACAGGTTGTAGGTTCTATTTCGAATAGGGCAAATTTAAACTAGCCTATACCTCGCATGCTACTTTTGGTTTTGAAATCTACATTACTCGTGGGCATCACAAACTTTTTATACAGCTGTATATAACTTTTAATTTTCATAATATTCATTACATAGGATATATGAAAGGTCTTCGAGAATTTTGAAGATTGAAGATGGGTACAAGAGTTTTCAGCACTGTGTTGGACGCGTGGAGGGCGATATGGGTTGAGGCAGTGTGTACAAGACGCCATCCTATCTTCGAGAACTGAAGATCGGTGGCATGTGTTCCAAGAGTTAGAGTCAGATCACTTCAAAAGCCACTCATCGAGGGGTCATGAGACTCGTCAGTAGGGTCTTGGCAGTCGGTGGGACGGGCGGAAGGTCAACTCCGAGGAACGGTACAGTGTCAAGGAAGGAAAGTCCCTTGACAGGAGTGGAAGTATTAGGGTGTAGGAGCTCGCATTTTTTCTGAAAAGCGATGTAAATCTAGTATCGTTTAGGATGGTAGGGGTATCGTTTAGTAAAATGGTAGGGTGAAGAAAGTAATGAGAAACATCATTATAGGGAAGGTAGTGACCTGGGTGCCTGAGGTCAGGAAGCCACATAATATACAAAGGGAAAGTGACAGTGGAGGGACTCACTGAACCGCTGAGTTTCGCTATATCAAACAAGTCAATGTCTCTGCCTGGTAACGGTTGCTATTGTTCAGTATGTTCGAAGTGGGCCTATGTGGTGGTTGGAACTTGGGGAGTCAGGAACAAACTATTCCGATTTTAAGTCACGTTATACTATATAAAATAGCGTTATTTCAGTCAGCGCATTATTGCAAATAACAATGTAGACAAATTGATAATTTCAGCCTGTTTAATACCGCGAAATATCGATTTGGAATTTTGGATATAGATACTATACTTTTTGCAAAATTAAAAATCTTTCATTTATGTTAAAGGATACACAGAGCCCTCTAACATATTTCTTGAATTGGTAAGAGTCAAGTAGTTTGAAAAATTTCAATTATTATTTCTGATCATGATGTACAAAATTCTTTGATTGCCGTCCAACAATCATCTTCATGCACAAAATTCTTCTATGTATTCAATTGTGATTCGATAAAATCAATTGGGATCTATTGATTACCCAAGCATGTTTCATTTGGGTTCCGCAACCTTCAAATTTCCATTTCACATGCTTTCCCTTGCTTCTTAAATCAATGTTTTTATAACTTAATCTTCCATGATTTGAATTTCATTCAAAGTGAGTTGTGTGTGAGTGAGATTGAAATTTGGCAGGTACGGTAATCAACATCCAGCTTTGATGTTGTATCGCAAACCTTTTGCGGAGCATTTTAAATGAAACGACAATAGTTTATCATTCGTATCGGAGGTGTTATTTCACATCTTATATCCTATTTGTATAATACTCTCGTCCATTATCATAGCCTACTGAAGGTCAGCGAGACAAGGCAATTGGTTACACGCCAATCCCTTCCTGTCCGAGTTGGTGGTTTCATTTGAGCGGCTTCCCCTTTGTGGGAACATTACTGGTGATGGAGACGTTATACCTTCATCCATCTTCATCTAACGTTGCGACGAGCTTCCGTCGAAGTGACCTGAATTCGGCCAGTCGTTGAATTTAATCACATCACAAGAATTCGAACCTCTCCGATAGTGCTAAACGACAGACGAGAGACGCAATGAGATTGTGGACTAGAAAATCAACTTGAACGACACTGAGATTATTGTGGCCGTATTAATGTGGGACTTACTCATGACTCATTAAGTAGATGCAGGGTCCGATGCTGACCGCTTTGATGAAGAACACTAACAGTTAATTTATTCTAGACAAAGTGAGTCTAAGCCCGACTTCCGATTATTGTATTCCAAAGCCTAAGACGGTCGATTTTCTATGATCGCTCACTCACTCAAACTATAATGAATTCCGCTTTTAAATCCACCAACGTACACACCTATAAATACTAATAGAATGAGAAACTGTGCTGCCAGTTTATACTGCGATCAGCTGCTATTTCTTAGCATTTCCTAAATAAAATGATGCTTTAGCGTCACTACTCACCCATACTGCGGGCTTGGACGGTGCTGGCATGGTCAGACTTTAATCTGGAGCACTGTGGCACTTTTAGTCCGGATGCCCTTCCTGTCGACTTTCCATGACACTTTCTGGGTTCGACCTCTAAACCAAAAGATCGCTAGGCCAAGCACTTAATAACTGTGCCACGGAGACCAGCATTTCTTAGCATTTCCTAATTAAGTTATATCAAGACAATTTAAAAAAATTGATAATATCTTGCTACAATTCAATCACCTGCGCCTTCAGAAGTTATATTCATTAATCTCAGATAAAAAAGGTTTCTTTCAAAATTATAAATAACAAAATCACTGATTTGCTGTTGTTAAGCATTCCAGATCACATTCATACATCTACAACATTGATGCAACAGGTACTCTTCATTGTCACCTTGAGTGCAGCCAACAATCACATCTCAAAAATTGGAACTTCAATAAGTCATACAATGCAAGTGGCAGTGGTGAGTACTTAAATTCGCATCTCAATATAGAGTATGATGCGAAAAAATACGACGTTGAATGAACGTCAAGAATACAGCGGCACTTTGACAGACGTGTACGTGCCCAAGTGCGTGTAGGATTAACAAAGGTCCCGAAAAAGTTCATCCTGTGTTTACCTAGACATTGGGTCGTGTTGATTTCGCGCTGATTCTTTCAAAACTGTCGGCGCCTGTTGAAGTTTATGACTGCTCTTCGGCAGGCGATGAACTCGGGGAGGGGACTTAGTGAATTATTGAAGTCGCAATCATTTTATTGCAGGGCAGAGGAGGTGTAAACGAGACGATTGCCGCATTTTTGTTTGACTGTTGAGAGGGAGATATGACAATTTCAAATTGTCGGTAAGCATTCCTTACAGAGTTAACAATGAAACCGGAATTTTATGAAAATTGTAAACGACATATGATTCGTAGATTTTTGTCTGTCTGCGTCCGCCTCCGTGTGTCCTTTTCTCTTTGCCATGCATTTTGTTTTTAAATCCAACAAATATTCCTATCAACACATGCTCGTTTAATGCTCACTCAAGTCTTCATAGACCTCAACTAATCATTTCATTTTCAATATTCCAACTCTACTCCTCCTTCACTCTCAATAATCCCTGCGACTTTCATCTACTGTTATTATTTTCATGATATTTGAGATATCGACTACTATCTCAGTCTCTATTTGTACTTTCTGCTGCCCTCAGCAGCAAGCATCATCCGCTACGAATCGAAGTCATCAAACATCCTAAAGATAGAGAATATCGCACTTCTGAGTGTTTTTCTTTTCTCCGACGTCGATGCAGCCACGTGTAGATTGGAAGATGGATCTGACAGCCAGTCACTCCTTCTATTGTGGTTAAATTATGATAACCGCCGGGCAGCCCTAATGGGGACACAGACAACATTAACCGAGAGAAATTGGGTGATCACAAACCATAATTAGAAAATGAAAAGATGCCGTATTAAAAAATAGTAGAGAACAGTTGCTTTTAATATGCTGAGGATTAAGAAAGTGAAAAAATTAATGATAGAAATAACTAGGCACTTACAGAGTAGTAAGAATTAGTAAAATCACTCGAGTTTCATCCAACTCAAAACATAAAATCGCACCATTCCTGTTCAACTTTTCCAATTCTAAATAAATTGATTCAAGCATCGAAAGACGGTAAAAATGAATTATTTTCTTGTAGCTAAAATCATGCACTTCGATTAATAAACGAAATGAAGATAAAATGTAGCAAAGCGCAAACTTAATATCTGTTCAAATAGACTTAGGCATCTATTATCAAGCTGCAATCATGCTTACTTCATTGGGCATGTGCTTGAATGCAAACAGCACAAGTATTATGTCTTATGTATTAAGTCTTTTCTCTAATTGTTAAAGTTATTCATCAAACACAAATTTAAGTTTTTCAATACTCGGATGAAAGGCTGATCTGAACATGATGTTTCAAATTTATGAAAAACAGTTTGGTGCCAAGGATCGTTTGACGATGCAAAACATTTCAATCGATCAGTACCTCAGGAGTTGATGCGAAAGGTTAGTTGTACTTCTTTGCATCCTCTCGTGCGGCCTGAGTAGGCGAAAATATAGGAGATGAACGTTGCCACTAACAGCAAGGCCTGTTAATAGGTTGAAAATATTATTGTGAGATTAAAATTCTCCCTCAAATTTGCCGTCAATTATTTTCAAAAATTATATACATGTACACCACGCAGAATCATTAATATCAATCATAAAGAAGTTAAACGCCTACATGAAAAGAAATTAGCTATAGAAGCGGAACTTTCCGTGGGTAAGTCCGGGAACGCGCAATTTGTCGTCATTGACAACAGACAAATTTTCGCGTGTGCATTATACGTACGATTGCAAGGATGATTGTCACGAAACATAGTATTTGTATTTCTTAAGCCCACGATCTTACAATAACAATAATATTCACCTCTACTTTTCTCCTAAACTACAGTGAACAGTATAATTTGATCATTGTTTAAAGTTCACGCCGAAATCTTATGTATAAGTGATTTGGATGTAGGCCTGTGCAGACATAAACCAACATGTTGTTTGTCAAACGAAAGTACATTCGCAATGACACAGTACTTGCACCAATAAACGGAATATTGTAGTCACATGCGAAATATTTATCGCATAAATCAGTAGTGGTCTATGGACCAGACAAAACTATTGATATACAATAGTTAAGCCTGATTTGAATCCTGTTTAGATCGCTAGACAAGATTTAGATGTGTTTGACCATTGACTTCCAAGAGATACTATCTATATGCTAGACAATATTTGGATGAAACCTATGTGCAAGGGAGAAGGGAACTATTTGATAAAAAAAGTGCTGAAGTTTTACGGCTGTGTGAAATATGTCAATCATCCACCGATCACTCATCTTCTACAGCTGATTGACAGCAAGATAGTGTCAAGTTGAGCGTGAGAATCTTTGATGTCCAGTCGAGTTGCGAACTAGCTTGTGTTGACCACTTCTTGTCCTTGTTCAACAGTGACTGACAGAAATCACTTGACATTGCTTCCGCAAGGTCCAATGTACTTCTTCCGCTTTATACAAGTCTGCAATGGATTGGGACGCCGGAATTCCGTCAACTATGTGGACGAACGGGAGATGTCTCACTTATAATTTTTCTGCCTTGAAACACGATCAGTGTCCTCATCATTTCCCATCTCAAATGATTTTAAGATTACTTACAATTCAATCTAGTCCCATATACGTATTCAAATTGGTACTTGTATGATAAAATTGCAGATGTGTTATTCTTGAAAATTGAGCTATAGACAGTTTCAAATGACGCCACAATCGCTCTGTGACAGATAAGGAGGGCTATCCAGATCGGAAATTGATCCTGTCGGAAAAAAGTCGAAATTCGTGCTCTATTTGCACTCCTTCAGATACGGTTTCATAATTCTACTTAATGTTAAAAACTCTCAAATGACCTTCAACATAGGGGTCTTGAAGGTGAACTGATATCCACTGCATCGTCTGCGGTCGCTATGCGACTTTAGATCTACAGACTCAGACAATGATTTGTTGAAATGTTGCTTCTTCAGTCTATCAGCTTTCACAATTGGATCTATTTGATACATCTGTCAGAAATCGCCTTCAGGTTGTAAACTGAGCTAACACTCCTATACTGAAGTAAATGCATGGGTGTGTTATGTATGTGTGTCGGGTTCGATAGAAGTTGATAAATCTGAAAACTAAGTATATAATTGCAATGTATCTAGATATTTAACTATACCAGGATAGGTTTTCTAACATGTGCTTATCACGATAATATACATGCCATAAAAATCAAGTAAAGAAATGAAATTGTGACTGTCAATCATGTAGCATGCAACAAAAGAAAATTTAGACGCGCATTGTGTGGATACATAAATGATTCAGGAAAATAGATTGAACTTAAAGTCCATTGAATAAGAAAACAGGAAACAAAAATCAATCAAGATTAAAAACTTAAAATCGCCGCATCCAAATAAATAAGACACATAGATGCCATGCCAATTATTGAAAAGCTTCTGTGGGCAGCTTTACCTGCTCTTGAGCCCTCTTCGTCAGTCATCTCATATGCCTTTTTGGAGTCCCATGATGGGACCACATAATTGCAATCACTACATTCCAAAACTCCCTTCACAAATTTATGGGATCCCTTAATTACCACCTGAAGATGACATGAAGTCGATGACGACCAAGACCGATTATATCTGGATATAGATCATTATCGGTTGTGGGGTGAATATTACTACAATTTAGAATGTCTTAACAAACTCGGCTGAATTTCTTGGAATCCCCCTCGCCGAGCGCTTGAAAGTGAACCACATTTACGGAATGCGAAATGAGTAGACTGGACAAGACAACAGTGAAATCAAAGTCAAAAGTGGACTATTCGTCTTAAATGTCTTGTAAGTTTCAAACCCGAATACATTCATTTCATAATCAACGCAAAAGAGACGATTCGGCTTCCGCTTATCAAAAGACTTTCTGCAGCTGTTGTTAAATTCCAAATGGTAAGAACTTTAAAACTTCACTTAGCATTTCAGTCTTCATGAAAAAGTAGCGAATAACTGGAATTAAATTCGCCTCCAATTTCTAAACTCAACAGCTCAGGGGGCCATCTGGGAGTACAGAAGATATTCACAGTCTGTCGCGAGGCATTCCATTTTCCCATGACTCATCTTCGCCTTTACTTAATATGCAAAACGTCTCACTTCGGTCTGGTCTCGCAGGAGAACTACACTACGTTGGAATGCGGCAAGTCAGCGGAAAGATATGTGAGGACAGAGAGAAGAGCGCTGAAAACTGACGTCTACTGAGACACAACCGCTTTATCACGGCGGCACGACCTTACCATTGAGGGCTGCCGATGGACAATCTCTTTCATATTTACATATTAACGAAGTCGGAGAAATTCCAATCAAAAGTCAATAATCATAGTACTTCATCGGCTGAATAGTTCGCTTCGATCTCAAAATATGATCACAAATTTCAAAGATTTTCGGAATATGATATTTTTATCCACGAATAGACAGCATTGGTCGATCCAAATGTAAATAATAATAGTAATCGAATATGTCAGTTTACTCAATATTTCATGAGCGACGTTATCACCTAGCGCTCTGAAAGGCCTCGAACACATGACCTTGATCAAACATGCGCTCGTAGAGGCGTATTTACTTCACTATCGTTTTTTCAAAAACAAGATCACAATAGTGAACAAGTACTGTCTAATGTCTATAACTCTCCATACTAAGCGTGCTCGAGTCCAATCTGGGATGTCATTTACTTGGATAGACTTCCGGAATATAATCGCGAGGAAAGGTCATAGCGGAAACTCTTTCACCTATTGGGAGCGACAACACTTGTCCTCGCATAAAACCCCGTCCGGAAATATTAAGTGAAAGACATAGCCTCGCCTGGACTCTTTGTCTTCCAAATGCTTGCCAGTTAATGCAGTTCTGACAGCGTAAAAAACTCTCACATAAAACCTCGAGGAAAGGAAATGACCAGCCTACGTAATGAGAATGGCAATTGACGCTCTGAGGACAAATTCTGATTGAAAAACATAGGCCACAAAACTCATCCATCATAGTGGCTTGAGTAAGACATCCGACAAGCTAGCACTCGAGCGCTCTGTTGGCAGTTATCATTGACCGCTTCCAGGTCATAAAACCATGATTGGGATCCCTTCCTACCAGCTTTTATGGCAACACCCGTCAGTAGAGCACTGCCAGGCATCGACAACACCCGCCGATAGAATTCAATCCTCAGTCTCAGAAAATCCAAATGTTGAAGAATTGTACACGTGGTTGCAGGGTTGATATATCTTACCAAAGTTTTCACACTTAAATATATCGATGACGTCTCGATCCAATATCTTTGAATATCGATTTTAATGAAATTTAGACTTTGCTGTGAAATAATTCAAAACACATTTCCCTAAACAGTGCACCGTCCGCCGGAAATCGAAAAAGTCGACATTACGTAAACAATATACGACAGGGGTGCGCAACTTATTTTCGTCCAGTGCCAATATTTTTGAGGAAAATGTTGGTGGTCCATTTTCATTTTTCATCTTTGATTTGTGCAATTCGTAGCATTTATACTTAACAAAGCAATTGTCGCTTATCTAAACCCCAATTTCATTCATAAATTATTTGCGAATGATTTAAGTTTAAGACAATTTAATTTCGTGGGAAGAGTCCACAGAATGCAAGTTTGCACAATCAGTTGTACTTAAAATCCTTATTTAATTATACGTCTCGCAATATCGATGTTGTTTTCATATAAGAATTTCCCGCACAATGAAAGTTTTCGAACTTCGCAGGTAACGTAAGTATGATAAATAGTCGTGTAATAGCAGTAAATACGTGAACATGTGCATGCACATGCACATTTAATGAAAAGCATATATCGTTTGATGAAATACTACGTATATCACATGAACAGCCCTACGGTGTGTATACGGAAACTGCGGCCAGTGATTAATATCTGTGCTAAGCGCTTTCCGATCGAGTTTGTGAACGAAGACTAGCACTAACTCGTTTAACTGATGCATGACACGACAGCATCAGCTTCTGGTTGTTGATATGAGCGGAGAAAAGTGCGCGTGTATTTTCAAGTAAGAAGCAATGCATATAGAGACATAGATGTCGGTGATCAGGACTAGGCAGAGTAGCTGTCTGAGATTTTAGCAGCCATGGTCTCAGTCAGTATTTTTCTACATACCAACTACGTAGGTAACCAACCTCCTCTCAAAGTGGCTACGTTGTTCTATTGGAAATTAAAAAACTAGGTAACCACACTTATATACGCATTATAGAATTAAACTGACCGATGTCTAGAGAAATAAAACATTCAAAAATATGACTCAATAAATAAGCGTCAGTCCAGGATCACTCTTGACGTCTTAGACGGAATCATCTATATATCACCCACACTTTCATGGTGAAAGTGTTCGAGGATGGAAAGATTCGAAGCAAAAATTGGCTATTTGTCAAGAATGTGCTCTTCAAGCAGTACAACTATACTAATTTATGACATACTTTTGTATCTTTACACTATTTCAAAAGGAGCTGAAGAGATCAGATCTCATCCTGCCAGATGCATTGACCCTGCGCGATGCTGCTCTTCGGATATTGTCTGATATGAGAGACAAAGCAATTTCTGTTGGACAAGACGAAAATTAGAAATGTAAAGCAAAGGAAGCAACGAGGATATGCAGTGATCAAGAGCTGAAACATGGGCCCTGCATGATACGCCGAACACCAAAACGCAAAACATGGCATGGCTTGCTGCAGGACAGTCCAAACCCGCACTTTTCAAGCGCAGGATTACTAATCGCAATGCCATACTTTTGGTGGCTTAAACAGCGAACAAGAAGATCTCCATCGAAGCTGCTGATCCTGGGACGTCAGTGGATGCTGACTGGTGCATTCGAACTTTTGAGTAAGTGAGTGAGCAAACGAGGTTTTCAAGTGTACTCAGCGATCGGCATATTTCACTTTCCACCACTGAACTGAAGTAAAAATTTTCCGTTCATAAACTGAAGAACGAACTGAAATGATGTTTTTCTAATTATTTCAATTCCTATTGATATATTGACATTCAGACATTGACAGTGCTTTTTCCTGTGTCCAGATTCCCACATATTTTTGTGGTTAAGCAGCTAACATCTAAATTTTATATTCTAATGCCTGAATGTATAGGTAGCATCTTAGACATGTACGAGTATGTACATTGTATATGCATCAAAGAATTTTGTCTATCCCTTTGATATGTAATCACAACTTGAAGTATTTCATGAGATCATCAGCAAGCATTTTATGACGTCATTTTCTGGATCATCAACAAATGAGGACACTGAACTTTTTGGTGAGAGCAAATGATTCGAAAGTTACGCAAAATTTTTCTATCGCTATATAGGTTGCCTTGAATGATAATCGTCAGCGAGTAAAGACTTAGAGTAGATCGATGCTTTCTGTTTAAATGTCTGATAATTTGACGCTTTAGAAGATGGTATATTATGATGCCGAGTCGATAGCGAATTTTCAGAAACTCTCAGAAAAGACTTGCAAACTTTCAAATCAATGCACTATACATGTACATGATTTTAGCAGGACCCGCGCTTGAAATATTTTCAATTTTGGAATCATGCAGCTGAGTTATGCAAGGGTTTTTCTCGTGTCTCAAAGTCACTCGCTTTTATTCAGAAAAGTGCAGCTTCGTAAGTATTCTAAATGCGTCACAAACGCAGCTGTTTTCGTCTCACAAGTAACATGCATGGCCGAAAGTATAATTCTTGGTTATAATGCATTTATATGAAAGGAATAATTATGAGTAAAATTTGAATATTCCAATATGCTCTCATCTTCAACTGAGGATACATTGAAATCTTTTTATTTGCATCAGGCGAAAGTATGAAAAACACCGGGGCATCTCCTTGCAGAAATTGACCACTTCAATCAATAATTTTCATCCTGCACAGCAAAGAAAATACAAAAATTGATAAATTCGGTGATGACAACTCATACAAAACGGCACATTAACTCATACAACTCGAGCAAAACGGCCGCCCCTTGACCACATAGCCCCAAGCAGGACTGTGGAAACGGCTGTTCCAACAGTCGCTTCCACCTCCAGCGAAATAGGTCTCCTCCGACTGCACAGTACTAATCGTCACTAGTCGTGCTATTGCTTGCAGAGGTGATTATTATACGTATATAAAATAATCGGAGCTGCTATTTTGCTTTATACTTTTTACTATTTTAGCACCTAGAAAGCGTGTGCACACATTTTCTCATTTTCACATTTCTCGTGTATTCATAGCAGGGATGCGGAGTTGGAGCCATGGAGTCCTGTCACTTTTGCTGGAGTCGGAGTCCTATCAAATGATAGGACTTCGGACTCAAACCTATAACTAGACCCGAAATATAATACAAACAAATTATTTATCCTCGTGCATGGCTGTCACTGTCTTGATGTCAACTTTCTACGTAAAACAAAGGTACAATGACAGCAGTGCATGCAAAGCTTGTAATAGTTGAGGGAAAACCGTGATAATGAAAAAAGGATTGTCTTTTCACTCGGTGATTTAGTACAGAAGACAAGCCTTCCTAGCCTCGATCACACCTACGCACCAAAGGTCACATCAGAGGCAAAAATGAAATACTAGTTTGTTTGAGAACATTACCTTTTACCCTCGCGTTGATCGTGTGTGATGTCTCCTCCAAAGCGCATATTAAAATCGAAAGTGTCTCTATTTTTCAGAGAAGGATGGGGATGTTCCTGCCTGGTAGAGACTGGAGTAAAACCGTGTGAAGCACACGTCAACAAGATGGAAGGAGCCGAGCTGCATGCATCCAAATGCTTTGATAAAGCACAATATTAAAAGTAAGCCTTGTTCTTGAAAATCATAGTTAATTCCAAATGTTTGTGCTCAAGCTGCTTCTTATGGAAGAACCCTCGAGTCTGTACACCTTATTTTAGTCATTAGTCATTTTTGTTGACACATTCAAAGTCCGGGAATTATTAGAGCATTTGAACACATTCTTTATCGGAAATATATTTTCCCTACAAATTATCAAATTACTAGAAGACACGAAGTAAAATTTCATCATTAAAGAAGCTAACTTTGGGAACACGGTCGCATAAATGCAGCAGTTGATAACATAAAAATGGCATGAATGTAAGATGAACAAGAATATACGAGCACATACTCTTACTATACAATTTTAATTACATATATATTAAGTAACATAGCACACAACCTTAGACTTATAAAAATTAAACCCCACAATATTGAGACACACCTTTGGATGCGTGGAACAAATGTCATCAAAGTGAGCATCAAAGCGCGTTGCAGTGCTCTTGGAGAGCAATAAACTTACTCTTGAAATGCTGTCTTGAGCGTATAGCTCTCTAAAGTGTCCTCTCAAGCAAATGGTTACCCAGCAGAAATGCCTTAAAAATGCCCTGGCCTCAGCTATCTGACAAAATTTGGGAACTTGAACCTTCGATTTTATATTTCCTGAACTATGGACACTTAATTGCTACTTAATGGATCTTTGTCTACAAATCTTCTACAGGCGTTTCTATATTAACCTCGCGAGCCACAAAAATCCTTCACAGGCCGGATATGGTCCGCGAGCCGTTTGTTGTGTATCCCTGATATGCAGAGTGGTGTCCATGCCGATTCAACTGCCATTTTAAAAGAATATTTAAGGACATTCAAGGGTACTGACAGTATATACCCGAAGAATTGATCAACTGCCGTATTCAATTTTAAGATCAGAATGAGTCAGTACGACCTCCCTTACTCCGGTCGTTCGACTGGTACTTGCTATAAAAGTTGACTAACTGCAAGAGTGCCTTCAGAAAATATAAGCATCGAATCAGCATCGTAAAAAGGAATACCACACATAGCATGTGGCTACAAAAACGAGCAGACGTTGTCGTGAAAATGCACCATACTTTTAATTACGGAGGTAATGGCTTAGTCATACAACCTTAATCATGTTTACATTTTCGCTGCAGTCTTTACAGTACCAAAATAATCCTTTGATCTGCATTCATTTAATTCCCATCAATGAGCTCATGAAATTGGTAAATAATTATTTCATGATAAAATTCTGAGACAAATTTTAAACGATTGATCACTTTTAATTAACAAAGTTTGAAAACAGAGTACCTCTAAAATATGCTGAGAACGAAAAATTCAATGCAACAGAACAAGATTTCCTAATTTGGTGGAGAATTAGTATTATGTTATGAGGTATTCTAATCTGGAAATGAAATATTCTGAAAGAATATGTAATCGTTTTTAAATTCTCGAGCAAAACAATTAAGCGTATGAGATATCGATAATGAATAAAAATTGATAAGATCATGGGTGTGGTTATCTGAATTCCAGTGTCTTCGATTTCGAATTTGAAACTGATACAGGATACCTTCGAGAGCTCTCTCAGCACAGCAACTATGAAAATATAACTGAAATCAACAGTTAACTGCACAATCTTGCCATACACTGAAAAGCATAAATTAGACTTTGAGAATGTCAAGCATTGTCTGAAATTGTTTTCCTTTTCGAATTATTTGTCAGAGAAACTATAGTTCTAATCTCTGAAAAGCAACAAATTGTGTAAATTTGAACGAGAGTTCAGTTTCATTAACATTGTCTATGCACTTTTACACAACCACAAAAGCAGAATAAAAGAAATGTGAGGATGTGAAAGTGCTCACCAGAAGAAATTACCGTTGAGAAAAGAAAATTAAGGTCGAATAAGTTTCCGGAGAATCAGGAAAAAATATGGTGGAGTATGTGAAAACAGACTTAAAAAATATGCCTACAATGATGGACCTAAGTTGCTACAAAACAGAACTTCACAAAAAGTACAGAGATCTACATGTACAAAGTGAAATCCTAAACTAAATGATCAATTATTTTTGAAGCTGGAAAAATCATATCTCTGTATAATGATAACTTGCGACCAAACAGTTGCTTTTGCAAATGACGCAGTCATATTTCGAGAATCTTCTGCAAAATTTTTGTAGAACGCAATAGTGTTCATAATAACCTTCAGAGGCCAACCAAATTCTCAGGTGAGTACTCACAGCTTAAGACAACAAACAAACATGTGCGCAAAAGTATCACCAATTTGCGATGCGAAGATTGACAGCCTCTCTCAAGTAGCCCTTTAAAGAAATTCAATGAAGGCGACAGGAAGGAATGTGGGAGAAGCAACACTGATTCTCACGCTACACGCATATTGAACCACTCCAAGCTCTACAAGCCTCCCTAAGATATTTCCGCAAAGTACAGTCTCATCCATCCGCATCTCCCTATGTCTCAGAATTCTGCCCACTTACTGATTAATTAACACTGTCCTAGAGCTTCATTTGACAATTAATTCCCATCGTTCAAGGTTAATGAGATTGATGGCGATGGTCCACGACCTCGTGGTTAATCTTGATGCAGTATCGTGACACTCTATGCTTTGTTATTACTATTTTTTTTATTAATTTAGTTTGAATGTTTGGAACACGTTCATCTTCCGGTAACTTGGCTTGAGGATAACTAAGAATCCTTCTTTTTCAACAAAAGCTCGCTTCCAACATTATAACATTTGAAATAACGCAATGGATAAATGCTGTAAACTGTATATTCAAGAATGTCATCAGGATTTCAGTTTAGACCTGATATGAGAAAGTAACCCCATTGAGCCACATTGTTGTAACTACCCCTGTTCCAAAGTGTCATTGATGTGTGATGAGATAGCTTGGTTGTGGATTTCTTCCTGTTTGTAGATAGTATTTTTACATAATTCTTGTTCCACCCTTCTCTTCTTTGCTTGATGTAGGCCTATGCTTGTAAATATCTCTGGCTTGCCTTTTATCCATTTATGCTTTATGCTCATACACATAGAGTTTTTGAAATTTGCTACTTGGGTTTTGCTACTCATCGAAGCCTACTGTTGCCGGCTTGCTGGAAAGAGAATCAAAGGATCATCAACAATTTTGTCAAACAGTTATGGTGCCTCATCAAATTGATCAATTCACTCCTTTTCTCACAACCTACTCAGCAACAAAGGACAACAGAGACAATACGAGCTATAACTCAATTGGTGATATTCTACAGTAAGCTGTGCATTTTTCAAATAAATTCAGTAGCAACAAATGTCATTTTCTCTTTTGGATCGTAAAAGGTGTGAGCATAGAAACTCTGGCACTGAAATGATAAACTACAGGAATAGCTGCCTGCATTTCAATTCTCAGCTATAACCCCATTGGTCCTATTGAATGTCGCTTTTGGCCTACTAGAGCTTCGTTTCTCCAGAGTAATGGTAAAATATTCTCTCATCATGTTCAATTCAATAGATTCAAGAAAGTACAGTTATTCGTCGTGACACATGAATTCAATAATTTTCTGTGCTGTCTGCATTGAATTGTTCGACTTTTTTGCCCAACACCCTGTACAATCGGATAGAAAAAGATTAGAAAAATATAGTGAATGAATGACTATCCATTCCGAAAAATCATTATTGCAAAAATATGCAATAGTAGTTCCTAAAAAAATTAATGTGGCTTCCTAAGAAAATCAACTATCAGAAGATTATAGGATTTGGAGTCATTATAACTATTCAGGCTTTGACTCTAAGATTGAAATACCAACAATATAACTAAAAATGAATTAAAAATAATTATTTGCGATCTATAAAATCCAATATAAATCAAACTTTCATTTAATTAATGTGCAGCCTTAATACAACAACATAATTTGCACCACTGTGATTTGGTTAGTCTTAATTTGCCTGAACTAGTAACCAGTGTGAATGCAGAATTACTCTCTGAATTCAGTGACTTTATGAGCTTTTGAAATCCTATTGTCTCCATCAATTTCGCAAGTTGCCTTTTGAATTCCCTTTAAAGTCACAATATCGCTAATGAAATTTGGCATCATTATTGAAATAACTTTTTCATTAACTAAAGCTTAATTTTCCGGCTGGAAATCCAAAGCCCGCAGTCGCAAAAAATATGAGGACAACAAAAACTAGTCGCCTTAGATGGGTGGTCGCTAGGAGGGATTTCCACTATTAGTGGTTACGCTTGAATTATCTGAATATTCGTTCCCACCGTTTCATGAATCCTTTCTATATGATGATGGTCCGTGGATACTGAACGAAAAAAACTTAAATAACATACTCAACTGATTTATTCTAGCAATCAATTTATTTTGACATCTGTTGATTGCGATGGTGCGGACGGTTTTTGGTGAACAAAGGAAATCTCGAGAAATCCGTGCACGAAGACAAAAAAACAAAGAGATTCGATTTGCGAAATTTTATTTACACATTCAATAACGCCTACGCTTTTATCATCTACTTGACCTCACAATTCGCTGCAGACTTTTCGAGAGCCAAAACTTCAACTGTCCCATCGCCAATTATTTCGGTCACATTAATCACTACTGTCATCGACGGCGAACCTGCGTAGTTATGAGCTCACCTGCATCAACGGATTGTCTGGAAGTGATCTTCCTCCACTAACCCCGCCCGGCGCTCGGAACCGAATAATAGGAGTATAACTTTCCTTCGATAATCTTCGAACAAGCGTTAATTCGACATTTTCTGCAAACGGAAAATAAGGTCATAAAATTTACCATTTCTGCAAAGAATGCATCATAATTATATTCCTGTTCACAATGCTATACTAATATATTGATAGACCTAAACTGATGCAGTCTTGAAAATGTCAAATGTCCTGTTTATTGCAGAATAACTGATGATTGGAGAGTTTGACTATACTCATCGAAAGCAGTATTTTTACTGTGGACTGATGTACACTAATTCTGCAGTCCAAACACGAAGGCAGTTAGACTTAGTTTAAAAAAACCTATGCTTCGCAAAATTTCACTGGTTTAAAGTCAAACCATAGGTGCACCTAGATGACATCGTGCTTTCGAATGAATGGTAGGATATAACGTGTATGTACCTAATTTCAAGAGATCAGATTCGTGAAGGGTAAAATCGATTCGAGTCGGGTTGAGTTCGCGTCGAGTTGACTTGTGGTCAGGGCTGGAATATTGCAAGTGCATGGGACTCGATGTGCCGTTCAATATCATTGCTCGCAGTCAATGCTGCGTTCTGCTAACCTGCAAGATTGGACGAGCTAATAAATGTGACCATGATGATATTACACATCAAGAAAATGGCACGGCTTGAACACAGTGCAACATCAAGAGCACAAAACAAGAAACTTTTTACTTTCATGTTGTCAAATAATGTTCCTGCATCAATACACAAATCAGAGTATAATTTGTGATCAACCTATTTTCTGAACAAAATAATTATGTCCATTGATGAGTAAATTATAGAAATTTTGAATCCTAGAAATTGTGCCAGTGTTGGAGAATAACACGGCCATGGCCTGGAGCTTCCTTCATTATTGCACACGTCATACATTGCAAATGCAAATATCCCAGTCATTTTATTGCAATATAGCTTGTCTTCTGTTTAGCATGCGACAGACGGGAAAAAGCAGCTGCACCTGGCTCTTCAAATTCTCAAGGCAACCTGAACATTTGCCAGAACTTAAACAGACAGTGTCTGATTGAGTTTTTAGTCATAACTGACATCTCAATGCAGACTACCGCCATTAATATACGAAAATGTCAAGCATTATATCTCAGCAAAAATGACTGCGAATTCTGCACTGCATTTTGTGCACGCAAGCTCGCTTGTTTACGAATACAAAGAAAAAATATCGAAAAAAGGTTAACCTCCGAGTTAACTCACAAAGTTCAGCATTGTACGCATCTTTCTAAATGGTTTGCGATTACATTTCGATTGGAGAGTGCAATGGAATTGCAATGAGATCAAGCATGAAAACAACTCAACAGCAAGTCAGAGAGTTTCGTTTAAAACACAATCATTCTTGTGTAACATTGAAAGGTTTTAATCAATTGTTGGCGTAAGTGCCAGGTTGCATAATGCCAACTCATGGCCTCGTTAACTTCGACTCCTGCAGGCGAGCTTCGGATGTCAACAATTTTCATTGAATTTGAAAGAAAAGAAAGAGCAGAAGCAACAAATGAAATGAGTCAAAGATAGGTTATTGACAAGTAAAGTGTACAAATGCGCTGAAGGTTGTTATGTTCTAACAAATTTCATCAAATTGAAAATTCTGCGTGTGAATGAAAAATAAAAAACTATATTAGTAGCATAACAACGCAATTGAAATACAAGAAATCATCAGTCAATACAAGAATCACGGTGAAACATGGCTTGTTTTCTGAAATTCATTACAGACAAAATCTAACTCATATAATTATGTGTTCTCCAAGGCCCACCTTAGAATAAACAGCAAACAGGAGGTGAATGCATTGGACCCATGATACAGCGTATGAATGACATGGCCGGTATGTGTAGCACTTTTTTAGAAGAGAAATGTCTCATTTTAAAACTTTTACAGGATGCATTTTTAAGGATGCAACGATACGATTATTGAGAACTGGATCATCCGAAAAGCCACCATCACTTGGGCTATCAGAATCGGTGTATAAAAGCATATAATGAAAAATAATGGTAATGATATTTGACAAGAGCAAATCACAAAATGGGCCAAAATCGATGTGTTTGGACACCACAAATTTGGCCAGCAGATCGCCGAATTGTAGCTGCAATGGATCACTCCCGAGGGGACATACCAGATAAATATATCTACTAGATAAAATGGGGCTACAGACTGGTCCTCTTGAGGGGTAGATTAAATTTTAGGAATAGTTAAGTCATCAATTGGTCCATTAATAGCAAGTCTAGTTCCCTATTTCATTTTCTTCATGGAGAAGTTCCAGGTGAGACGCTGTAGGTTGATTCTAACAAGTTCAGTACCTTTTCTATACTTAATTATGCATTTTAAATTTTCATTTTTCAAAGTTCATCACAGACATATCATCTTGTACAGCATGGCTTATCTTATTAGTTTATTTTATGTTGCTAACTGAGATTCCTAGGGAATGATGATTTTCATTTAACTTCTCTACTTGTGAAACGGACATTCTTCCTTGTAGGCGTTCCACAATTTCCTACAAGTTCTTTGTCAAAATTAATACTACATGGAATTGCTGGTTGGAACATGTGGCCATTTGCTGTCGTCGACTGCTCTGTAATACCCTCATGTGTTATTTGCCATCTGAAAGGTAATTATATGATCTTGAAGAAGCACTAAGTAACATGACTGTCCTAGAATCTCTGCCCACCACATGCAATTATTCCAGCAACACCACTTTTTTCATGAGAAACATTTGAAGTCAAAATAATGGGTTGGAGAAATGAAATGTACGTCAAAACATACGCAATGGTAATGACTTCTGAAAACTTCTCGGAATGCTACTTGAACTTATCGATAGTACGTGAACCCCTGCAGATCGACATATTTAATGTTACATCATCCCATTCATTTCTGAACAAAAAATATCACATCAGCATTATTTAAATGATTATAAGCGATAGTTACGATCATCAGTCATCCAGGCATTCCAGCATGTATTGACCACAGAGTGAATAATTATTCCGAATCAATTATAAACAATGTCAACTCAACATTGTCTTAGTTTACTTCACGCCCTTAAATTATTTTTTTTTCTTTGGTGAGGTTTCTTATTATTGCATATTATTCTAACAATCATGATCATTTGATGAATTGAGAATCATTATATAAATGATTTTTTGAGAGTTGACGTCGTATTTGTTCAACACACGCAAGTGCGGTCAAGAACAGACGGCAGTCCACGTCCTACGATGCGAGTGGTTCGGACGGCAAGATGATATAGTCACAGTAGACGAGACATTTCGTTCCTAGTTATTGAATGCTGATATTCATTTTTAATCATGAATTGACTATCATCCTGTATTTGTTCATGCGAATATATATATATATATTTGAGAGTTTGCAGTCTACTTATTATGATTAATGAAAATGCCTCACTCCGAACAAGCATTATTATTGCTGGAATCATGACCTAAAAAAGTAGTACGGGTTTCTTGTCAGATTTGCGGAACTTTATGGAGCTTTTATGCCTTGTGGTGACAATAAAATTTGCGTAGAAGGTGCATAAGAAATAGTGTTATTGGGGTAGAATGATAACCGACCTCATCCAACCCACTCATAATGTGCATGAAAATGATCAATTTGCGATGGTTTTGTAGCGAATTATTCCGAAAAAAGCATTTGTTTTGAACGACAGTAGGTTCTGCGATATCATATATAATATTTGGATTAAGGTGTTGGAAAGTGTTGGCTAATGTGCTGTGTACAGACGTGCTAAATACATTACATATACGAAAATAGCAATATAGTTAAACACAGTTCGATTTAGTCATTTGATTGGTTGATTCAGAGAAAAATTAATGGCCTAAATCATTGACCTCTGATATAATATTTCATAAATCAGACCAAGTAGTGGCAATACTCGATATGATACTTGCCTATCACACATTGTTTTTTGGACATATCAATCTAGGTAAGGAACTCACCATCAAGTTTAGCGGAGGGCTCATGCATTTCTCTGTGAGACAAATCATGAGGTGGATTGTGTGCATCCAATAACATCTGAGGTTCAGCCTGAAAAGAAAATGTACATTTATAGACATAACATTCATTATAAGTGTCATCAACATATTATTAATTATGACGTACTTAAACTATCTGAAGCATGTATATAATGATATAGCGGTTCAGAATAAATACAGAAGTGTGTATAATGTGTGTATAATGTGTATCAGACATCATGATTAGCGAGAAAATACCAAGCTCATAGCTTATTTTCAGCCGATTTTTTATTAAGCTCAAGTAGTTGAGAGAAGACTGACAAATCCTTACATTTTTAAGGTTTAGAAGTCGAACAATAAGAAAGGGTGAACTGGACATAACCAGAGACCAAAATCCAGGTGAATATAATTTCTTTTTTTAGTTAACGTAAAATTCGATGTGCTGTTAGCACGGAGAATAGTTTCAGGATAGTATCCAATACGACTACTGAGCATTTGCATCATATGCTCACACGCCTTGGCGATTCAACTAAGAGTGTTCCAAACTTCTTGCTATCCTTATAGATCTTTTTCTTTTTCACTTTAATACATTTTTGTGCTGACCGCATCAAAGTCTAGAAAACTGATAATTCTACTTATTGCAATTCAGGATTCACACCACCGCCACGGTGGCTTAGAGATTAACGGGTGGCTTTAGATCCATCATAGTAATGAAAATCAGTATTAAAGTCATTTAATTTGAATCAACTATGCTGATAACAACAGACAAGCTACTTTAAAAATGCTGTGTACATATCTAGAGCCAATTTTCATTGCAAGAGTACTGCGGCTAAGTGAATAGAGAGGTTTTGAAGTCATGTTAAGATGCCTCAGGATGGTAAACTACTGAATTATAGTCATCTAAGGGTTACCGAGGAATGAGTACATCGAACCAGTGGGAGGTTGGACATGATTACGAAATACTGGAAAAGATCATTCTCACTAGCATCACAAAACTGATCCCTTCGATGTCTTTTCAACACGGCTTCAAAAAAGAACACTACATAACCAGCGCATTACATCAAATCAACATCAGCAATACTGCTGGATTCAAAAACAAAAAAAAACCCATGCGTACAATCACCACATAGCTGGACATGACGAAAGCATTTGATGCAGTCACATACATACACTCATCCACATTCTCCAACAAACAAACATCTCTTCTCTTCATACGTTGCATTACGAACAACATAAAAGGCAGTTAGATTCACACCACGTACAACCAACAAAAACATCAACACAATCGTACAAGGAGGAGTTGTCTCCCTCTTCCTCTTCAACCTTAATATGCAAGGCATCCCTCTTCCAACAGACACTACACTCAAAACAACGGTCTACGCTGACGTCACTACCATGACGGCCACACACCCAAACATCAAGACACCACTTTAGGACTGTACAAGAGCGAGGCGTTACTTCAACACTGCTCTCCTCACGGACCCAACAAAACACCCTCGACATCAACTTTAACAAAACACTATTCTCACTTTCCACACCGGATCCCCATGAACTTAGCACAAACCTCTCACTCACGTCACGATTGACTCACTCCAACAAGCTAAATCTAATCGTCAACCAAGACACTCAACACACATTAACAACACATGTAAAAAAACATCTGCAAAAAAAAGACACATTCTCAACGTCCTTTCATGTCTCACTTCCACCAAATGGGGACAACAGCAAGAAACCATCGTGGCAACCTACTAAGTCATCAGACGTCCCCTCTAGAAGTACATTTATCTCATGAACAAACATCGCTAAGCTACACGCAATACAGAGCAAAGTGCTCAGGATCGACAGAAGATGCAAAAACAACACCTACATGACGAAACACATGTCCTGTCCATTGCTTAACATCTCAAACTACACGCAAAACATAATCTAAGTAAAGCAAATAGTCAACGTCATCTGCTCCATCCCCTCTCGCAACAACCATCTCCACACAGACAACAAAAATCCACCATCTTCACCAGTGGAGAGTGCGCCACATCTGCACTCAGTCACCCGTGACAACAGACCAACTGCTCAAACAAACGCGCACTCAACACGTCGCCACATAACTAACACACAGACAAACATCCCCCCCCCAACCGTTCACAGGCAAGAACAAACTCTTGAAAGAAGCACACGCAGATCACTTGCACAGCAGCTCCCCACCAACAAATCGCCCTCCTTGAAAGAACACCTACACAGCATGAGCCCCTCTGTCCATTCTTCTCCTCCTTGTTCCCTCTGCAAATCACGACCGCACATTTCAAAATATCTCTCCTCTTGTACGTATACACACAACTCTCACACCGTGGGAACTATGGGTTGCCCCCGTCAGGTGTGCGGAACTCATCCGCTCTTGCCAGCGGGCGATCGACCGCCCGACATCTGACGGGCCCTGGATCTCCAACCAAAGCAGCCAGGGAGTAGTTGACATCACCATAACAATCATCAAATAGGACTGTTCTCTTTGAATCCTTTCCGACCCGGTTGAATCCTCTTCAGCTCTAACCGACCGACTTCCAATAATGCTCCTCTTCCGCCGATTGTCAGGATGAGATGACAAGTGAATGGTACTCCCGGACTTGGATGAGTTCTCCAAGAGACCCTGCGCTCAGTCGCTGCCTCAAGACTCATAGCTAGGACTAGCACTTTCAGGCAAAATGCCACGAATGCCTTATTTTGCATGTTTACTTGTTTTTGTTCGAAAATGTCCTGACTGCTAATAAATGCCTGAAATGGTCATTTGAACGAAAATTTAACTTAAGAAATCTTTCATACTTATTAATTTGCTTATTATATAGAACAGTATCATAATGTCGGATATCACAAGTGCTGCTGGGCAAAGTTCAATTCCATTATAAACTACCGAACGCATACTTTTTGAGTTTTTTTTCTAATTTTCTGCAACCATTAATGTAATTTGACATTAAGCAAGTAAATTATTATTGACAGTGAACGCACGCATGAGGAGCGTTAAAATCTTATTGGTCCACATCGACATGACGGTCGACCTAGCCTTGTCACACTCAAATAAAATAAATGAACCTTGTTTATGCTCGGCAGCACATTAGGCACGGAACATTTTTCAATGTGGCCGAGTTCTTATTTGCCCCACTCTCATTCTTTTTGTGCTGAGTGCTTAGCAAGAATGCAGAGTGTACCTTATTTATTAAAAGTCTTAGGTTTGACCAGATCAAGGTTTGAAACAAGATCTCCGGGACAAGGCCACAGCGCGAGTCAAACTTGTCATTATTTTGTAGATGAGGACATTTAATAATTTAATATTGTTACTACTCGCATTATTAATAACTATGCCAATATTGTTGCTTCATATAATATTTTATTAGCAAATACTTGATATAACCATTATATTGAAGAATACATTTATACTTTTCAGGTATTGGTCGCTGAATGGTGATTGAATTTCTGTCGATGTTCTCATTTTTTCGTTCTAAGATAACATTATCTTCGAATTAGTGCGTCAATTCACGTCATATTTAGTGACAAAATACTTGATCATCCACAATTGTAAGCAGTGAAGTTAATTGACCTCGCACTCTAAAGATTGAAAGTATTAACATTTATTGCCATGTTGGTGAAAAGGATTTGACATCAGAAATCACGCCACAGTTTATATCGAACTCAGTTTTTTTATTAGTGTATACCTACAGGAAGTTCAATATTTCAAATAACTGAACATTTCATCAAATGATTTATTTGATCATCATTCCTTGCCGAAGTTATATCAATACAGACCAAAATTTGTCATGTCAAAAAAACTAGTCGAGTTTTGTTTGCTTAAACATGAGTGATTTGAAAGGTTCTTTCAATTCACACTGAGCTCGGATTCAATGGGTAGATCCCCACAGCATGAAGCACAATAGTTAATAATTTCTGCTATAGCATATGTACTTTTAATGCTGATCGATGTTTTGAAGTCGGACAAGGAATTAGGAGTTTAACAGAAGCAGTAGGAAAGTGATCAAACGACGTGAAACGTTTCGAAGGCATTCTCAAGCGTTTAAGCATCAAAATTCATCATTATGGTTATTGATGTGCCCGTTGGAACCACATCTGGTATCATATGCATCAAATTTCAAACGACTGAAAACAAAATTTGACCCTCTGCATATGACAAGTGCTATTATGTTTGAGTTCAGCAGCTGATGAGACCAAAAATGCTTCGCTTACTTACTTGCGAAATATTCATGAAAACTTCATGCAAGTAGTGTGATAAAACATTGTTATATAATTGCAGAATGGATTCCATGTTCTCAAGAAGCGCTATATTCCCATATTGCAGCAACTTCCTACAACCAACTAAAATAGATCATTGACATAGCAAATGGAATGGACTCTGTCCAATACATCATCGCAATGGCAAAACATAGAAAACCTGTCTCCTACAATGTTGTGTAGCAATTCCCCACTCCTGTTAATTTTATAAAAAACAGTTTTCTAGATGTTGCTTTTAGTTTTGTTTCTTTTTACATTGTTTGAACATTGTTTGTCGCTGCCTCTTACACACAAATGCGGCAGAAAAAGTGACATGGATATTGCACGTGAGCTTTGATAAAACTAATTAATGTTATTCGCATTTAAGTTCAAAAATTTAATTTGTGCATTAGTTTAAAGTCTAAAATAACCACACATTTGAAAGCCTCATTGATTTGCTTCACCAACTCATAATGATGTCAAAATATCCTCTACTTTTTCACTTTCCATGAAGTCGCTGAGCGCGCTTATGAAAATCCCATGCCACCCACTTTTGAGCCACATGCCCACCTTGAGAAACACTGATATAAATCACAGGAACTTCGAAAGTACAGCAAAAGTGTACTTAAGTTACTCTCCCACATGGTCTTACAGCAAAATTTATGTGAACAAGCCGGCATATTATAAATAAGATAGGGTCTCTAACAATACAGTTCTGATTTCGGCATGAGCTAAAAAAATAACACGATGTACAAAACCTGAAAAACCCACCCATATAAAGCCTCAGCACCGGTACTACATGAGTACCTACTTAATAGTTACTAGGAAAAGTTATTTAAGATTAAAAATCCTAAATGCCAATGACACTAAAACCTCGAAGACTAGCAGATATACCGGTTTATGGCTTATTAGCTCTTGATCTGTGCAGAATAAGCGACCGACGAGACGATGCAAGGGTTGGTTTGTGCTCGCTTTTAGGACAGTTGATAATTCATTATTGTTGTTTTCTATGTGTTGATAAAAGGTTTGCGGTAGCAGATATATGAAACTTTTAGGCTTATTGAATCTTTTAATTGTTCTCTGATCTAAGATTGCAGTATCAGATGTGAGACCTCTAGATATATGCTGAATAGGTTTCTTAAATCCTTCAATTATTCTCGCACACTTCGAGATCTCCTTCAAAAGGATTTATTTGCTTTTCATCGTAACGGAAACGCATCGTATGAATCTGTTACTTGATAACATTCAATGGATTCTATGTAAATGCTAGTAATGGAAAGTCCGCCATTGACTTCTCATTTGAATAGCTTGTAATTATCTTGATCATTTGGAAGACGAAAATACAGTATATGCATGCATACTATGTGCTCATTCATCAGTTTTTCATGGGTTTTCATTGAAAAATGTAGACATGCAAGGACATTTTTATATGATGTAAAGTGGGTTTGCAGGGTGATCATATAGGGTGATTTTATATTGTCGGATATCAGTTCATCACACTGCAACACAAAACCTGGAAATTTCGATGGCCAGCCCCATATCAAATCCTTTGGAAAAATCTCACATCTAAATAAAATTCAGTGAAGAAAGTCTCATATTATGCATCGCACATGTGCATCGTGCGTGTTTACTGTTCCAAACTTGATTAAGAGTGAAGTCATTTTTGCATCTCTTTGTCGATCACAATTAAAGTCTGTAGTCCGGCAGCCACAGCGACTTTCTGCAGGGAACGAGGCCGAAAGTGAGACTTTCACAGATTGATGTACACCATATGCCTACTACGAATGGGCACGTCTGCCGAGTTCTAGTGAGTTTCTCTTCTTGTCAGACAGGATCAAAGAAAAACACATGTTAATTCAATGGGACGCAGATTGCAGTTTTTGGTTAGAATGAAATTTTGTATGTTTTCTCTGATAAAACGAAAAAGTACTACGCCTAGAGTCATAATTTTTGACACGGAATGTCTTCAGGTCATTTCCTTTAATCTTCAAGCACCCCTGTCTATAAAGATGAACACATTTAGATTTGGCGAGCCTCTTAATGTCGGCAAACACAAGCATTTTGAACAACTTCATCCATATTCAACAACATTCTCACATATATTGCCGATCAGAAGCATGATAATAGCACATGCATATGATAGATAATAGCACATGCACATGATAGGGAATGACCTGGAGACATTCCATGTCAAAAATTATGACTCTGGGCGTTTCTCGATGAATCAAAGAAAACATACAAAATTTCATTCTAGCCAAAAACTGCAATCTGCGTCCCATTGAATTAACAAGTGTTTTTCTTTGATCCTGTCTGACAAGAAGAGAAACTCACTAGAACTCGGCAGACGTGCCGATTCGTAGTAGGCATATGGTGTACATCATTCTTTGAAAGTCTCACTTTCTCGGCCTCGTTCCCTGCAGAAAGTCGCTGTGGCTGCCGGACTATGTAGGCATAGGTAAGCAGTGGGGTTGCAACGGAACTCAAATTTCCATGTGGAGTCATCTGGAGCTGTAGCCGGCTCTAACAAAATTCGATCCATCCGGAGCTGGATCTTGAAGTTTCAAATCTTCTGACAACCGGAAATAGGAAGGGAAACTTTCAACTTTAGCATGTGTCCGGTCTATGCATCAGATTGAATATTCAACGTATTCTCATATGTCATCATCCCTTTGTAGACAGAGAATCTATGGTGAAAAATGGCTCAATCGAAAGCAAATTGGCACACAAGCGAAGACAACATTTTCGCACATTTCTAGCAATTTCATCCGGTCATATAAACAGTTAACCGGTTAATTTCCTTTCGGTTTAGCGGTTATTTAGATATTAACCGCTTGACTCCCTTATTGAAGCCATTACATCCCCTGATAACATTGAAAAAATTTATAAATGTTCCTGGGTAAACCGTCTCGCACAAACAAAACAGAAATTGTCTTCGGATACTCAGTGATTTCTATCTTGTCCAAATAATGCATTTCTGCGATTTTGCTGACGTATTTGAAACTGATGAAATCTGACTTTGTTAAAACCACTGGCGAACATTTGAACTTAAGAATTTAGTCTCAAACTTGAAACATTCGACCGTCTCCCATCTGAGCTAAGTTGAATGTGCATGAATGAATCGGTGCACAAATTTTGACTAATATCGGTAACAGTAACGTGAAGGTTATCACACAACTAACTGCGTCAAACTTTATTTCAATGAAAATAAAACATTAAATATATTTTAGAAGAAATTGAAGCTTGTATAGCTACATATAGTTAGACAACATAGACCTATATACTCCAAGATATTATTTTACCTTGATATATTTGATCTGAAAAGGTTTTTAACTACCCTGAGAACTTTGCCACTAAGAATGAAGACAGAAAGTAAAATATCGAATACGTACAAAAATTTAAGCATTTATTTCAATGTACTTTCAACACGCTCATGATCTTTCTTCATGACGCTCACGTTCAGATCTTTACATATGTATTTGTCGAATTCAAGAGATCAGATAAAATACATTTTCATTGAAGGCCAAATTATGTCTAAAACTCACTCAGAGATCTCAAATGCGCAGCTACGCAGCAGTGGCAACGCTCATCAATACTGCAGCTGTTTTCTCACATGATTTGGATAGTCCCAATAGTCTCTGGATATCCAGACATACTACACTACATGAAAATGCAAACTATTATTCCGCATCTCATCATTTATAAGACACACAAAAAGGCACGAATTTTCATTCGTGCTGATACCTTGCTAGTGTTGGCCGTCATTATGTGAACTAAATACCTCAAGGAATACAAAAATATCACATCTGCAGTTTAAAATCGATGCACAAAACTTTAGAGAATTTCTGTGACTTCAGATTGATACTTTATAGTCGCCAACTCAACTCTGAGTACCACACAATCAGATGTAAGATTTCACCAAATATTGAACTACAACACTTTAGAAGACTACGCACCGATAGAATGGAATTCAGCCGTCTTGAATGACTTCCTTATGTTTGGGATGATACAGTATTGATGAAGAGACTTTACAATCGATTGAAATGAAAGTTCAGCACTGACTTTTTTTAGACAATTTACTTAGCAGTCGAAAAATATTTCAGGATGGAATCTTCGATTTCCATTACAGGAAGCGTGCAAAATTAATTCTGTCATATTAGACATGATGTCTTATTTGAAAATTAAAAAGCACGTTAATACAAATATAATTTGAGATTATAGCTTAGTGGAAGATGCGTTGTGAAAAATCAATAAAGTAGAATAGCGTGCTTAGATGGTATAGGAGAATAGTTTCAGATGTCTTGTGACTGGCAAAAGTTCAAATGCGTTTCCAAAAATTGATTGGGATCAATATTGATATTCTCTTGGCGATAGGGTATTCAGCGATTAACCGGTTGACCGGCACTTTTCCAACTTTTCAAACATAAATGCAAGAAATGTACATAATTTGCCAGCTATGTTGCTTTAGTTTCCATTATCATCTATGTTGTCAGAAATAGGCTTCATCATTCTCATTCTCAATAGTGATTTCCTGGAAATCGAGTAAGGCATTTCGTTGACTTTCATCTTCTTGATTTTTACGAGAATTCTAAGAGTTATGATTTTTGAGTGTGCTTGAGTGAGCAGAATTTCCCCTAGTGCACTTGGCTAGAGCCGACAGTCTGCACCAGTGCAAGCATGTTTTAATTCTAAAGAAGATGGATATTTTGATTAGCAATAGAGAGTGATAATGTAGCCTACAATGTGGTAGCCACTAGTGCTGACATCACGTATGATGTGATACTTAAGTCACATCATATGCAAGTTGTGAATTGATGGGCTTATGTCATTGTTGAAATTAGAAGGGATAGACACAAGTAAAATAATTCAAAAAAAGGTGACGGAATTTTTGAGAGTGATGTAAGAAATATTTTTAAGTGAGCCTACATCTGCAACAAACAACAAGTGAAACGCCCGAAAATATTTGTTTAAAATTAACAAGTTATGCTATAAGATCGCTTCCTAGAATTGTGATTTGTGCATAGACAAAAATGAGTACTTATAGAATACGCATTGACCGACCCCTCTCCAGTTACCAGTTTAAGCTAGTGATGACGCATTCAGTGCATGAATAAAAGGTCTTCGTGCTTTAGGTCTTTACCATCTTCTATGAGCATTTCTACCAAATCAAGGAACCTTTCACGTCTTTTATCGGGCAAAATGTTCCTATGCATTAATAGACTACATGTTATTCTGGCACATTACTCAGTGCATTAAAAATCGACAGTGGAAACGACCTTTCGCGACATAAACAGTAAACTACTGAACACACAAGTCGCCACGTAGTTGAACAATTATTGCCCATTCGTGCGAGAAAACTTGTCGCCAATTACCACCAACAAAAGCTCCTAACGCTCCTCGGAGTTGCGCCGAAGGAGTCAGAGTTCCAAGTACGAGTAGTAAATACTCGTAGTAAGAATTAAGTATAGTAATTAAACGAAAACCATACCATTAGCAATATACAATTACTTATTTGTAATTGTATGAGACTTAACTTCCTTAGCACCAAATGTTTTTGTGGAATCATCAGAAGGCCATGCTATGACGTCCAGAAACCGGATGGTTCCTGAGACAAGCATAAATCCTGTCGACATATCCAGAGCGGCTGCCTGAAAACGCAGCCAAAACATCAGTACGCACACCGGTTAGCTTCAGACCATAAAACTCCACAAACGTTTGGGTCCAATCTACTGATTCGAACAGCTTGGCAAGCTCTGACGTCGCATCGGCTGCATCTCTTTTGAGTTCATCCGGTGACATGGGAACGGTCTCCAATTTCCCAAAGTAGAATGTCAGTTCTGCTGAGTAAGCTTGGAGACAGCATGGGGAGCTAATTAGTGATTCCAGGAGGCATTCATAAAAAAACCGTAAGTAGATGACGGATTTGAAGGATGTCACTAGTAAGTTACCTCACATATGCGCGGAACCATTCTTTAAAGTTGGATTCCTCAGAGCATGTTGAAAGGAGGTGTGCGACATTGACTTAGTATCCGAACAACAGAGCAATGAGCGCATCAGACATATGCTAAAGCTACATGGTGACTTTTGCTTCATTAGTCTTGAGGATTCTCTTGTCCATAATCTCTACAAGCCTCTGTAATTTGTGAAGTCGCCTAGAACTTTCTCATATGTGAAGTGGGAGTTCATTAGATTAAAATTTCAACGCAGTTGTCTGTTATGCCGGAAAAATAAGGAAACTGCGATGCGATGCAGGTTAAATTGGTCACTTCTGAGCAGTGAATCTATTATGAAATAGACATTTTGTAGGAAAAGAATGTTGCATCATGTTGCTAAGCTACATCCTCCTTTTCATAATTATTATATTATCATTTTTGGGAAATAAATGAGAACAGAAACTAAAAAATGAAAAATTGTAATAATAAAAAGAATAACAGGAAATGCTAGGATTTCGAAACTGTGTCATAACAATATTTCCAGCCTACTATAATTAATTTGCAGGAAGCAATTATCGTAGAAATGGGTGCACCACACATTTCCATTTTAAAAATATTACATTTCGTTTTTGCCAAATGACATGCAATGAGTAGTTCAACTATTACATGTATTTCTGTCATTTGTTAGTATTCATTTATATAAGTATTATCGGGGAATACCTCTCGGTGGACGCAGAGAGCGGAATTCGAACGCATCGAGAACGGCAGCCACAGCGAGTTTCTGCAGGGAACGAGGCCGAAAATGAGACTTTCACAGAATGATGTACACCTTATGCCTACTACGAATCTGCACGTCTGCAGAGTTCTAGTTAATTCCTCCCCATGACATAAAAGATCAAGGAAAAACACTTGTTAATCCAATGGGACGCATATCGCAGTTTTTGTCAAAAATGATTTCCTTATGTTTTCTCTTGTCAACTGAAAAGTACTAAGTCAAGAGCCTTCAGATCATTTCCTATCATGTGTATGTGATATTATCATGCTTCTGATCGGCGATGTATGCGAGAATGTGGTTCAATGTGGACAAAGTGGACCAACATGTTGGGGCTTGCCGACAGCAGGAAGCTTGTCATATCTGAATGTATGTAGCTTCATAGATTAATGCTCATTTAATATGATAAGAAATTCCCTGAAGACATTCCATGTCAAAAATTATGGCGCTAGACTTCGTATTTTTTATTTGCAAAGAGAAAACATAAAGAAATTCATTTTTGTCAAAAAATGCAATCTGCTTCCATAGGGTCAACATGTGTTTCTCTTTGATCCTGTCTGTCAAGAAGAGGAACTAGGTAGAACTTGACAGACGTGCAGCTTCGCAGTAGGCATAGGGTGCATTTTCGTCCTCGTTCCCTGCAGAAACTCGTACTGGCTGTCTGACTATTTGTTGAATGAATTGTGTTGCACGTCGTTCAAAAATGGGTCCATTCCTCGGTTATCAATAAGGAAGATTATATTCATGGATTAACGATGCAATAGAGCGCCGACATCTCATCTTCTTGATCAAGATTCGGGCGCAAGTCAACAACAAAGCTACATAAATACTGGATCAATGCTGCTCTGTATGCATGGACAAATCACCATGTGGCCAAATATTTAAGCGCGGCCGTACATCTTCTCTTTTGATATATGTTTGCTAGGAATCAGCCTTCAGTTTGTTCTCAATATTGCTTTGACTCCAAAAACAAAAAGGAGCAGAGTAGGCTAGAAGATGGAGGGCATTGCCTTTGAGAAAATACATTGAGTGGGGAAATAATTCAAAGTAACGCTCCAGTTTCAAGATTCTTCAGATCTAAAGTTAGTCATAGATTCAAACTACTGAGAATCTATCAACTTGATGTTGCATGAGAAGAATAATTACACTGCATTTTATCTGAAAATATCATCCTTCATCTTTGCTCGGTATAATTCAGACAAAAGTTCAATTCTATCGTCTATTCTTCATTCGTTCTCCATTGCTTGAAATTCCCGAGGAACGTGGATAAGAGGTCAATCTGTCCGTCTGATATTTCCAATCGAACTCCGGAATAAAATTACGTCCACAATCTTGTCGTCTGAACTCTTCTTCATCGTATCATTGGTGGACACTTCATATTTCTCATTGTCAATTTCCAGGCCTCAGCAGAGCACATGTCCGATCCTAATTGCAACATTATCCAAATCAACGTATAATCCCCACAAATAAAGGTTGATAAATGACTCGAGCATCTTCGACGCAATTTCATCCACCCACCGGCTACTTCATCACAACTTTGAACTGGGAAACATCAGGAGATAGACATCGATCCTAGTCTGTCCCACTAAGGTCACCATTCACCCGACGTCTGGAAGGACTCCTCGATTTCTAAATTTAGCCTTTGCCTATATTAGCATGCCTGGAGGAGCATCACGGTCATGAAGAAATTATAATTGAAAGTTAAGTCGAAGTCACAAAACATAACATATTCAATACATTATATGAATTTGTCGCCATCGATGCCTTGCACTTACACTTACAATGACAACTTTCCTATCAATCGCCTGTATAAAAGATCCGAGACGACAAAATCCCTGTTTACTAGCAATCACCACTTGACAATCATTGGCGCCAATGAGAAACATTCGAAGATAGGAGATGAGTAAATCACGAATAGTACAGCGTGCATCTTTGTTAAAAAGCGTCGACATCACAGAGCACTAAACAATTACAATGAGAGAAATATTGAGAAAAGTACAAATATGTTCAGGTCATTTGTCCAGAAAGGATTAGAAACAAAGTAATAAATTCAGATGACTAGATTGAAATGAACTTGACTTGAGTGGACTTGATTGAAACGAACTCACATAGAAAAGCAATAGTCACAGAACCATTTCGCGATATTTAGGATTACTTACCGAAAAATATTTTTTTCCTTTAATGCTTACAATTACAGTTTTGCAGGGTTGCCAACTCACATCGACAAAAAAAGTGACCATACTTCGTGGTTTATGTAGTTTTTGAAAAAAACATAATTTTAATCTGTTTTACGCAAGTTGATCAATATTTAATCTATAAGTCGTTTTTTGTTTATTTCCATGTCATATTATCACAAAATGCAGTGTAAACGTGTATAACGAATTTACAATAAGTTGATTCAAATAATAAATTTATCTTATTTCGGATACATTATCAAAATGTTAAGTGATTTCTATGAAGTTTGTTGTTTACAATGTACGAGTATACAGGTATAAAAGATTCTTGAACATTATGTACATGTACATAAATGATAAATCAAAGTTGCGGATATATACTGATTACTGACTTCTCTCTGTATTTTCTTCAAGGTTATCAAGGAAGATGTTTATCAAGGATTCTTCGGGATATTTGTAAGGTTAAAAAATCACAATATAATGAAAACAATTAGCAGAAGAAGTAAATATACTTCCAAGAGTACTACCGAAATAATTTCGAAACCAGACAAGAACCAAAGATACGACGGAAGACATAGTCACATTTCACAGATCGTCAACATAATTTAATTACACTTCCAAATGTGAAATTTTTATTTTTACAATTTTAACGATGCATACAATTTTCACAATTACAGTAAGCGCAATTTACTCTACTTAAAAATTTGCTTCAAAGCTACTTAAAAACATTGACTTGTCACATCGCAAGAGAAGACCGAAAAAGGGTTTTTTTAGTCAATTCGAGAACATTGAATCGATTACAGTTTCAGAAATTCTGTTGTAACGGGTAGACACACTTAATTGCTCCAAATGCAGGCGACGTTTCTTTTCTTCCAAATGCTCCACTCTCTGTCTCGTCTCATTCAACTCTTTGTCCACCGCTTGAATGTTTCTTTTCAGTTCATTTGGTGTGTGTCTTTTGAAGACGCCAACAGATTCCTGAAGGGAGCGCGTTTGAGAAGCACGTTCAATTCTGCACAAAGCCAATTGTTTGGATTCGTTCTTGTACTGTGTTCCAGCCTTTTGTATCCGTTCCAACAAACGTTCGGGCGGAACAAAGCATTCAAAATTGGAGCGGTCGAAGCGGTCCCTCACGAAACGAACAGAATCATAAAGCAAGGATCGCATCCTACTTTGATTCAAACATTCAGCGGATTTCATCACAGAAAAGCCACGTTCGAATTCCATGTTGTGAGTAACGACCAGCAGAAACGATTCAACTAAGATCATCAGCTTTGGAAATGAGCTTGAGTCATCGACAACAGTTAACAAAGTATCATCTGGATGTTTAGACTGCATGTCGCAGAGTTCATCGATGACAGCCAAAGCTGGAACATGGAATGCTTTGGAGAGCTCAGCAAATTTTTTCTTGTCAGTGTTTGTGATGTTCTTCAGCTTCGCGTAGAAAATGTAAGATCCAAGAGTTGCAAAACACCGAAGTCAAAAACCGAAGGTACAACACCTCGTTGTACGAGTCCCACAGAACTTGGACTTTCCTCAAATCTTGATCATCGGATTCAAGCAATTTGGCTTCCACATGGTGATGCGTTTCAGAGAAGAAAAGCGAATCGTTTTTCGATTCTACACTGATCGGTTCATCGTTCCAAACAAACAATTCGTCACAGTAATCGTTCGGTTGCAAAGAGATGGAATTTCCCATCCGAAATCGCAACTTTGACAGGAAACCCAAAATGAGTTCCAAAGTTGCATGTACATCCAAACCATTGGCCTGTGTTGAAGATGTGAGATCATAAAGAGGTTTATGGTGAATGACAAATTGGTCGAGATGAATCAGCAAGAGTGGTTGACTGACAATACTTTTCAGATCACTGCTGCTGCATATTTTTGCCAGTTTGCAGACGACAGGAAACTGGTCAAGAAGTGTTTCCAAAACTCGAAAAACATCCAAGAATCTCGTGGGGCTGAAAGAGTAAGAGCTTTTCAACCCAAGAACTTTTGTGCTGTGCTTGAAAATGAGCCTTGCTTTTGGAGTGGACGTCAGAAAATCAGAGAATAACTCAGCAAATTTGACAAGAGTCTTGAGAATTCCCTGGGAATCATTTTTTATTTCGTCCTTAGTAAATGGATGTTGTGACAACTGCAACCAGGTAGATCAATCAGATTTCCAGCGACCTCTTTCAACCGAGCAGAGACACCTGTTTTGGAGCCTTGCATCGTTGCACAATTGTCAGTCATGACATAAATATGTTAGAAAGATCAAGGTTGAAGATTGACAAAGTCTCGATGATTTCATGAAATATTCTTTCACTGTTCATCATCTTCAAATCGTTAATTGATTTCACGTTGTCGTTCAGAAGAAAATCATTTTTAACATCAATCTCTGGCTCTAATTCAACTGTCCTCAGATATCGCGTAGTTCTTTGTCACATTAATCAAAATTTAACACATCATACTGCGCTGACCTCACTTGATAATTCCGCACTGAAACTTTGAAAAAGAAAATCCTAAAATAAGAATTCTGTTCATTGGCATTTACTGAACATGGCAACGTAGGAATCATAATACGCTCGTAATACGCGTAACGCTTTAAGGTTCATCTAAGTGTCCAGATGGTGGCTATATTTATTAAAATGAAAAAGAATAGAGCAGGCCGAGCAAATGAGTGCATATATATGAAAACAATATTTAATTTGTGTGAAATTTTTGTACTAAGTGTAGTTTGGGTATTTTTGTTTTGTATTTGTTTCTCTTCATTCTGAAATACGCCCATTCAGGTCTAACATTAATACGAGCGCATTCAGAGTTGAGCTTAATGTATAGATACTTTATGTGTATATATTCATACCTAAATTAGTGATTTTTTATTGTTCAATACTTTTTAGTTTTGAAATAAGGGGTCACTATTTTTTAGTGACTTGGGAAAAAATAGTGACCAAATAGTGACCTTTAGTGACCGGTCACTAAATAGTGACCGAGTTGGCAACCCGGCAGTTTTGCGTTTAAAGTCATGTTCACGTGCTGACCTTCCAGACGCATTCGATTTTCAAGCAAAATAGATGTCGCTATATGCGATATGACTCTTTCTAGGATAATTTAATCTTTCGTCTGCCAAATTATTTATTACAGCGATTTAAATGATTTTATTGAATATCTACACTAATTATTAATTTTCAGTGTTTTTATTGTATTCTGATTCCTTAAAATTTAGAGCCATGAATTCAAAGCACACACACAAATGGAAGGAAAATATTTTCAGACAGTTTCTAAATAGAATCAAGGTACTGATACATAAAATACTTGTCGTTGAAGCAAAATCAGGAAAATTATTCTATTGAGTGTTTGACAAAATGGCGCAGCAAAGGTCACAAAGCTGATGCGTGTATTCTTCCTGTCATTTTGTTCCCCTAATGACTAGTTAAATCCACAAACATTTTAGTCTGCTACCTTGTACTTGCGCTTTTTTGGTGCAACGGAAGCACTTTCCAAAATCTCCATCTATAAGCTCATATCCTAATCAATTAATGAACTATGTATTATGCAGATATCTTGATGGAAATCAGTTGTGATGATATTATACAATTCCTGATGGAAGGAAGTAAAGAGCACTTCATCGTACGCTGTTGACAAAAAGCTGCGATGACAAGATATTTTGAATAGAATAATACGTCTTATCAACACCTGTAAATGAAGCTTAAGCGTCACTTCTGCCCACCCGGGGCTTAGATTGTGGTGACTTCAGACTTGTTGGAGCGCTGTTATACATTCATTGTGGATGCCCTTCCCACCGAGTTGCAGTGACACACTCAGACTCGACGACACGACCTAAAGATCGCACGGTCAAGCAACGTTGTGCCACGAAGACCACATCTATAATTACGCGTAAGAATATCCAATTCTTCCCAAATTCAGTCATTTCAGCATCGGTTTGCATGACACGAGCGTGCAAAATGTAGCATACTAAATTAGTTTATTACTTCATCTGCATTTGCACCAGTAAAATTAGATAATAGTCTTACCGATTCATCAGGCAGATGTAACACAAGTTAAGCCATGCGAACTCTAGCAATTCCATCGTATACATTTTCCCGCATTTATTGGCATAAAAATCTAAATTCACCAAAACTGAAATATTTAGACGAATATATGATCGAATATAATGTAAAACTGACCGCACAACCAAACGGTATGAAATTTGCGCTTTTCTGCATCCTACTAGTTAATATATTTTGAGAAAACGTTCATTTTCCTCAGTTTCGACCACATAATCCTCTATACTATATCAATCAGTATACAATTGCCACGACTCTGAAAAGTTACGTTTTCTAAAATATTTTTCTTTCAAAACCATAGCTTTTTACGAATTCTGTTTGTGATGGGGATTTTAAGGGATTTTAAAGCATACTCCCTGCTAGGATGCACAATGCTATAAAAATTATAAAACAGGACAAATAGCGTGAGAAGAAATCCAGCAGCTAAAAGAAGCAGCAAAATTCACGAATAACATCTTACGGAATTTTTGCGGCAAAAGTAACATGCTTTAAGAAGTTGTCCCTAGCAAACACATTTTTGGGTCGGATTTGAATTCAGATAACCCCGAGCAATGATAACAGTGACGCATTAGTCAGAATATTCATTACCAAGCAATTGCTCATATTTTGCTATTCATGAATTAATAACTATGTATTTCAATGTATTCGTAAGTTGGCCTCATTCTCAGATAGTATGTGTTATTTTCAACACTAGAATGTAACAAAAACGAAGTAAAAGTCCATACAGTGATCTAAAGTTCAAAGAACACCGGAAATTCCGTTTAGAGATCCATAATTACGCTCCTATTCAATTAGCGAACTAATTGATTCACCGGACCCAAATTTCGAAGCTTTTCTCTTGTCACTCTGTACTTTAAAGACAAGTATCAGCTGGATAGGAAATCTGAGAGACTCTAACTAACGAACTGCACATAACCGTTGCAATAAAAGCAAAACATTCCTTTCGCTATTCATTTCGCCTCTGGCTTCATGGTAAACAAACCAACGCTCCAGTTTGCTTTCATTCGACCCTCAAACTCTATTACGCAGTAGACAGTCGACTTGACCCAGAATGTAAGACAAACCAAAAAATGAACGCAGGAGTATAGAGAACACATGCGCATTTAGACAGAGGAAAAATGGAGAGAGAGAGAGAGAGAGAGAGAGAGAGAGAGAGAAAATGGAGATAGAGGAGAGGAAGATCAAGACACAGTCAAAATTTCCAAAACAATGTTTACCCTGAAAACCACACATCTCCGATCTGAAACTTGTAAATGAGCGGGAATGAAAAATCGTAAAAATACAAGCCAATATGTAACGATCAACACTGTAATAAGTCACGTGGAAATATAATTTTATCGTAAGTGATATGTTCGATTTCTCATAATTGTGAGAATATTGGAAATTTCCAAATATACGCCTATACATGCTTCAATGAGGAATCCAGGACACTGGTTGATATTCTAATGAAGCCTTGATCTCACAAACTACAGATGGTAAGGTCTAGTATTTAGTAGCGATCGCAGTTGTTCCTACTGTATATCATCGTCTCGCACTAAGTTTCGCTATACCAATCATCTCAGCAATGATAACATTTATCAATCAATGAACATCCTATTTTCAAAAATACAAAATCAATCCCAAAATCACAACAGATAATCGTTCATTAAACTCAATATAGAAATAATGAAATACAAATACTGAGGTCATGATAGTATTTATTAATTGTGCATAATTTCACTATGCATTTCGAAAAATTAAAAATCTCTGGACTACATGGCCGTTTCATGGGAATAATGACCTAAGTCACGAGAAATGCCATCGAACTGCGATGATGTAAATCGCTTGAGTCCATGGAGGTCAAGCTATAAAGAAGAAACAGCATGTCGTGGCATGAATCTGTAGAAAACAATCATAACCTGAATAAGTCAGAAGAGGATAGTCAATACCCAACAGTTCGCGCTTGATGCCTGTAAATAGCGGGGAGGAGTTGTTGGATTCTTCCCCTTTCCGTTTTACCAAAACCGACAAAATCAAAGAGAATGTTTAATAACATGTATCAATAACTATCTATCGCTGACAACTTGAAATACTTCATGCAATGCCACTAGCTCTTTTCAAATGAAACATGCTAGTTTTGAGAAAATATAATTATAATTCGCAAATTCAAAAGATTGGAATAGCTCTTGAGTCAAAACAGAGACCATCGTTGAAGTGAACATACAATGAACGTGTAAATTTGTAATTTGTAGATAGATAGATCTATAAGAACATTGATGACATAGGAGTCTTCCAAAAAAGCAACGTTGTGATGATCCTAAGAGCTCAGAAGAGATTAAGTTTAACTGATAAATTCTGCAAATCAATAGGAAGTTAAGCCTACTGCTACAATACGTCTAATGATGTCATCATAGGAAAATGAATTATTGCAAGAGGAGAAACCCCGTTTATTCCTCTCCATAGAATCAGTCGAACAGAACGCTTGTACAAAAGTAGTGGAGAACCGATTATTCGAATGCACTTTGGAAAGCTATGACAACATTTGAGTGTTAAATTAAGTTTTTACATTAGTAGTTCTAAGTTCTCAAATTTAATTTGAAAACAACTCAACACTGATTTACTTAAACATACTCTCATAAAAGCAATGAAGAACAGATGCACATTACTCCCAAGAAGCGAAATTGTGTATATTGAAAACAGAGAAAAGCTAACAGCGAAAAGAAACTTCATATAATTGAATCGATGAATCTACATTGACAACTCATTCGTCTACCTCTTAGGAAGCATAGACATCCCACTTTACTGACAGATACAGCTGTACTTTCCGATACGCGGACTGTTTACATTTGTCGTTGCACTAGCTTACTACCCCTCCAAAATAGTACAAAATCAACACCCACGGTCACCCAAGCCATGAGAAACTGTCTTATAACGCTATAGCAAAATAACAGTTCACTCAGTAACTTTTGCGTAAAATGATAAACTCTCAGATAATAATTAAATCATAAAATTCGTTCCGACTTTTTCTTATTTCTCACTTCACATCCAATATAATTAAGATAAGTCGCCACTGCAAACAGTCTCAGTAAACAGGTGGGAATTCAAATAAATACTCTGCCAACTATTTCAACTTTACCACTCATTCCAACTGCTTGCTACGAAGTACAACAAACAAGCTACTAAATAATGAGTGAATACTTCGCGTCAATGTACTTTAGTTTTGGCTGCAAGGACTGCTGCATCTGTATTTATCCAGTTTGAAGAACATGTCTCATTCAAAACAAAAAAGATACGCACTCTTGAGTGATAAAAAGTGAGCATTTGCTCTCAAGATCTTAGATGGCGATGACAAATGAAACATTGTTTATAGTCAGTACAGCCTGTGTCTATGAAATATGGCTCCTGGTTCCATTACTTTTCGAATACGAGCATCGAAATCGTGAGGTATGTTACTTGCTTCTCTGATTAAGTAAACTTATTACTGAAGAATGATAGCTGCCTCATCTTTAATATTCATTAACGACCGCGATCAAGCGACTAACTACCGTGACTGAAGAGCAAATATCGGACAAAGGCATTCCATGATGTCTTCAAGTAGCCGGTCAAGAATGGAATGTCTCATCAAAGGAATATCATACCGCGGAAGTTTTCTTTTCTCAATAAAGCACTTGCATAAAACACCAGAAGTTCAATCTCTTCAAGCGCTTCCGCAGAGAAAACTATTAAAGTGAAGAGAGCAATTTAGGGACACTGTCCCTACTAAAGTATAGATCCAAGGCATTCTCTCCCTCTACTATGAGGCGACTCACTTACACTATCTTTCTCTGAATCAATATCTTGTCGAGACGAGTTTTCACTTAAGAAGCCGTCATTCGAGTCAATTGAGTTGGCGGTGAAGATGGGAGTTCTTACAATTAATAAGCTATTTCAGATTGATCTTTAAACAACAAACTTGTTCGTTGAAAGAGAAATTAAAGGAATGTAATATGAAGATTAAAAAAGTTCGGCTCATATATAGGTATGTAGCTATGCAACTTGGAAATAAACATCAGAAAAATTATTCATATCAGAATTCAAATCTTTGTTGCAATTACATGATGTGCCGAAGAAAGGAAGGAGTTCGATAACATTATCGCATATTATTTTATTGATAAAAATATTATTTAAATTACTTCTTCGACGCGCAAAAATTAAAAAATCATTTACATCATGTATCTACATGTATTCGCCAATCTGTTTTTCTCAAATAATGAAGTGCAGAGTTGTGCACTGATACCTAACTAGTACATCATAACACCTAAATTCAAAATTATTGAAGTTATCTCCTTAAGGGGCCTTCTTTCCTAAACCCATCCAATAGAAATATTAACTAATAAAATGTTCATATAAGTTCATAGCACAATAACTATGTAAATAACTGAAGTTGAGATACTCTAACATAGCTCCACTCGCTTGTTATTGATTGTCTTTTTCTGGATCTAATTTTGATATATGTACTGACTCTGAGAGTTGTCTCGCCATAGCAGCTTCGCCAAAACATAATTGTCGTACTTGTGAACTTCATCTTATCAGTCAACATTTCTATTGGCTAGGTATAAGAATGCAGGACCCTTAAGGAGATACTTTAACAACTTTGAATTTAGGTGCAATGATGTATTAGTTAGGTATCAATGCACAATTCTATATTACCATATTTGAGGACAGATTGGAGAATACATGTAGATATATGATGTAAATATTTTTTTTACTTTTTCGCGTTAAAGGACTAATTTCAATTATATTTGTATACAAAACAACATACGATAATGACTTCAAAGCTGCATGAGCACTTCAATACAGCGGTCATCGATGCATAGCGATACTGAAACAACTATTTATGTGATCCACAACCATGTGATGAATAGATTGATTCACGATCACATAAAATGCTCAAATTCATTGATTTGCTCGTTATCGATGAAGATGAAATCGATTTTTCGGAAGATATCAGTTCACCGTTTAAATAAATGCTGTGACCAACTAAACGAATAACCGATTGAAATGCCAGACGGAAGCTGAGCTACATTTTGCACAATTTTAAGTAATTATATATTATCTGCAAAGATCGGCAATGATAAAATGATATCATTATATTCTGAGGAAAAATGGTATCATTTCTCTATTTTTGAAAAATGATATCATCAACAACATTATATTTTCTAATCATAGAGTCCTCGTATTTTGTATTGAAACAAATTTACTATCTTTCTTCAGTCTTCCTTTATCTGGAAAATATCGATGCTGTATGCAATCTAATTTCAATTTCATTGTTAAGAGCAGTAAAAGTAGCATAGTAGCAGTGTAAATCGAAAAATTCTTATGACTAGATCTATTTACGGTGTCGGCATACGTATATTTCACTAAATATGGTATATTTTCATTATAAAAAATAAAATGATATAAAATGACATCATTTTACAAAATTCGTAAAATCATATCATTTCAAAAATAAAATGATATCATTGCCGATGGTAGATTATCTGCATCCAAATTGATGATAAATTTCATTTTCTAACAATATTACAAAAAATAGGTCAGATTTTTTATTTCATCCCGTCTGAACGCTTAGCAGCTCGACAGCATCTTGTTATTGCTTTATTAGTCAAATTTTCCTGTTGCTTTATTGACTATCATAATTTTTCAAAATTTACTGTTGACTTTGATTACAAATATCTGAGTCGACATTTTTAGCGTAAACATATCTCTATTTTAGAGAAATATTCCATCAATTTATCGAGGTGCCCGACAAAGTAATGAATATCACCTACATATCTGGTCCTTCATTAAATGGGACTGACAATATTGAATTGACAATTAAGAATGAATAATTAACACCACGATTAATCAAAATTGATTATTTTTCATGTAAATCTGAAAAAAAACATTAAGCATCAACTTGATAGCGGCAGTGCGTGTAAGGTGAAAGTTCGTAAAATGATGCAAATAAGAGAACAGTAAAGGACAAATCCTCATTAAATGAAGGAATAAACTATTGCTTGGATGAATTGAATAAAGTAGAGATATCTTACTTGTTGTTTACAAACAAAAACATTATTCTATCGAAGCACTAAAACAAATTTGGCAGGTTGAACAGTTGAACTATCAGTAGAATACTGACAGTAAATTTCAGCATTTATCAATGATATCAATGCAATCGAATTGCTGATATTAATTATTAAGGTCGAAGAAGTTATCCTCATCCCAGCTTGATATGAAATACGCCCCTTCTCCTTTCATCGTTGTTCATTGTTGTCTACAATCCAACGAAATTGCACTGACAAACTGCTCTTCGCATCAGACTTCATGAAACACGCTATCGAGATAATAGCCTTGTATCAAACTGCACTTATCAAGTGCGTCACAGAGCCAGAAAGTAAAAAAAGATTGCCAAGCTACAATAAAGAATAAGAACAAAGGGAGAAAACTCCTATTACTAAACGAAATTCTAATTTTTCTCGCTGTCTTCTTTATCCAACCTGTGCTGACCACACTGAACAAGCGATAATGAAATCTCAACATTTCTTCTCTTCCGTGGCAAGTTAATAACACGAGTAAAGCCGGCAAACATATAATTCGAGAAGTACTTCATCAGACATCATAATACTTCTCGTTCACTTACCGAGAATCAAACGAAGGCGCACCGAAGTCGTCCTTTTGCATGAAAAGGCGCGAGAGAGAAAACCAACAATCATCAAGATATTGCGCAGATAGTCGAATGCGACTAAGAGAGAAAGAGAGAGTGAGTGAGTGAGGGAAAGAGAAATAATTTGTGCAAGGTTAATATGCAGGAATACAAAGTCTTTCAAAATTTCGAATTTTCCAACCTCTAATGGTTTTATGGATTGTGAGTTGGCGCGTGACTTAGATATACGACAATGAGAAGGTTAGCGATGCAGCGAAGCAGATAGGTCGGTGGCGAATATATTCACATCGACCATCTCCGCAGTTAGGGCACAGAAAGTTGCGCGCTGGCGAGACAAACTCCGTCAACGAATTGTCATCAACCGCCGACCGTTGATGCTGGAAAGTGCTGCAGAGTCGGTTCGGTCAACAAAGACCCGACCGACCCTGATTGATAATAATCAAATCCGACTTTGTCGCCAAGCCCATGAAAAAGTATCCCGGTATGTCATTCCAACTCAGTCGATAATTAATATCTGGGGTGGAAGAATGCCAGATACTCGAACACGCCAAACTGCGACCTTATTGCTGCATAGATATAGTCTTTCAGTTCCCCATTCCGGCCAATTTTTACAAAATCCGATGTCTGTGTTTACCGATAGAAAAAAGATTATCTTGGCATTCCACATGAAACTCCGCAATGTTCGCACTGACGCAGCAAGAGTGCCTCAAAGATGAAGTATCAACCATATTCCAATGATACTTGGGAATGAGAAAGAAATAATTGAGAATTTCCTACCTTTGAAATAAATGAGAATGTGCCCAAATAGATTACCATTACGTTGACAAGAGATCAAAACACTTCTTGCTGAGCAGTTTGAATTAAAAACATCATTATCGACAAGTGTCATTCACAGTTGAAGCATGTAGAGGGAGTTATGAATAAATATGTCAACGCTGATTATATGTATACTTTCTTTGTATGGATGAGGGATTGATGTATTGATAAACCACTTCTAAACTGTGACATCGCTTCTAAGTAAATTTTTACATGAAACTTTATTACAACATTCTTTTATGATATTTGTTTTGCCGATCAAAAGCATAGCTGAACACTTCTATTCAACTGATATCATAAAATATCGAAATGATGATAATTTATATTTGATAATTCATTACGTTGGTGTCGAAAAGGAACACATGTTGTTTCGTTTTGTCAAGTCTAATTGGTCATGCCTTCCCAATTCTTTCTTTTCTGCACGAGCAGCAAGCAACATGTTGAGGAGTTATCAACCATGCAATTGACACTATGTTTCAACCTACATGTACAACCTCCACAAAACCCAAATGAGCGCATTCCATCTTCAAAACTCTGAGAGTGATTTAAAAGCTAAGATTTCATCAATGATTTCGCAATATCGACAGTGCAACATTTGTGAAATTCGTAGTATCACTCAGTTCAAATTCAATAGATAAAAAAATGTACTTGTCTTTGCTTTTGATCTTTAACAAGTATATTGGAATTTTGTCAACATTACGAGCAATCGAACAATCACTAACAGCAAACTTTATAATACTTCCGATTAAAAGAGGTATACAATATAAAAACAAAACTTAGCCATCGTTCTTGGTTGACAAACTCTACAGTGCGGAATTAAGAGATTGAATTTTGCTGAATGAGTAATTGTATGTTTTACGAATGCGAAACTGAGGAAAATACAGTGAGATCACCCTATGATACATACTTTGGAATTTTGCCATTTAAGTTACTGAATGATCTCAAGAGCTAGACTTCCTGTCAAGATATAACAAGACACTGGTATTGAGTTCATTACTGAACTTCAAGGACTGGTTCACTGGCTTTTGTAATACAAAAATACTTTAGCAACTGCGAAACTTATTTAAGGTTCTTGATGCTAGAAAGCATCCTGTCAGTATCCTCTGAAAATGCATGCACAGTATTGATTTAGTTTCGTTCCAACGAACACTTTCAACATTGAATTTAAGCTCTCAAAATCGCTCTCTCGCTCTCAGAACACGGTACATCACCAAGATCAATCCATAGAAACGTTGATCTTATTGACTGAAAATTTGATCGTGAAAATATAGTGCATTTGCCATCATTGGAATGCCATGATTATGCGATAACATGTAATTTGCATACTTTGGAGACGAAGAATTTATTTTGGGACAGCTGGAGTTTGCATTTAATGCTGAAGTATATATACTAGTACTTATTATGTCTCGAATACATGAATAAAAGTGCGCTCGGGTCTGTCCTATGTAACTGCAAGTACAAAGGTCACACTGATATTTGTAAATGACACTAAAGGAGTCACCAGTTGTCAACTTGTCCAACATGTTTAATGAAATACATTAAAGATGTAACATTAGTCTTAATTGCGTTTCAAATTACAAGGATTCGTGTCTTGCCACTGCGTCCTAATTTGTGCTCAACTTCTAAAATCGCTTGCATGGTATCAAATCAAAATCATCCTCATATAATATGGGCTTGATAATGAAATTTGAATACCAGAAATACTCTCGAAAACAAACAAATCTAATGTCTCTGAACATATTTTCCCCGAAAATCAATTACAATATTGTGCAGCAAAGTTGCCATCCAATCAAATATTTAAGAAAAGTACGATTATCTTCATTACACATTTATTAATGGAAATTAATATTGAACAAGCATTTTAGTCTCAAAAAATATTAAAAAAAGCGAAACTAAAAGGCGTGTGCAGCCACATCTGGAGGACTGTATTTTTTGCAATATTGACAGGAGTGGGCAATTTTGCTGCTCGACACTGTACTTCTTACCCCTTGAAATGAAGTCTACTTCCACTAACTATAAGAAGCAGCTGAATTCCTTAATTGACTGAGAGTCATATCAATTCAGTTTTGACGTGTATTTAATTTGAGTCTAAACTCAACCGTCTACAATTAACATTTAAAGCAAAAACCGAGTTGTTAATTCCAGAACCTCTTCAATGGCTTTGCAGTCTTCACATCTAGCATTTCAATATTTCAAAAAGGAATGCAGGTCTTGAATAAATTGCTCTTTAAGAGCACATGGCGAAGCGAATTGTGTACAACATGAGAAGAACATGAACAGATTCAGAAATGTGGTTTCATATTTCTCTTGCAAGTCTTTCAACAGCTTTTCCTGAAAGACTCTGGTGAAATCAAAATTGCAATCAGTTGAATAATTGAGATCAATTTCAATCAAAATATGAAAAGTACCATAACTTTAATGAAGAAATTCTCGCTAATACTTAAAATATTTGTTTAGTTTTTCAAAATGCTATATTTTATGAATTTAACTTGGTTTTATGATAATTTCATGATTTTTAGCGAAACCCCAAATTTTAGGACAATTATACTTTTTTTATGATCGCTGGGAATCTTGCACTCAGCACACAAGTTCGCTCACACGGGGCAAGTCAGTGATGAATATTTGCCACATTTCGAATCTTGGAAATTTTTCTTTTCCTGAAAATCACGTACATTTTCAGGATTTTCAAAATCTATATACATTGCGTGAATTTCGCGTACAGCGGACACATTGTATAAATAGCTATACATTCGACTGGACAGAAAACTAGGAAAAGCCATAGATGCAGGGATGGGAAATAGACATAATCAGCGAGTCTGGGCCACTTTGTAGGCTGATATCTACACAGTGTGTGCAGTGTATAGAACATCAAGCTACAAAGTTGCAAGGCCAATCATGTGGTAATTTTCAATCTTGATTTGATACTTTTATGGTCATGCTAGTCTAGCACTTCTGGCGATAGCAAGACATATCCTGGTGAGCGATAGGGGTCATTGATATGTGATTGTGTCAACTGTACCACCAAGGTGAAGCAACATGTCAACCATGCATAACATGGATATGAGGTGAGTGATATGGAGAAAGCTGGAAAATAGTTTAGCTGGATACTATAACCTGATTAAATCTATTCTTTTATAGGGAACAACTAATCCAGAGAATTCCTTATCTTGCTCCCAATCGTGGAGGACACACTGCAGAACAACTTTCGTGTCTCCAGATAACTTTTAATATCCTGTTATTTGACCGTTTTGACCTCATCTAATGAACATTTTGACATAGCAACACAATCAGAGCCATTCATGTTTTTGCTATAGCACTCTCACCATTTACCTTGCCAAAATTCATCAGCTTATAAAAGCTTCCCTAGTTGAACATTTCGTTGGCATTTCGATTTTGAATCAGATCAATTTTAAACATTACTTGCCTTTGTTTTTCCAAATGTTATCAGCATGTGCCTAATATATCGTATGCAAGCTTGAGTTGATAGCGAATTTGTACATGTATTACGTTCTGCTACAATTTGTTATTATTAATTCAGAGCATCTGGTTGTTATGCTAATGGGACTCTATGACAGGCTGAAAAATCACAACATTATAAATCCTCTTTGTAAATATCGTCACTATGTTATGTATAATAAATACTTATATGGGTATGATTTATGTAACTTCATATAATATAGAGGAATTGTGATCATCTGCATTAGGAAATCAATAAAATATATACCACAAATTATTTATAAAAAACATGGACAAGCTGACATGGACTGAGTGTTCCAGCAGTTACGATTTTCAAAACCCCGCTACTATCTGAAATTCAATAAAAAATTCTTGGAAAAAGGTCTCAGAGAAAACAAAGTCTGAAATGAAAATGAGCCTATTTTTAAGTTGAAATCGTCAGCAGAAGCTGTGAAATTTGATTTTATGTATTAGAAATGTAAAATGTCAAAAACGTCAGCGTCCCGGGCGCTGCGGCACGTTTTAATCGCTGCTTGGCAACGGTTGAATAAAGAGAAGTTGAAACTTCATATACAAGTAGCCTGTGTCTAATATATCGCCTAGAGCTGTGCTACGATTGCATGATTTTTGACGAATTGTTGGAGATCCACAGAAGTCCATGACCCATAGGTATCAAATGTCCCGACCGTTGTCCTCGTGGACGAGCCCATTACATATGCTATGTGGGAATTAAGACACCTACTGACAGAATTTCACAACAAATAATTCGACAAGTCAGCTAGAGAGCTAAACAAGTGTTCTATCCATACGACCAGCAATAAAGTATAAAAGAGGTGCTGACGAAAACTTATTTCAAATTACTGTTCCACACTTGATGCTAGAATGCACTAAGTATTTAGCTATGCTAAGTTTCCATTTCAATACACAACAATGAATCTTCAAAAACATCAAAAAATTAGCTTCAACGGAAATCGGAATTACAAAACCAATGAGGATAATTCATGTCTTCCTTGAGAATGACCTAGATTAGAATATTTCTTCTCGAATATTTTGCCGGAGATAAAAGTGCAAGTCAGCCGGTCGAATCCTCAATTTCGTCTCTGCTACTCTTGACCACTAGCTATCCTGTCCAGACTGTAGTCTGGGGAATATCTGTCGTTTTCCTTAACCTTCACCTCCCGGTGGATAGGAAAACAAAATTAATTTACTGTAAGGCAGTGTGGACGCGTGCGAATGTCGAACGTTGAGGAAAAAATAACTTGTCCTCTTCCTTGTCCCTCATAACGCCGATTTGTCTTCTACGTAAGTACCAAGCCGAATCTGAGCAGGAAGACGCAGAAGACAGCGCAGAGAGAGGCGTATGAGGATGAAAAACAAGTACTTAGGAGGTCAAAGCATGGTGTGACATACAAAAAGATGGAACAATTTGTCTGAGTAAGGTCATGTCGACACAGTCTAAGCAGATAATGTCACAGATATCTGAATATCATTATATTTTGAATCGAGCCATTTAGAAAATCTAATATTTGGATAAAACTGTACGCTGAACGGCTGAATGCTTTTGCAGTCAGCGCGCACCGGTGCTCTCACGGCTGAAGGTGCACTGATTATCTGAGTATATCTTTTTACCATTGAGGTTTCAAAGTCTCTCTATTCTGTCCAATGATTGGAATGCAAAAGTCACTGAGCAAACGACTGCTATAACTAGCATATTGCTAGCTAATACTATCTACTAACTAATTACTATAATAAGTATCATGACTATCATAAGGGATTATCTATCAAAACAATGAGAAGACACTGAACAAAGCTGAAGACAACGTCAGTCAATGATCCCATTTGCTCACGCTATTATGCCACATCATTTCGAGACCGGTTGTAGAGCACTTCCTCAATCGACTTAGTCGAGAAGTAGAGCACGTCTGATACCGCTACTGAATTGATCTTGTTTGCTCTACACGCATCGGTTATTCACATCATGCGGTCAAGCAGTAAACCATTGTGCCACTGAGATAATCTTTTCTGTACTATTTCTACATATTCATTCATTAAGTTATTCTCGGGACTGGTTTACTTACAATTATGTGTAAATGTTTTTGACAATTCACTGACAGAAAAAAGAAAGGACATTCAAGGCCCTTGATACTGTCGGTGGTGCGAAATGCGCCGGTGAGTTTTTGGTGAATTTTGAAATAAAACTGTACGTTGATCAAAGAGAGCGATTCCAACTTTTTTCACGAATAATGACTAACCTGCCCGTGCGGACGAACCGCAAAATCCTTAATAGGGGCCTTTACAAATCAAATACATTATTTTATAGGCATGTTATTACGCATTACATTTAGAATGGGGGAGAGTGGGCAAGATTAAAGCTATAAATTCTCGGACTATTCCAGGGCAATTTAATCAAATTTCCTGGCAATTTTTTTAAACCGACCATTTTTCTAATCACATACCCCATTCAGTGATATCCCTGCATTACGATATCTCCATGGAATGGATTACAGTATCGTTTGCTATCAATATTATTGGGCAATCTCCAAATTTCACCAGGAAAAGAGGTTTTAGGTTATGATATTTTACTGCCAACTTGTTACATGCGATCAGATAGAAAAAAAATTAGATTGTCTTCAATCGAAATTTTCGGGTAGATTTCGACTGTATGCTGTTTTACCGAAATCGAGTGAAGTATTATATACATGTGGATTTCACTGTTATACCAACATCTTTGTCGAGAATTGTATGGCAATGTGGAATTGAATGGATCCACCTTGAATGAAGAATTGATTTAAGGGCATAATATGAAGAATTTCTGTGCTGTTTCTTTGCCTATGATGTAAGCAGCGGGGTAAGCGACATTAAGTATTAATTTGAATGTTCAGGTGTTGTCATTTAATTATTACAATATAGATGTTCAAGAATTTTCAAGATTTTTGGCTTCTTCGATTTATTTTTATATCTCCTTAACTTTGCACTTGAAGGCTTTGCAACAGCTCCAGAACACTAGGATTTTCTCCATGTCAATCTCTTTCGCTCATTCCGTCGCACGCATCTTTCTATCTCAAAAAGAAATGGGGCACTTGCTCACAGCGGTACATACACATGTTTAAGGGGGTGGCGCCTACTGCCAGAAATATACGATTAGTCGAATAAGCTTAGAACTTATAACCAAATGTGTTAAGCACTTTAAAAATTATTTATATAATATACAAAGCCCAGAGGTGACCAAATTATTACACAAAACACTTGAAGACTCGAACATGACCGAGAGTAGGCGAGTTTGATAGAGAAAATGAAATAATTCGAGATGGAGTGAAAGTATAGTATGGAAGCAAAGATGCGGAGAACTAGTCTGTTACTCATCTCGATTAATTTACCCGCATAATGGACAACCGATAAATTGATGTGATCAGTTTTGATATCATTTTCAGAAAATTCAACATCTGAATATTGGTACATGGATGAACAATTGCTAGGGAAGTGGCAGTAAAAACGGGATAGAATCGACTCTTCCCATAAAGCGTGCATAAAATTCAACAAGATCACAATCGTCAACTCGAGCATCAACACCTGAAATATTTACACCAACACAGCCAATTTCTGTATCCAGAAACACTGAAAGATTGGCTTATTTCGCAGTTTCGATTGACTGTGGCGGTTGATCAAAGTCATCACGTGAGATCAAACACACCTGGTGGCCCATTGCTCATTTTTCGACCTCACAAATTTGTAGAAAAAACGCCGGACCGAATCAGCCGTGACTGTATGCATCAAACAAATGTAAAAAGTGTTTCCGAAGCCTAACGTTATCACACTGTGAAATCGCTAATGACAAGCCCAAACAGTTTTCACTTCAACTCGATGGAATTTTGAAACCAGATTTTCGATTTTACGGCTCTTATCGCAAATGGCCTGATAATTGAAACCATCCTGCTACATTACTGAAATAATTACTAACACAAGTTCCTGGAAAATGTGAACATCTAAATTGCGAAACTCGTTATTCGGTTGAATATCATATTTCAAACAATATTCTCATCACTGTCATATTCACTGATCATATTACGTCGCAATTCCCAGCAAGAAGCTTGAGAATGGATTGCAGTTTTCCCTCCGCTTATGTACGAGTAAATCGTGGGGCCCCGTGAGGGAATTTAAAAAATATCTTCAACAAAATAATCCAAAAATAATAAGTGCCGCTAGAATATATATTGATGTGATTCATGTTGCAATTATCATACCATCAACTAGTGAACTTAGGTGAATTATTTCATTATGTTGCAACTCACACAAATCAATACAGTGTTGTATCATGGGTAAAAGGGTCAAACTAAGCAAATATTTCCGTTACAATATCAACAAAGAATTAACGACGATTCAGCAAGATCTTAATTTCTGACAGAAAGTTCACATCTGACCCTACTCAAACGTCAAACCATGTCCTCAAATTGCGCGCAAACTTTCTCCAGGACAATTGGTGCATCGTCCACACCCTAACGGTTCACACCGTCTATGACTGTCCTTTACTTCAACGGTGACGCTCGCATCTGTTACCTCTTCTCTAAACTGACAGGACTCATTATAGCATTCCTCTCAAGGGAAAGAGGTTCAACTGACCTGACGCGCAACTCCAGCAGTGCCAAAAGTTTTTGTCTCACAACTGAACGAGAAACTTTTCTTAATTACCAAGGATTTCAGAGCACGTTGTCCCTATTATCGCACATTTTTATGTCTCTGCGTCTTCTGATTAACTTTGGCTGGAAATGTAATTTAGTCTGGCAAATTCCTCACTTCTATAAAATCATCGACATTTTAGAAATTCACTGACAGACGTGCAATTAATATGAGAATTTCTTGACTGATTATGAATCAAGCCAAAGGAAGCAATCTGATCCTGAAATATGTCTTACGTGAGATAAGATTATAAAATCTCTAACACAAAATGTTCTCCCCGATTCTACAATAGCTGTCGAAAAAACGAAGTTTTGCATGAATGACGGAAATGTCTACCGAAAGACAGTCAACTCTAAATGACATTATCATTGTCACAATATGACAATTTATGAAATTCTCAACAGCTTATGTTGAATCAAGATTAGGGAAACAATCTTATTCTGAAATATGTCTTTCGTGATATAACATTATAAACTGTAATACAAAAATCATCAGATGTCCTCTACGTTTCCACAAAATTCGTCAAAAACAAGGATTCGTATGACTGAAGAAAATAGCTTTCTAAAGATTAAGTCATGTAACAACGGAAAGCGCATTCCGTGTGAAACGCATTAAAAGAAATGACATTGTGTGCAGTAATGTACTCAAATTCTTGAAGTAAAGTATAAAAGTTGCAATAAAGTCAACAATCTCCATAAAAATCCTATCGAGAATAACCCCATTCCACATTCTCCCAAATGATATGAACATATATTTAGGATAGATTTTGACATACATTCAATTTCACTAACTGAAAACCCCCGCACATCTGATTGGACAATTATCGGTCGTAAATAGCACTTCTGACGCAAACTTGATGTTTTATGATATTAAATTGTGTGAGTGTAAAAGAATAAAGAATATGTGCATTATATAAAAAGCTTAGAATAAGATGTCGCACGACTATAAGAATAAAGGAATTATAGCGTTTCGTTGGTGTAAATGGAGGCTTAAGAGATCAGAGAATTACGAGTTGTGAAATCTCTCTCATAGAAAATGATTCTTAGAGGATGTGTTACTGATTTACAGGTTCGAAATACTTCGTTTTGTTAAATGCCAATTAATCGGATGGCCCTAATTTTCAGCGGACACGTTTTTGTTCTCATGGTTCCCATCAGTGTTCTCAACATGTTGACATCAATGGAAAGTACAATTGCCATGCGCTATGAAGAAGCAGATGTTCTGGCAAGAACGGCAACAAAACTAGACCAAAGTGAAGAACGAATTAATCTAGAGGTGGTCAAAAAGGTACTAAAGATGAAAATGAAAGACAACAACATCAGAGAAAGAACAGATCATCGTTATGAGAATTGGAAAATTGACAGGGAAGTGGAAAAGAAGTTATCCAGATATGAACGCACATGTCTTGCTCAAATAAGATCCCATCACACAACGCTAGGCCGCAGCTATCACCATTGAGTCGGCAAGACAAACGATTCCAACTGCCCCGATTGCGATGCCGAAGAAGAAGTCATCCTCCATCATCTTATCGAATGTCCGAGATGGCACCAACAGCGCTTAAAACCATTCAATAATCCCATCCCAAGTCACGACATCAATAGCAATATTGGAATTTTTGAGAAGAACTGGTCGTATAGGCCAGCGCTCATGAGACTCGGCTCACGTCATGGAAATCAACAGCAACAACAACCATGCGCACAACAATTTCAATATAATGTTCTATAGGATTCAATACACAGAACTGCACAATACAGTACACACAATATTACTCGCATATCGGTGTACACATGAAACACTTTTAAAAATTGATGGATAAATCGGAATATATATTGCTTTACAACTTTTTTGAATTATGATGCAAGAAACATTATCATGTTCTGATAACTTTGAAAAATTGGTCTTCCGACGTACGAAAGTCAATAGCCCATAATTCAATACACATTTCATCGGTCTGAGCTTTTCATTTGTGATCGAAAGAGATCCTACATATACATTTCGGAAATCATCACAACTGATAAGGCTAGACCGGTGAAATATGTGTTGAATTATAGTCATCTATTTTGTGAGTCGAAAGACTTATTAAAATAATTTTAAAGAAAGTTACAAGAACACAATAATTACACCGTACTCTTTCTTTACCTATTCGGTTGAAATTCAAAAAGAATTGACGTTTAGAATTTTTGTCATCTCTCCAAATAAATTTATTATTGTTGTCAAGAACAACTTCAGGTTTTTAAGGGAGTATCCTATATTCAAGCGTTGCAAATATGGGTCTTTGAATAAATGCAAATTATTCTTCTGCTCTCGTATTGCAAGAAAGATCATGCAGTTCCTAGATTCAAGCCACGGCGTATTCTTTGCTCCAAATTACAGTTACTGACTCAAATTAAGCCGCAACTGGCACTGAGCCCACAATATTTGTACAACAGGTACATTTAATTTATGACAACAATGTTATGTGCAAAATTATCAATAGCACAACTACGAGCAAATATACATTGAGATGGACTCAGAAATTAAAACTGCTTAATATTCGTGGCGTCAGCTGACGATAAGGTGGACTTGCCCAACGTTAGACACTTGCATTCTTTGTCAGCGGAAGCTTTGTGTATTGTAAGCCATTGTCTTATTCCATCTTGGCGTAACAAAGGAATTCCGAGTAGTGATAAGCGGAGAAAGGTTTAATTCATGGATATATGGGAATGTTGTCTTTTTACAAAAGCATTGAAAGTATAGACGCAAATTACAATAATTCGCTTTATGCACCGTCGATTATTTTTATTAATGACAGTTGCGGAATTTTCGTAGAGTCAGGTGCGTAGCAGTGTAAAAATTCCTCACTGATAAAGAATTTGAAGATGTGACCACAAACTCAATGACAAGGCGCAACACAACACGCTCTCCGTCTAAGTTACTGATGCCACTGCGAATGTCGCATTGGACCAGGGCCTCAAAAAAAGTGTTTGAAATAAAACAAATAGGATGTGCAATAAAAACCATTTTAGAGGACCTTATTGCTGCACACCGGATTTCACGCTTTTAAAGCTCTTATACTCATCACAACGCTATTCAAGTTTTATGAATCAAAACTCGATCTTTTTCCAAATACTGCCACCATAACGTATGACCATCAGATAGGCCGTAAGTTCATGACCGCCCATCCAAAACGGTATTTTCCTCCAATAGATAACAGCCCAAAAAAGTCAAAAAATGTAGATTTCTGCAAAACATGAACGCTATTAATCTGCCAGAGAAGAAATGAAGTTCTTGAGAGGATGAAATTCAACAACTTTGTAATAAAAGAAAATTAAATAAAACTTTTGAATGATGGAGCATCTTCTTTCCTGCTACTTTATTTGTATAAGTCTAACAACTTCAGGTAGGGAAACACATCTTAACTGAATGCTTCCGTCAACATAATGCTCTAAAACTTCAATTCCATCTATATATTCTAGTGACTATTAAATTGAACAGACACTCAGGAGGCTTTTTTCTTCTCGAGCTAAGGAGATAACACCAAAAAGCTATCAGTGCAAACTAATGACGTTGTGAGATTCTTCATGAAAAGTAGTTTATAACTAACGACTGATTGCTTTACTAATCTAAGGCTCCATACACTACGCGAATCGATATTTAGTTTTAAAGAACGCACATCCGGCACCGCTCTATATTTCTATGTACACGTAGAACATTCCTCAACGTGTCATCACAATTTTCATTTTTTATAAACTGACCAATGTAGGCAACACCTAGCAACGGTGGCCATAGCGAACTTGCCGCAATTTTGAAGTTCTTAGTTATATAGGTGATGATGTTGTTAGTGACAAGCTAAGGTCCCATATTGTGAATGGCATTGTGATCGACCTCGGGTCTGTGTTTCGAGTTCTGCGTTGGAAAATCCACCTTTTGTTTTGGTCGTTTTCGCGATCTGCCGCAGACAGCTTTGTGGATCATTGCCGCTATCCCATACTGCAACCAATATTCCATATTTTCAATTTGTTTATATAAAGTTTTCTTATATAAGCTGTTCACTAAATTCTATGCAGGAGTGAATTCACAGAATATCACAGAAATGTTTAGTGGCACAGATGCCGGTGAGTGCATATTGTTAAATTACGATTTCTCAGAGGCGTTTGATATCGTTTGCCATAAACTCTTGAAATAGAAACTGTGTTTTGACCTATCTTTTCAACACAGAACTAGATTGTTTAAGCGTATCACTTTGCTAGAAGTGCAAACTGATTCATAACGATGGCACAGGGACTTACTAAGCTGGCGAAAAGAAATTTCTAATACCTTGCAGAGATAGGAAAAATAGTCGTGTGTCGCTTACGGATTGCTGTGAATTCCTTCAAAATGCTCCGATCGCCACAATTCTTCAGAATTGAAGAATTCAGATCATTGCGCAAAAGTTTTCTCGATGATGTTGGGCCCTCCGATAATTATTATAAAAGCTAGCAGGCGCACAAAGAAACGTTCACAAACTTCTCTGTAGAACTTGACATCGGCTGTGTCTCTTTGCTGTGTGATCCTGCTGATAACAGTCAGTGAAACTTCGTACAATTTGGCGTGTTTAATGTTGAACTGGCTGACTATTGTTCGATTGCTATGGTATTATGTCAGCAGGTTGTGCCATTTCATAAGCATTACATGTTCAAGCGGTAACCAACAGGGTTCTTTGAGACAGTTTAAGTTGGAGTGTTCATGTTCGTAGAGTACAAAATTTGTAAATGATAAATACACTTAAAAACGTGTTGAGCCATGATGAGCTGTGGCTTGTTTTGCTAATCATAACGGAGTACGAAGTGGGGGTATGTACTGTTCTTGTTCATTTGGTATTCGAAATGCAGTTTGATATAATCGAATTACTTATTTTTGAAGGGCACGAAAAGGGCAGAAAGATCATTTGTACATTCTACTCTCAATGCATCAACGTCTTCAATTTTCAAGTCCTTCTTTGAAGAATGCCAATTGACAGGTCATCCATCCCATTCAATCGAGTCTCACCCAAGAAACGGAAGACAGATAGCCCTTTACATCAGTCAGAACGAGCTGTTGTGTGATTATATGAATTTTCGCTATGAATAATGTCACTGATCTTGCATCTGTCATTGCATACTGACTTTCTTATGATATATTGCTTTTGATTTTCATATGGAGAATGTTTATTCTTTTTTAAAGCAATGATTCCTCTAGATTGAGAGTTCCCGAGACGTTTTATAATTTAACTTTATTTCAATTTTCAATTGCTGTCACGGATCAAGAAAAATATTAGCATCATGAATGGATCAGGTAATAACCACTGTACATCAGCCCAAATTTCTTGCAAATCAACCAAGGAAACTTGTGAATGAATTCTAGCACTACAAAAACAAAATGGCACAACACTGTCAAACTGATAACATTCCAATTGGTTGCACTGCCTATGATGAAATATTTATGTCCGTCCCGGTATTAAATATCGAAAATTGTAGCAAAAAATAGACAGCTCCCACTGAGTTATGAAAACTTCAGTGTATATAAGAGAAAAAATCAAGAGGACCATTGGATCTCTTCTTGCTACCTTTTATCTCCTGACCGACGGTTGGAATCGCTCTAAACCAAAACTTAAAATAAACTATTGAAAACTGATGCTTTTAGTTCGGATATCTTTTCGGTCGACTTCCAATAACACTCGGGGGCTCTCTCGACCGAACAGCTAAAAGACAGCAAAGACAAGCGCATAATCACCGCGTCACGGATCTGATTGAACATAAATGTTTGTTTGTAAGTTGGTAGAGAATTTACTTCTAGAAGATAATCGAAGATGAACCTTAAGGTAATGCTTCTCAAATTCATACACATGCTTCATATACATACTCGAATTCATGCTATACAGACGAATTCATTGTCAATTTCTGAAGAAGTCGTGAGGGACATATGTTCCTGACTTGAGTAAATATCGCATGCTTTTCTACAATACACCATTTGCAACGTTTACTTGTACTTAGTAGTTTCAAACTGATGCTCAGTATTTCTTCATATTAAGTTGGTCACCTTTTTGACAAACTCGAAAACTTCCAAAAGATTGTATGGATCTCAGATAAATTTAAAACTTATTCTACACTACACTGTAATATAGCATCCAACATGTGATGAAATTGCTATACTTATTGATTACATAATCTCTGAGTACATCTCATTTTAATGGGACAATTATTTAATGCTACAATTTTGATATCAACCTATTGACAAATTATTTTGAGCAGATGGATATTTAATTTCATCGAAGATTTTTTACCAGACTTAATCTGATATCCCTACATCATGATGTGATGTCAGAAGGCTTGTCGAAGTAAACAGCGGACGTGAATGCCTAATTCCGAATAGAATATCAGAAAAGTTCCGACAGACAAATATGCTATAACTATTGAGCAAGCAGCTGCTAAATTTTAGGTTTTGAATTTCACCGGTGAAATTGATAGTGTTGAGAGGATTGACCGCAGAAATTTGAGTTCAATTTCATGTGGTTTTATCACCATCAGAAAATGTTTATGAAGTGCATGGAACAAAAATGACGGAAACTTTAAAATCCTAGAAATCACGGCCATATATCTGATACAGACATCACTCACCAATTATGCTGAAAATAGGCATTACTTTATTATACACATCAAATAATCATGACAAAAGCGTCATGATTTTCTTCATAATTTTTGATGAACCCTATTTCCACTCATTTTTTATCTTATGCATACATAATCAGAAATCTTCCAATGGAACCATGATATGTTTGGCACACAACCTTTGAAAAATAACATTTGATAAAATGATCAAAAGCAGCTTGGAAGGTGGTGGAAAAAGTAAAGAACAATGAACGGGAGAACGAACGACTTACGATAGAATACCGAATGAAAAAGGATCAGGCTAAAGAGATAGTGGCGCGTGCAAAAAGAGAAGCAGAAAGTAAATTATACGAGTCCATGGAGCATGATGCGGGAAAGAAACTGGTGTTCCGACTTGCGAAAGCAAGCGATCGTGGAGCGAAAGATGTGATTGGATCCAAGGGTATTCCGAATGAAAATTGTGTGGTGGCTATTGAAGAAAATGAAGTCTTGCGACATGGCAAGCGTATTTCCCGGGTTTGCTGAATGTGAACGGGGATATGAAGATAGATGAACCAAGTACCGTGAGGAAACCGGGTGGTGGAAGAGAAATTAAAGAAGTAGAAGTTCAGTGCGCAATTAAGAAGATGAAGACAGAAAAAACGGCAGGCAGTCACGAAATAACAGTAGAGATGATCAGAGCAGTAGGTCTAATATGCATCACATGGCTTACGCAAATTTTCGATGTCTGTTACGGAAAAGGTGTGATTCCCCCTAATCCCTAAGGTATCCCCAATCGCTCCTAAATGGAAGTGTGCAAGATCCTGGAAATAGCACAGTAATAACACTAAGTCAAGTGCAGAAGATCTTGGAAAGAATTCTATGTAGCAGACTTAAGGGACAGTTTGGTCATAAATTTGGAGAGGAACAGCAAGGACTCCTAGAAGGGAGAAGCACTATCGATGACAAATTTGTAGAGAGACAGTTGATTGAGAAGACATTGGAAAGGGGTGGCAACATAGCGATCGGGTTTGTGGATCTGGAGAAGGCAAACGACACAGTACCCAGACGCTTTGTGATGGCAACGCGGAGGTGGATAGAGGATGACGAAGATGATATGCGGGTGATCGAAGATCTGTGCAAAAATACGAGAGCGGCGGTAGTGATCGGAGCGAAGCGCAATGATGATTTTGAAGTGGACATGGGCCTATGACAAGATAGTGCTTTGAGCCAATTCATAATGCTAATGGAACAAGTCAGCATGAAAAGCAGTGAAAAGGAAGAAATTATTGTACGTGGATGACCTGGAGGTAGTAGCGAAGGATGAATTTGAGCTAGAAGAGGCTGAAAGACTGGGGCAGAAATGTTACGCATTTTCAGTCTTAGAGAATGAACTTGGTGAAGACGGAAGTGATGTCGATAGGCAGGGAGTAGAAGGAATTGACTGTGGGTGTGAGAGAAGTGGAACTGAATCAAGTAGATAAGTTTATGTGCCTTGGTAGAATAGTCTCTGAAGATGGTCGGGGCGATGCAGAAATAAGAAAAAGGATACATTCATCTCAACTTTCAGACAAATGAATAGCTACCATTCTTTTAGGCATTTACATTATTCAATGTTGAACCAGAACGATTTGTTGACCAAATCTGATCAGTTTCATGCCATTTCACATCATCTTGTCGGACGCTGTCATCATCATCTTCTAATTGTTATGGCTACTCAATAGCACGCCTGTGTCCTTTACTTGATCCATCATATTGAGTTATCACGTTATTTCTCATGCCTGACCAACACCGATTGAAACGATCCTCTACGCAAGGAAGTTGTAAATTCCGCGATATGAGCCATGAGCTACGATACCTTAAAAATAACATTCCACTGGAGGAGAGCAAACACGAACGGAACGAGCATTGTCTCGATAACATCACAGCGATTAAATCATCAACTGCACGAATCAGTTTAAAAGTGTGTATATTCCCTAACTTAAAAAGTTCAATGAGGATCGGATAGAGGTACGCCTTGTCCTCTTATAATGCCCCTTGTATTTGCCTTTGTTCCACATGACTGCTTCCATTTCGATCTATTCCACGATAAACAAAAATTTATATCTTCCCAACACACGCTATCAGATTATGATCCTTCGCAACCCACTGATAGTCTTGAGAATAACTTCCATTAAATTCCACATATCTTTACAATAAATCTCTACCATACTTTTGTAAGACTAGAATTTGTGATGGGAAACAATTCCACAATCATCACATCCATAAAGAAACGAATTCACATCACTCAATCGATTCAGACATGCCCGTAAATTTACCATCGATTACCAATGAAGAATTAACATAACAACTTTAAAAAGTCTTCAAATCCATTTAAAACTGCTCCAGACAATTCTCCTATCAAAATAATCTCGCTTCTTCATGAGCCGAGGAGACAAGGTATGCGCGTCAGGCAGGCATCCATGGATGAAAATTTCATCGTATTAGACATGGTATTGAGAGCAAAGCAAACTATTACCTGGAAACACACAGACACACGAGAGGAAGGAAGAACATTCCTGATTCAAGCACACTTTTTCTCCTTTGTAATGGGTCTTTGCCAAGTCGAAGAATCAAGTGCGTCCCCGAGCAAGAAACAACCTGTCTGCTACTCACTGCCAAAGAATTTGAAAAACATTAACCCTCGATGTTACTTCACTAGGAAATCTAATCTCACGAATTTCTCAAAATAAGAACATTCCTCAGTTTGTTACATTCGAAGAATCTACCTCAAGGATGTTTTACGATAAATCAAAGCTGTAAGTTAAGCAAACATATTTGCCGTCAAAATCTATATAGAGACTTAATATTCTTTCGGCTTATCTGTAACGAATGTCTGTTTCCTTACTGTTCTTGCGTTCTTACCTTTAGAGGACAAACAAGTACAAAATGTGAGGATAAGAAAATGACTGCATATTCATAGAAGGTCAATGAAATTGTCACATCCTCATAACACATCCTTTATTTCAAATCAACCATCATGAGGAACCATCAGATCAATTACGAGCACCCGAAAGCAACATGAGAATAATGAAAATGCTTAGGACACAACAGAACAGGTCACGAGTTCTATGTTCACAAGTTCAAATTAGTTTGAGGTTCATTATTAGTTAGGCAAGATCAAGATAATTGAAGATGTCACATTAACAGAACAATCCCATTTCAAAAATTTTTATTTTTCATGTATGATTGAAGCTCGGAATTCCAGAGCAAAAGGACGTGTTCGGTCCAAGAATGGCTCTTCAGTATTGCTCAAACCGCTAAAACTACATTGTAAGGATATTTATGCTTAGTACAATAGAATTGTGAAATTGCTAATCCAATATCTGGTTTCATTTTCTGATTTGTGAGATAGCAGATAATTATACGCAAATTTACAGCTTTTCATGTGTGTTCACATACTCTTTTGTAATGTTTACACATTTAATCGTGTAATGTTACAGGCTGCTTTGTAGAATAACGGATAACAAATGCGAATTTATACATAATCCACTTATTTTTAATGCTGACTACCAGCCAACTGTTTATATACATACTGTTATATACATACATGTAGTATGTGCACTTTATTGTATTTTATTATATTGTGTGATTGTAAAAGTATTTCATTGTATGGTTGTCTATCACTGTATGTCTAGCAGCCTCATTTGTCTACAGCAGTTAGAATCTCGATTATGATTAAAGACATACCAGAAAGTGTGGAGACGAATTTTCATTAACACAAAATAATAATTATAAATATACCACGTTTAGTTATCTTAGTCTTTACTACCGTTATTAAGACAGGGAATATTTCAACAAATTAGTTATGCTTGTAACCTGTAGATTAACTACCTAATGTCTATTTTATTTACATATTCATACCTAATTTTTTTCTCGAGCATCATATCACTCTCCAAATTTCCGCCAGTGGAAAAGCGTTCGATGGAGCGCGGATCGGTCTCGGTGGAGATCTCGTTGCCATGTCGTTCTCGACTGGGAGGCTAGCATTCAACAGTGAACAGAAAAGGCTGAGGAATGCTGTGTTGGTGGTCCTGGTGTATATTGAAACCATTGAAAAAAGTGTTTACAATCAAATTATGCAACCCTCATTCGGTATCATTTATTCTCAATATCCAGTTTTAGATTTATACTATATTCTCTCAATGCGCACAGTTAGTCTATAATCAGTTTGAAGTTAGTATATCCAGCGATGAAAATTCCTAGTTTTACGGGATTAATATTACATTATCAGTATGTTATTGATGCATAAGCTATCATTATTACATTATACTATTTTCACCATCAAATAACTTTATTAGCCTGTTACTTTTCTTGTTTTCCAATCAAGCGACGTAACATTAGCAAAGCGTTGTAGTAATTTACCATGCATATTCACCATGCACCAACGAAATCAATAGAATATCAAAAAACAATAACTGCGCGTTAAAATTGTCAACAAAAATGAAAGTGAGTGTGAAAGTGAGGATGCAATAATTAATGAATGAGTTAAAACTTTGAAAATGATTCAAAGGTTCATGTTGCATGTTGATATGTAATTTAGTATAGTGTTTAATCAACAAGAACTTTCATACTAATTGTCGCAACTGCCTCATGACGATGGCTCAACTAATGTTTTAGTTGTCTATATTACCTTAAGATTTCAAATTTCAACGTTTTTGTATATTCAGAATTCTAAGTGGGGCGAGTGGCCCAGTGACTGGACCAAAAAATATAACGTTTTCTTGTCAAAAAGTGAATGTCAATAAATCAAGGGTTGATAATGATTGCAAGGAAATGTTTTGACGTAAATTTCATGTTGTTACGGCTAATGTGACGTATATGCACATACAAGTTGGGTTCTTACACACACGCACAATCACGCGCTCTAGTCTAAACCAGTCGTCATAATCTAAAAATATCACGTAAAATAGTACAACCCTATCGACAAGAATAATGGAATTCGATCATTTTTCTGGTATCAATATACTTGAAATGTAGCCTGAAAAGATTAGCGACAATAATTACTAAAAAATATCGACAACTGAATTCTCAATTTACAAAGATGTATAAAAGTGTGAGCACGGTTTTTACTGCTATACTCTGACAAATTGAAATATGTCGAATTGACGTTCTTTTAAAATGAATATGCCTATCCTTTGGCTACATAACCAAAAATTAATGAAAGCAGAATTAATTCTTAGCAGATGATAAGAATCTAACTCTAACTTATCAAATTTACAAATTCAAATATTAGATATTGGAAAAAACAACCTTGCATGCATGAATATCGGCACATCTTGTACAACAAAAGCATCAATTACAGCCATTTACAGCATTAATTATCTACCGGGTACTAGAATTCAGGTCAATCAGTGTTACAAAATGCATGAGGATAAAAAAGGTTACAAATGCATATATGTGTAAGTTGATGCATAACACAGATCGAATGATATTTATTCGCATGCGGCGTTCACATCAGATGTTTTCGTTTAAGCTCGTTCTCCGCGAATACGGCGGGCAAGTTGGATGTCCTTGGGCATGATGGTCACCCGCTTAGCGTGGATGGCGCATAAGTTGGTGTCCTCGAAGAGACCGACCAAGTAAGCTTCAGATGCTTCTTGGAGGGCAGAGACAGCGGAGCTCTGGAATCGCAGATCGGTCTTGAAGTCCTGTGCGATTTCACGGACAAGTCGCTGGAAGGGCAACTTGCGGATCAAGAGTTCAGTGCTCTTCTGGTACCTTCTGATTTCCCGAAGGGCGACAGTTCCTGGCCTGTAACGATGTGGTTTCTTCACACCGCCGGTGGCTGGGGCGCTCTTGCGGGCAGCCTTGGTGGCCAACTGCTTACGTGGGGCTTTGCCGCCAGTGGATTTTCGTGCAGTTTGCTTGGTACGTGCCATCTCAACTTCGTCCTGATGTAACAACCACAAGAAGTATACATAATTTGTGATGTAATGTTGAATCATCATGAAAGGTAAAAAGACAACTAGTTTGAATAAAAGGAATGAATAAACATTCCTAAAATATTCTAAAAGCATCGTAGTATGCTTGTTCATCAACCGGTCTCCTCGAAATAAGCGTAACCCCATGTGAAAACGTGCCATTTTCGGCTCACATCGGAGTGAACATCTAAGAAAATTTTCCTGAAAATTTGCATTTTTACAGTACATGCATAATTTCTTTTAACGTTTGAGATTGTGAGGACGATTTAGATGTTTTCAAAAATTGCCGGTCCGTACTAAACAAGTGACATTTTTGAATTATCAAGCCGCTTTCAAACAATCACTCTTATCAACCTTGCTGATTTTGTCATCGCTTCCTCGTTTAGTAGATCACATCGATGTTTTGAGGATTACAGGAAACGGAAGAGCAATACAAGTCGCGCGGCCTGACTTTGAACTAAAACATGCGAGTCGTTAAATGCAGCACGAACCGGTCCGCTTACACGCGACCTCGCTCCTTTGTCTTGCGAGAAACTATCTGTCTGCTAGCGTGAAAAAAACGCAAACGAAGCTGCTAATGTCTTCTTGTCAGTGAGCCAAAGAGGAAGCTTCTACAACTTGGCAGTGAAAGGAATTGAGAGAAAAAAATATAGGAAGAATTCTAATCTCCTCATCTCACAAATCTTGCTGTCACGCATGACACTCAGAATAAATAAGAATCCATCTCCCATTTATTTTATGGCATTTCAAGCGCTTGACTTTTTCATTTAAATTTGAAATCCGAGATTGGCACGCATTTCTATGTGATTGGAATGCAGTTTTGAGACTCACTTTAATTTTCGATCACCCTAAACTCTAAGCGAAGGTTGCTTTTTTGTTGCTCACGGAGTTACGAGGAGTTAGTCGGGGTCAGCCTAGTACGCTGAAAAGGTCAGATTTCATTTCATTGTAAAATTCTGTAGAAAAAGAAATTTCTGTTGTAAAGTTCCTTTAAAAAAGACTTAAAAAGTGCAATAATTTCCATAACAGGGAGAGAATGCTGCATTTAGCTATTGCGACTGCACATTCAATAAGAATCGAAATATTTTGTTTTCCGGTTTATGAGATGTGTGAGAGATGGTTTCTGAAGTAAAGTGGGTAGGAGTATGGCCCGAAGAAAAATTGACAAATAGCTCTCAATGTATAGATAAAGGAGAAAATATTAAAACCAGCGGACATAAGATTGGGTGCGCAATTGTGATGCCTTCACGGAGTCATTGCCCACACAGCCTGGCCAGCAAAAAAAAGAGGGGCCCGTTGCCGCATGTCACTCCCGCTGAGCATGCTGGAGCTGATCCATCGTTGAACGCCGGTGCGACGACTTTGAGCTCGTTGGACGCTCACACAAAAGGAATCCAACAAATTAACAAAAAAAACTATACTAGGGACCTACTGTGCTATCCCACTACCGACACACTAGACAGGACATCCAACAAAGAAACAACTAGCATAGCATAGCAGACTATACAATTCAAACACACAACACAGAAATCAATCAACACAAACAAAACATCTGGATAAGAAAAAATTCATCAAGCTGGTTCCATACCAAGAACTCTAGCTGGCTCTGGCACACTATCTATACACTCAATGACAAAGGCGGGCAATCCCCACCTCCAGAAATAATTCACTTTCTTCAACAAACCCTCACACAACAAGCGTGACATTCCGAACGTCTCAAACAATTCACCACCATCACTGCATAAAACAAAGAACTAAACAGACTAATTGACAAATGCGCACTTTGCCTCACAACCAGTACACAAAATCTCGCCTAATCAAACAACAAGTCATCTCAGACTCCATAGATATATATGCATTTAGAGTTCATGTATTGTAAATCACACTAAGGTGACTCCTTTCTTATACAATTACGTCATTTCTTAAAAAGATAGCCTATCAAGCATATTGTTAATTAAATAAAATGACATTCTTACATTTTAATTAAAGATAGTATGATCCGGAAGTCGGAGTAAGTTCATGCTTTCTCACCTGATAAATTGTTTTTATCTTGGATCCTATTGTCACTTCTCTGGCATCTCTCACATGCGTGTGTATATCATGTATGTACTTCCGCACTGTCAATGGTACTGGATTGCAGCAGGCAAAAACTCCGGCATGTTCCCTGAAAGATACTCGGCGGTCATCTTTCTACGCAGTTACTAAAACTTCACCCAACCCCGCAATTCTTTCCTCTCTGTTGTCCAGATGGAGACGAGGAAGCGTACGTACCTGGGTAGCGTTTTGGAGATCATAAGTAGCATGTGATTCGGCAAGACATAGCTGAAATGCAAAACCAAAACAAGTTATTTCTTTCACATCTTAGGAAGGAAGGCCAAATTCTTTTGATACATTGACTAATGAAAATATCATGTTAACGGCTAACTGCCAACTTATGAATTTTAATTATTAGAGTCATATGGCAGCGCTCAGATAAACTGTCTTCCCAGACAAGTTGGCAATCGACGAAAACATACAAGCAGCCAGCTGTGTACAAAAAATCTTGTGAATTAGACAAAAACAGGAAAGATTGAATTCACCAGGCAATCATCAACAAAATAAATTCCTATTACTATTTCATTTATCTCATTATAAAAATAATTAAATATTTCCGAAATTTATTCTACGCGCCTGCATGTATTAAACATAAAACCAGGACTGTGGAGCCGGAGCCGGAGCCTTAAGGAGCCGATGGTTATGGTCGGAGCCGGAGCCGGAGCCTATTTATCACAAAGGCTCCGGCTCCGATAGTTTGAGCTTTGATATAAATCTAGAATTTTAAAAGTTATTAATTGGCATCATAAAAAAATTAAATCATTTGAAATCTAAAGATATGTCTTTTAAGTATACCAATGATCTGTCCTCCACGATATCTTTCTTTGCAGTTGCCGCCTTCTTTTGTATTATATTTATTATATATTTACACACATGTGTAATATTTTTTTATTGCATATGTTTCGTAAGACTAATTTCCATAGCTTTTAGAGACAACGTAGTCTCCAAAATCCATTAATTTGAAGACTTGTTATATGCATGCTAACTAGATGATTGTAGATTCCTAGAGACAAGTCGCCAGTCATTTATGTACACATTTCCAGTTCAGTCAGCAAAGATAATATAACTACATTTCTTGCGCAATGTCTTAAATCTAATACGGTTACTATGTGGGCTATCACCTATCGGTATGGCTACTGGCATCTGTGACAATGCCAATTTCCTTAGATTGTATTGTAGGCTCTTGTGCAGTCCCCCCACCTACATTTTTCAAAACAATCGATTATTCAATTTGATCAATTTTGATTGGAGGGATAACTCTTCACACTCACACGAATGACCTGACTACAAATCCTCACATGGCTATAGCAATAAGCGACCCAGCCACTTCTAGTAGCGCCCTATTATTTTAAAGGTTATCTCATTCACAATGAATTTCCTTTGACTTCAAAATTCCAAGGGTTATATTTCAATGCGAAAAACCCGAAGGCAAATTACAATGTTGATTTGCTGACGAAGTTTGCGACCATGACATCGCAATTACCCACGTAGATCTTTACAACAGCACGGAATGCTTCACTCAAACCGGTGATGCTGAAACGGACATCCAATGGTGCTGCATCTTTTGACCAGAGAAAAAATGGGGGGGGAATGGACTGCACAAGAGCCGTATTGTGTAATGAACTTTCCCCAAATGTCATAGACCTGTGGATTTCAAGAATTTTCATGATTATTTTTTCCGTCTGTCAACACTTTATGCTGATATCATGCTGACTTATATGTAAACAATAAAAAAAGACTGAGATGCTCTCAATAAAGGCGCCTTTTGACCTCCCTTTTCTATTGTCTGTGACATTAAACCGCACGCGCATTCGAAAGCTAGCAAAGTAGATGGGATTTCTGCTCGGTGCTCGCAGTCAAATTTTTATTATGCATAGCACCCTGCAACATACTGTGTGATACTCCGAGTTCAGTTTCATCGGCCTAACCATCATCAGAGGAATAGTGGTAATGTATTATACATAAATTGAATATAATAATATACATGAATCATTGATGAATTATTTAGTGCAACTTTACGCCATAATGAAAAATACGAAATTAATATAATGTAAGTTAGGCCTTAACTTATTAAGTATGCTGCATAGAATTACAAAACTTGTCCTAAATTAGATATTTTTAATTTTTTTAAGTATAATTTTCAATTGTACATTTCTAGCCTACACTGCAATGAGGCTATCTAAATTACAATTTCTACAGATGATGAGTCGTGGGCTACCCACCGATCATATTATTCATGGACCAACAGACTATTGAATGAAGGCAATAACAAACAACAATAACAACCTAAGCTAGCCTATATACACTTTAATATTCAATAAAGCAATTGATATCTTTATTGATACGGTATATTTGGCTATATAGTCGATACCCTTTCCATGTTCGAGTAGATACAGGCCCTATAAGCTATTTAGAGGCATACGCTATCCAGTTTCATATTCAAGCTTTGTTAAAAAGCTTATACTACTATTCGGCTCCTGTGACGGCTAATTAGGTATATCATCATCATCACTCATGTGGTCTTATTTAATGTAGCCTCGTAGTAGACTGGTTGCAGGCTAGGCCAATTTATATTTAGCCAGTGCGGGAGATCTTTATGTAATTTAACCAATCCTGGCTATAACTTTATCTTTCAGAGATAGTCAATTCATGCAAAAATATATGACAAGTATGTTATTTGTCATTATATTAGGCTATTATCATTTTTATTATTAACTTAAGTCGTTGCTTGTTAATGAAAACTAATTTGATGATTGTAGCAAGCCTCTAAAGGCCACACCGTTATCCAAAAAACCCGTTCAACGGATCCAGGATAACCAGCATAGATAGAACCTGAATTTGAAGTCGGAGCCGGAGCCGGAGCCTTTCACATCAGTGTCGTGGAGCCGGAGCCGAGCCGATGAGATAACGCATCGGCTCCACAGCCCTGCATAAAACTACTAATTTTTACTAAAACAATACCTTTTGTCGGTACGGTTCTGTCATGAAATATATACAATGAATTCATGCGCTTCGATGAAGGCGATCAATTTAAAATAAATTCAATCTTTGTTATCGTAGCTTTGTTATCGTTCTTGACTTAAAGATAAGAGTTACCATTATCCAAGAATACATTTCACGTGAGTTGCAGGACTGATTACAACATTAGCAAGACCAAATATTAACACTGCAAAAGTATGCATGTGATTACACAACTATAATATTTTGGAATTGAATAGTTACACGAATCGATAACTGATGTAAAAAGTTCCTTAAATTTGAAACCTACAATAGAAAATCATGAGCTAATGTAAAGCTTATGCGGAATTCATTGATGATTGATTGACTATCTCGGTGCAGTGTACAGTAGTATAACAGTATAACTGTACAGCAGGTTAAAACCATTCTGGTAGGGACAGAATGCCATCATATAAGTTTTTCTCCATATATACAGAACTTCACAGTATTAGCATGCATATGCATAGTGATGTGATAATTGAAATGAGACCGTCTAAAAGCATGAGACCCATTTCTCAACTTAGATAGGTACTTTTTGTAATTATCTAGTTGCAAACAAAGGTACTTGATTAAAATGCAGAACCCGTGTGTTTGAGGCTACGATCGGTCCTCATATGCGGTGAAGAAACGTGGTCATTCAGCCTGAAGCTGGTCAAGCTTCGACTGAGAAGTGGCAACAGAAGAATGATGAGGTACATGCAGCGTTGCCACCGGGCCTCGAGATCCCATCCGCGCAGGCAGTGTATCGATACAGGGTAGCATAATGAAGGTCTAAACTCAAGCCTATGATATACTAGGAGATTATATCCGTGAGCACTAACTCTTAGGAACACATTCGTTGCTCCTGGAAACTGTCTACTAAGCAGTGGATTGGTAATTTGCTTCATGGAAAATGTTTGCAGAAGGAAAGTTTCTGTTGCTAGAAGCTTGTTTCTAGCCTGATATAGGTTTTTTGAATATCCAGTATTCTTGACTGTGCTGAAATATATCGCATGATTGTGAACAATTTCAATTACATTTCCGATTGTTATTTCTTGGTTAAGATTTGATTTTTAATACACTGATCAAGTTGTAAAGTAAATATTAAAACTGCTTAAGTAGGCTACATGTTATGAAAATAAAAAGAAAATTTGTTTCAGCAGAAACAATTTTTACGGATAGTATCATCTTATTATGAAAAGGACAGCATGCAAATTATTCGTGTGTGTAAGATAAAGTTTACACGCTTTAGAATATTCATATCTCAACCAAGATCTCAATACTATGATAAATTATAAAAAATAAAAAAATCTATAATTATGCTACTCTATGCGATGATTAAAGCATAGGAACTGATATAAAACATCAACAATCACATAAAACGTCATAACAGACATAATGTAACAGTAAGCATAACAATAACACGAAAATGTAAAAATCAAACAAGACTGCTCGAAAATATCAAGTCGATTTTCGGTTGAGCAATTATTTAGTGCAGCTCTAACTGAAAAAGAATATTGGTGTGGGTTACGATGATTAAATGCTGTTGAAGTAAAATAACCTTATTTCTGCTGTGGTCACTTCACAAGAAAATCGACTTCTCTCTTCAAAAATTTGAAAGCTTATTCCCTGAAGCGAAATTGGTTAGTACCATGAGTTCCGCGCACGTGAGGAATTTAGAAATATATTGACTTACTTGTTTCTTTTGAGTTCATTGATACGAATAACCATTTTAGATTAACCACATCGATAACAGGCTCGATGCTAATGTGTTTTGAGTTTTAACTAAGTTGCTATTATTATCATTGTAAGTACGAGTAAATGAAAGCAAGTTATTTCAAACTTAACAAGCCATCCCAATAGATATCAAATCAAAGTCACTTTCCTACCGACATATTCATCGATAGCCTAATAGCTGAATTATGCAAAATAAAGTCAAAGTAGAAGTTCCAATAGAAAAAAATGTTTAATTTCATATTAACAAGAAATAATCTACAGGTACTTAAAAAACACATCTCTTCTAGATTTATAACGACAAATAAAAGAATATTTTTTTGAGACCTTGATCCGCGCATATTCAGGCTCATCCGCGAAGGTTCCGCGCACGCGCAGCTCAAACCCTTCATCCGCGCATCTGCGCGGAACCGTGCAGTGGTGGCACCGCTATACATGGCAAAAGTCAGGTTTAAGGACAAAGTTTCAAGCAAGAGAATTACGAAGCGCTGTGGCTTGTCTGAAGCATAACACATTCACTGGTTTGACCATGTGAAAAGGATCGATGGTCGCCGACCACCACGAAGATCTTGGAAGATTAGGCAAGCCTGTATCGAGTAAGACGTCGAGACTATAGAGGTTGCGGAAGGAAGACATTGCTCTTGATCGATCGCAATGTCCAGGCCAGGAAAAAGAGACGTAGAACAAATATGTAAATAAGTATCTAACACCACGCTTTTCAAGATATTTTGCAGTGACGTGACTGCAATTAAATGATGTGTTGTTGTTGCACCATTTCACTTTATGTTCTATGGGGAAATAATTATAGTGTAGAAACCGTTCTGCAATAAACTATGCTCTTGTGTTCTGCATTAAACTGATGTGTCGGTGGAAAGCTTATTGAAAATGCACAATTTGACTTTTACTACAGACGATCAATGTTTTCGCCTTTCTAAAAATTAGAAAAGTGATGCATACTTCGCAAGAACTTTGAGCAACGTCTATTGAAGTGGATCAATGTCCTCTTTCATACTAGGCTAATCTGCATCAACTACTCATACTACTCATACTTTCATACTAGGCATACTTAGACATCAATACACAACACCAAGTTAATTGGAGAAATGCAATCAAGGTGGATCAGTATTCGACGACGTCCATTCATCACAATACGGTTAAAGAAGACGTTATGTGACGAATGCAAGAATATTCGAAAATTTTTGATGATATCACGAAAACACGCCCTGATCTGCTTAATGTTGTTCTTATACGAGGACGGTAGCACCGAGTCAGCAGTAACAAGAATGGTGTGATGAATGCCAAAAAGATGACTGTGGCACAAATATGAGCGATGACGTGAAGGAAGCATCGGGCATTGATTCCATCACGAACATCATTCATGTCATCAATATCCATCACAATAGCTGTGAAGGTTTGGGCATGTTGCCTGACGGAAAATCAGAATTGCCTTCGAAACATCATTTGGAAGTTTATGGCAAAGGTCGTCCTAGACCTTTGCGCCAGACATGAGGGCTTTGCGATGGAGAAATACGCAAAGATCGGGAAAAGTGAAGTGTAACCAAAAAAACGACCATTCAACCTAACGACGATTGGTAAGTGGCCTAAGTTAAAGGGTGAAGTTTTGTAGCTTGAAAGAGTCTGAAATTTTGAAGATTTCATTGCTATTGTTATTATTATTGCTTGCAGTACAACATTTTTCGACCGATATCCGGCAGTCATCGTCAGCCACAAAAGAATCATTCTGATGATGGTAGTAGGAGTTTTAAATGTGTGATCAGCTTCAAGATGGTCTTTGCAAGAGGAGATATGATGTAATACAATGTAGGTATGAACAGGTTCTATTGGCAACATATCTTAACCTGCAACAAAAAGAAGAATCGACCTGGAATGAGAGATGGTGAATTAAAATAGAAGAGCTAGTAGAGTATTACAGCTCTTTATAAAAAAGAAATTTGCGACAATTGACAAGTTCCGTTAAAGGGACAAGAATATTAGCTGATGGATTTGTATGGGAGGTTCATTATCATTGAGGAAAAACAGCAAAGGTAGAGTAAGTTACTCATTGATATAGCTTTATTTGGATAATGACTATGTCATGGACATCCAGCATTTTTTTAAATAGAAAAGATCTTGAAATTTGCAAGATTTCAAACATCTTATGAAAATGCAGGATTCATCTTGCAAATTAAGCTTTACATAAGTACATCATGATATTTAAACACTCTATTAATATCATTACTACGGCACCATCCAAAAGGAAAGGATCTAAAGGAAAATGTCGACGAGCACAGAATTAAGTAGAATCCATGGCTGTGCGCGGTGCACCGATTCTTATGCACCGGTGTTCTAATTTTGTTCTAATTTCGAGAAAAGTGATGCCTCAATTACAATTAACTCATTTTATCTGTAATTTTAGTCACAGCAAATTGGAGAAAACTATCTTAAGCATACAGTATAATCAATCCAACCAGGAGAAATCGTACATTTAATTAAAACTTTATATCTCTATCGTGAGAAAATACAACTTTTTGAAAATCACGGCTATATCATAAAATAAGCGATGCATTTTTTTATGTTAAGAGAAATTTTAAAGAGGCGACGAAAATTAAGCAAAACAAGTTCATGATAAATAATTTTAGACCACGGAATCCTGATTGCCACGACCTCAGATTTTCAAAATCTCATGTACCCTGCTGTTGCTCCTCTTACTACGATATGGACTATCTTGGCATTCCAGCGAATCTTCCAAAAGATTTTCTTCTTGACTGCTTGACGAGACTGCTTGAAGTCGAGTAATGTCGGATCTTGACCTTCCTGCACATTAATTTCAAGATAACGTGACAGTGCTTCTAATCTGTCTACATTTCCTGATGCGTTCTGACATTTCGAAGAAAGAATCAAAAATAAACTCTCTCTTTGCTATATTTAATTTTGAAAGCATTAATTTAAAAAACCAATGTTTCCTCCGCCACTGACTTATCTAGTTTTAAAGAATTCCATTAGAACTATCATAGAGACGTGCGAGTTAAGAATGATGACAGTCACTTGCAAATGTTGGCACAAATTCTTTAAAGAAGTCCTATAAAAGCCTGATTGAAATTCTTCAGCATTATTAGAATTTTCCTAGCACTATGTAAAATTTGCATTAAATTCTAGAAAATGTGAATGTTTGGTATGAAAGACAGAGATTCTACCCATAAGATTTCGAAGTTTTAGTTGTCTATCACACGACAATCTATAGCGCGAGACAAGTTATACTTCGCCTATAATTAAAAAATGGCCTCAAGATAACTTTTGAAAATTTTCGGTGCGCCGTTGCGAGCAGGTGCGACAGAGGCCCAGACTAGAATTTAGTCGATAAAGAACATCCTTTTTCTCTATGTTCTATGAGATGTAACGCGCCTAATAAGGTATCAGCGTTATGAATCAATAAACGTACCTGTGCGGAAAGTACAAAATTTCATTAAGACTTTGAATGATATGACTATCAGAAAGCGTTAGGATAAACAGATACGACAGTGATATTAGCATGGATTTTCGCCTACGCTTTCAGCGATTTCAATGTCGTTGCTATCAAACACAGTTGAAATGCAAAACGAAGCATAATGATAGCTTCAAGAACACTGTTAAGGTATGGATGCGGTTACCTCTAGTGATTGGTTAACTCTAACGACAATGAAGGCGCTTGGGTAAAAACTCATTTTTCTGATCGCTTGGCTGTACTAATTTCATTTATTTTCGGATTAGCTTCGACAAAAGTAAATGCCAAATCATATGCGGGTCGATGCTATCTGAAAATGGGAGGTTAACAAGTCTATTAGGAGTAGTAATGATTCTCTGAAGATTTCAGCATTTTTTATCATAGCATTACACAATCTAATACTGACCACTTTGACATTACGATTACCTGAAGAATGAAGACGTTTACTTTGACCTATTATAACGATTATCAATCAGATCTGCAGAAAATTCGCGATATTTTTCATTAGATGATAATTATGACCAATAATAAGATGACTTGGCAGCAATTGAATTAACTGCATAATGCAAGCAACATTGTTTTAATTCTAACTCTCAGTACGCCCCAGGGTTTTGTCCTTTCCTCTTCCAAACAAGTCGAACAGAAGGGCAACAGAAGGTCAATCTGAGAGATTAACAAAGAAAAACAAAGAATCTGGTCCATACCTGACTTACATAACTCACTCGCTAAACACCAGAGGTCAATCCTCGAAATCTCAAAGATTGTCGGAGCGAAGGACATTGAGTCAGCATCACTGTTTTGAGCAGTGAGTCAACAACGGTTTTGGCACGACATCAGAAATGACCACGTCCGCTATTATGAATCACCTTCGTCTGCTGAACACTCGTCACCGGCCAGACAATGGCTATCCCACATGCCTCATTGCTTCAGATGGGTAAAAGTGAGGCGAGGTCGAATAGCTCTCAAAACTCAATCCATCAGACTTAAATTCATAGTTTTGTTTAGAAGAACAATGAAATAGCAATTAATCTTTGTCAATTAAGATGACGATTGCCTAACACGAAATCACTCGAAAAACGGAATTTTTTAAGTAAAACTGTAATTCGCAAAAAAACATGATGACTTCCTTTAGAAACTGCCAAAGTTCATCGATGCCTTGAAGATACGACAACTAAACGATAAGTATTTCCAGACGCTTTTTTTACAAATCGTTCATTAATTGTCACTAGCTCGTCGGCATGTTTCTTCTACTACGCTTGTGAGATTTCAACTGAATTCTGGACAAGATCAGATTGACTGAGAATAAAGAATTTATGTAAGTGCAAATTGTAACTACAACATGAAGTGAACAGATGTTGAAATTGACTGCATCTAGGCCCTTCAGTAGGATCAACTCAGCCTTATCAGTGAGTGATAACTTTTGAGATCTTTAAACTGGATGCTAAAACTGAATACTAAAAGGAAAAACGAGTACACAGTAGCATTTCTCAGACTTTCGGTTGGTCTCTTCAGGGCCCCCAGCAATAAGAGCAAAATGTGAAACGAAAAAAAATGAAGCTTTTTACGTCACTACTCCCCACACTTGGGGCTTGGACGGTGCTGACATAGTCAGACTTATGGAGCGTTGTAGTACTTTTAGTCCGGATGCCCTTCCTGTCGACTTCCAATGACACCTTCGGGGCTCGACCTCTGGACCAAAAGATCGCTAGGCCATGCACTTAACCACTGTGCCACGGAGACCACGGAATGTGAAACGAAAGATGGTAATATATTCAAGAGGTTGAAACGGCAAATTCAACTCAAGCGAATTGATCATATCGTCCTTACTTCTTGAGCTACTATCATCGCTTCACATTTTTGTTCCTTGCGCACGAGTTCTCGTATTGCTGAGTGTTTCTCTTGAAGAAACCGGGCGGAAAGCGTAAAATATGAGAAATGCCTCTTTCTAGAATTTCTCTACAAACTCATTGGTAGGCAGAAATGCTTTTCAGACCACCAAAAAAATCATTCCTTTCAATTATCAGAAGTAATTAGCACTAATTCAACAGTCAGAAGCTCTGAGACAACTTCAACCAATAAACAGTATCATTACAATTCTACAAGAGAAAAATAATAAAAATCTCTTGGTTCAATACAACTAGTACTTGCCGATGCATTCTAAAATGGAGATTGTGAAAAACGGAAGATACTGAATCCCAGAGAGGTACAGTTATACTGCAGATCAACAAAAATCAAGAATTTGGCCGGATCAGGAACCATTCAACTAACTTTATTGATCAATCAAAACTGTATTATTTTGAGATGCCATTGTTGTTATATATCAAGCGAAAAGACACTTAAAACAGATCTTCCCCCCCCCCAAAAAAAGGGAACAACGTACGAATCGCTCATCAAACGCAAACCCTGAGGAGCTACCTCCAGAAAAAAGACAAAACTTCCACCTTGTATACTGAGTTCAGTCAGCGACAGCATATGCAACAAGAAATTTCCACCTTAATAATGTCATTTCCACAGCAACCCCGAAAAATGGTCGAATATGGATGGTCTTGTTTCATATGAAAAATGTTTAGTGTTCTATTTGTAATTTAAAATACACAATATATTTATTACGGGCTTTCTATCGGGTAACCGAGCCTAACATAAGTCAGACATATTCGTGATCTAATTCCATCTATCTCAATTTACAAATTTCAATAGGAAAGTTCTCATTGTACAACTAATATACCTAACCTGATGAAACCTAAGCGATGGTTGCAGTATTTAACAGTGTTGTGGTGTATCTGCCTTCAAACTTTATGCATCTCAATCACACTTATTTCACGATGAAATACCTAAAGGATCAGGTTTGGCGTCAACAGCGACTTTTGATTTTCTTTGTTTAGGTCAAAGACCTTTCTATAATATTACTTGAAATCGGTGCTAAGTTCATTGAATTCCCACATTCCATGCAAACAAACGCTCATTGGAATGTCGACTGCCGATTTGCATTATCATAATTCCTCCATCGATAGAATGTCACGCGAACATTTTACAAATTATTCAATTACGAATTACTCACAAAAACGCAAATGCAAACAGCATGAAAGATGCACAATTAATTATTTTTCTAACGTACGTCCCACAATTGAATAAACTGTCCACGTGACAGCCAAAACAAAAGGAATTTCAAGTTGATTTTCCTCATCGTTTTTCCGCCGGGACTCTACAGTATGTGAATTGACAAAAAGTTCATCAACATCAAGCACGCCAACGGACACGCTACAGTTCAGGGAAGTCACCTGAGACCAAAAGTTGTGGCAAACACACTTCTATTTCATCATAAGACTGATGTTGCGGCCATTGTCATTTAATTATTAAGTCAAATAATAGCTTGCGCTAGACTGCTCACTCTGGAATTGCCAAATCCGTTCTGGCATTGTTCTACGCTTTTATCTTCTCTCAATAGATTAATCACAAGAATTTGTTCTGCAAAGAAACCCCTAACTTGCAACTGATGTGATTATAAGGTATGATTATGAGGTGTGATTATGAGCTATCAGAAACATCTGTTTCTAAGACCACCGATACAAAAAGTCAGTTGAATTTTCATGGGAGAAAGTTATGTTACAATTGCAAATGAACAAAGAATAAAAAGCACAATACGACTTGTTTTTGGAATGCAAAACAACTGCGCGCTTCGAATTTAGGAGTATACGACTAAGTGAGCTAGTTAGCTATTGAGTGAATGGATGATGGAAAGAATGATAGGATGCTGAATGATAAATAGAGTGAAAGACTAAATGAGAGATCACGTTTAAGTAATTGAGTAATAAAGTGGGAGATCAGCTACCCCAGATACTGAGTTTTGTGCGGAACTGTTAGAATTGTATTGGCCAGGCCTTGCTTTTTCTGTTTTCCGAGTGAATTGGCCGGGCTACCACGTCGTTATTCAAGAAAAACGCCTTTTTAAAAAAACAATAAAACTTTCTCAGGTGTGACACAAGGATTACTGAACTCACATATACGTAAGGCTCATGGCCGAATAATGATGACATAATCTGAAACGACCCAAAGTGTCTTTTCTATCATGTACGAGTAGAATGGCAAATCGGCTTGATGGCATAACGTTATGGATGAAAAGTAAAATAAAGGAAAAAACGATTGAAGTGTATCATAAATACATCGCACAAATAGAACATCTGAAAAGTATTTATTTCCTCATAGTTGATAGCCTTATACGGGAGGGTGCTCATGGTGAGGATAAGAAAGAAAAATAGGGCACTCCCTTTCGTAACGGTTTTAATAAAATTGAATCGCTACAAGTATTTACACAGCAAACGCTTCGCGACGCAGTCGCTGCCTCAGTGCACTAAAAAGGTAAAAGCAGCCAGTGCGAGTGGTTTAAATATCAGGGTGATAATAGCGTAGATAGAGTATCTCTCAGACAACCAGCTCGTCTTTGCGGTTCAACTGTGGTCTCCTATCTCTGATGTAGCGAGCTTCAGCCAGACGATTTTCAAGAGGCGAGCTATGCTTGACAATGATATTGGTTGTGAAATAGAAAATGTGAAGGTTACTATCGTGGTCATTTATCGAATGTTCGTAGAGGGCACTAGTATTGTTCTGCAAGCGTAAACTATGTTCATGCTCCTCGAAACGAATTTTGAAAGGCATATTAGTATGCCCAATATAACTTTTCTCTATTGATTCTCTATTGATGAAGCAATAGAAAAGCAATTCAAAGATTTTTTTATATCATTCAATACATCGCTAAACCATGCGAAAAGGTGCATGAAGACTTCAAAACACTCTTTTACGTCAGACTATTGAAAAGCTTCAGATAGACAAACTGAAGATCATAAACTAAGAAACTTCCATGGTGTAAAAGAGATCGACATTACAATAAGTGTCACCTTAACCTGCTATGTCAGCAACAAATTCAACATAGAATTTTTGTTTCTGCGCAAAACTGTCTCATTTTAATGAACATTTTTCTGTATCAAACTTCAAATTCAAGCGCATGAATTATGGATTATTTGCACACCAGAAATGTCAACATCATTTATCGAAACATCCCTCAAATCACAAGAAAATTATACGGTAATAATTCGTCTTCCAATATCAGTGGAACAGTCGCAAAGTCACTGCAAACGAAAAAAATCAACAATTGGGGTCAATTGTGAAAGTGTTTGCAAACAGTACAACTTCAACTATTTGCTAAGAAAAACAGTGAGTCGATTTTATGATTTTCAATAATATCTACCCACACATCCCTTGTCTTATAGTTTATTCATGTGTCGTTTGCATAAAAAGCATATAAAATATTATAGGAGTCAGTTTTGCATGAGAGTATGATTGTCAAATTTTGAACAAACGTAGCACTACGCCATGCCACGCATTTAATTTGAAGAACTTTTGTCCTTAAGACAATGACAATTTTTAGAATGTTTACTTGTGATTGAAGAGAAATATTCCGGTAAGAAGTGAGTTGACTCGAGTAGTGGAATGGTCTTTTACTCTATCATATTCATCCAATGAAAAAAGCTATTTATTATCAATACATATTTCATTTTCGTAGGAAAGTTTCAATTTATTAAGGATCGTATGCGATGCGCTAAGATATAGGAATAGCCAAAACCTTGTCACACTTTTATTTAGGGCACTTTTTGGCATGCGATTCGTATAAGCACAAGGTGTCATACTAGGTGATCTGATGAGACAATGTCATTCAGGATTGTTCTTCGGATATGCTAATGTTTTGAAAGAAATTCATAACTTTGCAGTTTGGTAGTTATATGTTCACTTCTTTAACGCTGTAGTTTGACGTTCATGAAATTTCTATCGGTCAAAACTTTTTCAGCAAACCTATATTTTCATGCGCATGAATTTATTGCGTAATTCTTTGTCACTGATATGAAGCTTTGTAAGTATTCTAATTTTCATAAGAGCAATTCTAATTCAGAAGAGTATTTCTAAATTTTCAGTGGAACGTTTTGATCACATTCGGTAATTTCTCCGAGTATCTCCATATGTAAAGAACATTCCCACGAGGTACTAATGCCTAATAATCAAAAGTGATGCCAGAAAAAAAGGATCATGGAATAAAACGGTGCCAAACGACCGCTGCCTATTCGAGTTGACCAAAAATGCCCTCGAACATCAGAAAGATAAGTTCACTTAAATTGAGCGCCAAAGTTAAGTGAAGTATGTGATATCATGGTTTAGCAGCTATACTAGAAATGAAACCTATGCGTGACTACTCCCCAATGGTAACTTGGACGAAGTCAGTAAAGCGCTGTGATACTTTCATTAAGGATACCCTTCTTGCCGTCTTCCGGAAGACACTTTCGGGGGAATCGACCACACGACCGAAAAGTCAAGTTTCGTCAAATATTGTTACCATTACAGAGATTGCTAGATAGATTCGTGGAATTGAGATGCTACAAAAATGTTGCTTTTGCCATCCTAAATCTTGCATTAAGTTTCATGTATTGGATGCATACGGGAATATTTCACAATAGTAGACATGCTTTCTCTAAAAACACATGTACACAACATAAACATGCATTCAAATTTAAGTGTACCTAATTCTCTGCCATCAGTGTTCTCTATTTAATGACATCGCTGTCATGAATAGAACAATTATTTACAGAACTTGGGATTAATTTGATTAGTAACACAATGTCTTGACCGTATTTAAGGATAAATTCGTCATTTCTTCCACAACCGGTCGTGAGAAAACCGACCTTTCAGAATTCCATTCCTAATCTAACATGCCTTGTCCAGCGCTGAATGCCATGACTGATAAGCAAAGGAGATAAAATTCTCGGATTAATCTTTCAAATAGTCTGTCAAACTAAAACCGGAAACCTGTTTATAGTGCATCTAGATACTTCCTCTTGCATCAGAAATAAACAGCAGACGCATACCAGTACACGATGTACATCATTCGACTAAGTTCGTTCTCTTAAGCAACAAGTCAATAAACTATCAAAAGTTGACGATGACGGAAAACTTCAATGTATTAAAATTCTGGAACTATACTTTACAAGTAATCAGTGGCCATTAAATCGCTATAGATCACCCAGCACAAACATCCGCTCATAGTAGAAACTCCAGGAAGGACGGAAATGCCTTTACTATAATTAGAAAATCGTTTTTAGATGATGAGATCAAAATTGTTTGCTTGTGCTTCGTATCAACTTTAATGGCCAAGCCATAAATGAAACTCTGATACGATGCCTGTAAATTCATCTTCCAAATTTCCGTTTCTTGCTCAAACAAGCTATAAAGGTATAGACACGATAATGATAGTAAAGAACATGCACGTGACTCACTATTAAGACAAACTATTTCCCAAGGCTCTCATTCTTCACTCAGGAAAACATCAATAATAAGGAACAATAACACGTCCATTAAAAGAAAAACGTGGAGTCTATGAACAGACTTGGAATTCAACCCGCTCGATATAATTTATAATGCTTCATATTATACCCTCAGTTGGTAGGGAAGCAAAAGTGACAGTTCCAGCCAAAACGATTTACTGGGAATTCTGTGACGCTGATCGGTTTGGATACTTGTTCCTGACAGTTTCGACATACTTTTCGTAAATTTTTGTAAGTCAGTTTAAGATGTAAACTTCTCTTACGAATCTCTCAACAGCTAAATCGCTTTTGTTTTCCTTATTATAGTAACCGATATCCGCAATTGCAAGTCGATTGCACCTGCCGATTACGCAATCACTACCCCCTCCACCATATTTGATCATGAGCACTGCTTTTTTCTCCTCATCAACTTCTCTATCTGAATCTGATTTCCTTAAGCTGCAAAGCAGAACAGGAACGAGAGCCAGTGTGCCGAACAAGGGGAGGACCAGGAACAAGCTGGAGAACACCAGTGAAGAGGGAGATGTAGGTCAAGCCACTAATCAGAGACATGGATTCCGATAGAAACAAATGACGTCCCATTCACCCATGCTAAACGATCATCTGGAAGGCTGAAACTGGTCTGAGCCCGTTAAAACTGAAAAGGCACTTATACCTTTGACGATGGCAGCGGTGGTGTCATTTTCTTTTCACGTTTTTCTCCTTATTCAGTCCTCCTGAATGATTCCTCCCGAATTCACATTCTCTTCAGCTGCTTAGAGATTGAGAGCGTTGATCAACCATGGAATGTAATTCACATCGGTGTTGAAAACGGTGCGGGCTTACCCTATTTTTTGCACTTTTAGTGAAGGTTTTTCGAGCCTAATCAGGCAACCTCTGATATCAGACACAAAAGGATAAAGAATAATTTTGCTGTTCCATCAAATTGGAACTATTCAAAGCTAAGTGAATGGGTAGTTGTCATGAAGAAATAATTTTGCTAAAATTATTCAAATCTCTGAATTTGTTCAGGGAAGTAAAAATGACAGGGTTATGTTATCCCAACAGATAGCCTTCCCCCACCCATAATCGCCTGCAGTCATTTCATTTAGAAAAAAACGGCTTTTGGAATCAATCCATCATTGATGCGGTGGTTAGCGTAGCACTACACATATACATAACCTTTTGGAATATACCTTATTCATGACAATGTTTTTTAGCTGTGGAAAATCAGGTAACTATGTTTGATGTTCTTTGTGCAGTAGATGCAAATAATTTCGATCGCAAGTCCATGTATGACCATCTTCAGATTGCCTTTTTCCTAAAGATTATCATGGATATACGAGTATGACCGAAATTAAATGCAATAACCTGAAATAATTAATTGATTGTTGCATCTTAAAATGGGCACTTCTACAGAATCATTACCGATAATTACGACTATTGCAGCTAAATCAAATAAAATCAAATTTATGAATTAAAATTAGTTGGTACGCAATTCATTTGCTAACATGCTTCGTTGTACGGAAGCATGAAGTTTTGCAGCGAATACCGCCAGTTGCATGGAGCACTGCACTCGAAGATACTATTGCAATTGTGGACATTCTCCTTTTTCAAAGACTGTCGAGTGTGTAAACCAAGTCCAGTACATGTATTTGGATGCCTATGACTGATGAACACCAGAGGCAACACCACGTGGGATCAATATGATTTGCCTTTCTTCGTCCTTACTACGAGTTCAAAAACTTATCTTTAACTTATAGTCTGCGGTTATATCCGCTTTCGACGACTCAGTATTTGTGCTTGGCGCACAAGAAATCGACGACAAGTCATCTTGACTATGCAAGCTACACCATATAGCATTCTGGTGCGTTTAAAAAATTTGAAACGTAGTTAAAGGAACCCGATAGAGGCAATGAAGAGGAGGGCATTGAGTCAGGTCCTTTTTGAAGCGATTGATTTATTATAAATATCACACAACATCGTTTACTTATTTCACAACATCACTTGATCTTGCTCTTAAACGAATTGATGTAAGTTTGTGAGGAAAATGGTTGAAATCCATTCAAATGATTACATTTACCATCTCGATGACTTTAGATACATTTATTTGAGTGAGCTTGTGAAGCGTTGATTTAACATGCAATAACTTTCAAAAATTTACTGTTGTGCGAATGAACCGAAAATGGAAAATGGGCGATTGAGCGGATAATACCTTTTCGCACCAACGCCCTCCTGGTTCACTCTATTTATCTAAAAGCAAAACGACGCATTTCTAATTGCGTTGTTTCGCCTATAAGAGATCAATTTGTTTGTTGCACAACACTCTCTCGTTAAACATTTAATCATGTCAATTTCACATTATCTGAGAACTTGGCCTTCCCACTTTTACGTACTTCGACGATTGATTATCATAGTGTAGAGGTAATAAGACAACTTCAGTGATATACGCACTGAAGATTACGCAACGAAAGTGCAAACACAAGTTCGCTATTGAATTTGATATTTCCAATCCATTCATTTAGTTCATCCTGGGGCGAATCATCACTGATCTCTCGAACCTTGAATCACCGTTTTATGCTTTATTGCTTGCTTTAACAGTAATAAAACATAATTTCAAGTGTTGGCGTCAGATTTTTTCATTGCAAGATAGTACACTATGTCCGACGTAAAATTCTGCTTAGAAAGGGCAAATTGTCTGCTTCACCTGAACTGATTCAACCTTGGAAACATGTTGAAGTTGTTACTTGTTTGGTGACAGCAACTTTCAAACTTCCGTCATATTATGATGGTGCGACGGACGATGTTAAGGATCATCTTGGCTTCGTTCCCTGTTTACTTCAAACTGAAATAAGCCTGTGACCTTCGATTTATTGTAAACATGTGGCCCGATCATGGGGTACTCTCGACATTCTTCACTCAGAAATATTTAATTTATATGACAAGCACTTCAAATGAATAATTGAACCTAAACTCCTGCTGAAACGGAATGATTTGGAAAAATTGAATCACATCAGGAGGGTCACTTTGCATGGGTTTCTTCAAGGTCATGAAGATGCAGCGACATTTCAAAAATTATGTGAGTGGATAACTTGTAACAGAAAATCGTATATACGCTAATGATATGCAAAGAAGGCAGAAGCTTAAAGAGGAGAAAATCTTTACTTTGACTGACACACCAATTAGTCATAATTAGAAATCAGCCGCGGACTCGGGTCGTCCCACCAGTCTGGATTTCAAGTCGGATTTTTCCGAACTTGTGCAATAAGTGATTTATATTTACATAATCATACTATCATAAAACTGCATCTTTGTATCAATTACAATGTCCTTACTTCTTTTTAAGCATTCAGAACTGAAAACCTCGAGCGATCTGTTATGGCCATTCCACAACTACTGATTCACCGCCATTGTGATCGACTATCAGGTCTAAGGAGTGTCCACAACAGTTTGAAGATATGAAAAAGGTCCTATGTTTCAAAGAAGTGGAAACCTTTTATCAGAAACTTTTTTTGATACTTTGAAATGTGCTGTCAGGGCTGTGTGCTTGCACTCCCTGTTGTTCGGGTTGTTGAGTGTCATCCGTTGGATCTCAGTCGATTTCTGGGACGTCTGGCAATCATGAAAGATCAGTTCTATGATTCGTAATTGGTTACAACAAAGAGGGCGAATGTCCATGTTTCTAATTCTGTCTCGGAAAAAAAGCCTTACCGTCACTACTCCCCCATACTGGAGGCTTGAACGGCGCTTTTCTGGATAGTCCCGATGCCGATTGGGTGTGGTTAACACAATAACCTTATGAAAAATTCCAAAAATCCTATCAAAACGTCATCAAAACCGGCCGGCCGGTACCAGGACGGCGCATTAAAAACCGACCAGAAGTGGATGGGATAGTGATTGGCGTCTCTGTACTGGTTGGTTAAGGCTTATTTGGTCCTATTAAGGCTCATTGGTTATGACATTATTTGGTCAACATATGCCATTAGACATTGTTCAACTTCCAAATGGCATGCATGAAATGCATGCATGGTAGGTCTACTGGTACTCCGTATAAGTGAGAGTTACCTATTACAATACAGTATTAAACAATGCAATTATTCGCACTTTAATAACATGTTTTGTGCGATGAGCAGTAATGCCCGTAATGACTTATTTACTACTACGAGTTGCAGGCCTACTTTACAAATGAGGAAATTCGCTCCGCTTTATGTAGTGAAAATCAATACTGATGTGCACAAGATCTTGAGACAGTCAATATCACGGGTAAACTGATTTATGCGACTATCATTTACTGTACACACATGAATCGGGGCATAAAATAACTTAGAAAGTCCGGAATAAGTTAGTGTGCCGTCTGTATGTGATAAGGGGTTCTGGCGGAGAAAGACTATCGTTTGATAACTTTGTACTTGCAATCATCAGGTATCAAAAAATGATCATGATAAAGGAGCGAGCATTAACACTTATTGAATGATCGTTTCAAATCCCATCAACTTTTTTCAATTTTTGAAGTAGACTAAACTTCTATTGCATTTCACAGCTCATTTGACACAAACTGATTTTAAACCACTTCAGTTTGGAATAAAATCACCTGAGTTGAGAAAACGGACATACGAAGTAATTCTACTTTTTCACTTCCTCTCGACAATGGAATGCAGGCACAAGTAGCATCGATGAGTCTCATCGCTCGCATTCCATATTAGTGATTGACAAGGAGGCTGAGCCTCACTCCCTCTGAATTTTACTGTAACTCGAATCAACAACAATGAGGGTCGTGTCTCAATAAAAAAGCGTCGTAGATATTCAGAGGCAAATGCTTATACCTTTCATAACGAATGAGAACTTGATTGATGCTGTCAATCACTAGACAACAAACTCTAAGACAAATTGCCCAAAAGTTGAAGGTGAACATTGTAAGGCTGACATCGATCATAAAGACAACGGTGAGGTGGTGATAGATAGCTTGAGTTCTATCTAACCACTCGAATAGAATACCGACTGTCCCCACCACACGCTATATTCCCATTCCAATTCATCCCTTTTCCAACCAGAATAATCGTCTGCATTGTCATGAGAATGAGGAAGGCGCCCCTCGCCAACTTCTCTATCTGAAGAGGAATGTACTCGGTGAATTAATCCACATGTTTTACCCAATCGATTAATATTCATTAAAACGAGCGCCAACCAGGCAACTTTGAAAGTACTCTATAATTCCCAGTCTCATAAATCGGCCGCTTTTATCAAATCGGTGAAAACTTCGAATCTACGCCAAACTTTAGAATGCACTCGACTTTGAGGCGTCCTTTTCATACACTGTTAGTTGATTAGGTCACGTGCAAACGTGTATGCGTGTTCCACACAACTTCTCATTTTCCGAAGCTATTCTAGAATTCCTGGCTTTCGGAAATTAGAAATAAAGACTCCAATTCTTTTAACACGAGAGCTCTCATCCTACATCAGCACTAGGCCATTCTTCTAGCAATGCATTCCCAACCGTCTATCCTTTAATTGAGAATCATCATTCCAAAATCAAACTCTCCTCCTTCTTTTGTCTAACAATTAAAAACACTGCAATTACCCGTTTGAAGGAAAATACTTTCTCAAATTCTAGTTTGGCTTGGGCACATCAAAAGTAAAAACTCCCATTCACCTCGTGGCGCCCACTGAACAGGAATGAGTCTCTCAACTTACAAACTCGAACTCTCTGGCGTCGCCCACTGCCGGTGTTGTATGACCCCCACCTCAACATATTCGACAGACGCATAAAATGCACTCTTCGCACTGTAATGGAACTATGACACTAAGAGAACATTGTGAAAAAGATAAACTCTTCATAAGTACGAACACTATTTTGAATGACAGTGTTTCTTCTCTATCTTTTCGCATCATATTAAACGTGATTTCGTATTAAGTAGAACAATCCCTTAAGATGATTCTAAAGAAAAATGCAACAATCAGTATTTGATACATCAGTAATGCACATCATTAAACAACGGCTCGCACCGATTTCCTAACTAATAGTCTCTCTAATGCGAACTAATTTGCTGCAGTGCTCTGAGATATACCGGTTCAATAACACTCATCATGCTGTGTTTCATGTAAACTTCCATGTATTTTTACATGCAGAACAGGGACTCTGTATCGTGTCTGTGACAGACATAGAATTTTTATTAGGCATGATATTTTTAGGCTTGATTTATATTCTTTTGTCGATTTTATTCGTGATTTTCCAATACTTTTCAATGAGAAATGGTTCCTTTTATAACATGCCTCACACGCCAGAAATGGACTCTGGCATCTCATACAGAGGATTTATCACTTATCGATTGCAGATGAAAACCCGAGTTATGCATTGTCGGATTCATTCTTATTCAATATAGCAATAAAAAGTTACATGACTGATAATGTGAATCATCACTTAACGGTGCAATACTCAAGTAAAGTGCAGAAACCAAACTTTGAAACAAATTCCGCAACTTTCCTTGTTTCATGATAAACATCATAAATTCTTCGTAAATTAAATGATCTATAATTCAATAACTGTGGGTACCAAATATTTGACTAGACCTATTTCAAGATCAAAAAAAATGAGAGCTATTTTATAATTGGTCTTTTTTTCACTATAGGGGTAAAAACACAAGCGAGGAAATACGAGGGTAATACGACGTAATACTCGTACAAACAATCATTGTTTCATCGAAGTTTTCGATACCCGTATACAGGAGGATATGCCTGTTTTGCTACGTATTATAAATAAAATCCGTTGTTTAAAAGACACCTGTCTAACCGGTCCCCTCATTTTATTTTCTGTCCAATTTTCTGTTTATTGGTCTTGCGTCAAATTTCCAAGAAGTACGTACTAAGTATTTCCATGGCAACCGGACAAAGCTGTCAATTTTTTGTATTTCCACTTCTTTTTGTGATCTGCGTTTGTTGCCACCATTTCTCTTGAATTGCGATGTTGAGATTGGTAACAGCCACGTCAAATTCCAAAGTGAAGACAGTCCTCTGCTCTAGAGAATGAGAGAAATCCAATCCGGATCATGTAGTTTACACCATGTAGTTTACATGTAGTGCTTACCAACATCAGAGGAGGTCAAATAAAGAAATGGTCGCACAATATCAGGAAAGACCTGGAGCTGATGAAACTCAATCCTGCTGTCGCCCAAGATAGAGAAGAGTGGAGAAGAAGAATTTACCCGGTTCGACACAAGACAGCCGTCTCACCCCCACACCTGGGGAAAAGAGACGTTAAACGGGGGTAAGGTAAGGTACTTGCTACATTGACTAAGACCCAGGGCTCAACCTAAGGTTTCAATGGCGTCACGGTGTCATACATTTCTTGCGCATTGCAGCATCTGCTAACACCGTGTTTAACTTGCGACAGCTTCAACTGTTCATATCAAAATATCTAAACAGCACAGCAGTCATTGACGTATGTTATTTTCCTTGATTTACTTACTCTTTCTGTAACTTATCGCTATTTAGACATCATCTAGAAATTTGTAAGTGCATTTTGTGATTACCATTCCAAATAATGAAATACACTTTCTCACTCTCTCCGCCTTTGTTGATTTGAGTACAACCTTTGCGGATGTTCGGAACGTATCAATGTGGAGTCATAAAAAAATGGCAATGCGCAGTAGTTCATCGTAAAGCGGAAGTACCAATGATTGAAATTGGGTTGAGAGAAGTTGGTAGTTGGTCATTGGGGTATGCCATTTTCTAAAGCTCTATTGCGTTGTCAAAAAGTGGAACATATTGATTGTTTAGTAGGATAACTATCATTGTCTCTAGCATGCAGTTAAGCGACGACGCTATCGAGCTGAATCAGCTGAACACCGAAGACCAAGTCCACCTAATCAGACGGAGAGGAATCGTGCAACAAGGACTGAAGAGTGAGTGCACAATTCAATTTAGATGCTGTCCAAGCATTATTTTAGTAATTCATCAATTTGAGTTGAAATGTGAGATAGCTAAAAATGGAAATGTTCCCAATATGTCAATAGCTTCGTGATCAAATAACAGTTCTTCAGAATATGAAGACCAGAAATTAGAATTTATTTATTTATTTATTTGAATAATCACACGGATGCCGTAATGTCTGAGAGACTTCTAGGTCATTGAAACATGATAATAAGTGCGATCACAAAAACTGCGTTTAGGCGAGTGCTTAAATAGCGCACAATACGTAACTTTGGTAATGTTGAATGTGGAATATCATTCCAAACCGTCCAGGCGGCTACTTGGAATGCACTACCTCCAAGTGTCCGGTGGCGCACAAATGGTATGTTGAGTGATGGAGTGGAAGTAGAGCGGAATCTGCTGCGGTCGGATAAGATGATGCGGGTGGAATGAAAGTTGGGATGTAGGATGGGACCTGGTTAATGCAGCACTTACAAGCTAAGGAGGCCAGCCTGTGGTCAATTTTTCCCGAATAGGATGCCACTGCAGCTCATGGAGTAAGTGAGAGATCGGATCGTTCTGCTGAAGGGGATAAAACCAAGCGGACCGAAGCGTTAATAACGCTTTACAGAGATCCACCACCCTTAGTCAGAAAATCAACCATCTTTTTGAAGATTTGACAAACTGCCAGAAAAGAGGATGTTCACTTGTAGAATATTTGTATCAAGCGAGTCTCCTAAAAACATTCGGATCGAATGTTCTTGATATTTTTCAGGAGTCAAAGTCATCAAATACTTGTGGGATACTCCCCATCAAGCACCCGTCATCATACAAGCAGTTGACTTAAAGTGTCAGATTGCCGAGGAGTTTGTATAGCGCTTACGGAAGGGCCAAGAAAAATCCTTACTGCAATCACTCCACCGGTTTGATAGTGTGCTCACAATATAAAATGTTCGTCTCCCGCAGTGGTGGGCAACTAAGTTGGGATAGCGGACCACAAGGAGTGGCCCGCGAAAAGGCTTGCGGGCAACCAATTTTAAAAGGCAGTAGTATAGGCTTAATATTATTTTATTCCATACTTTAAGTGCAGATATGGGCTGCTGTTCGTTACGTGCATACATAGTGGTCGTACTAAATAGCAAAATTTTACATGTAGATGTATTCAGCAGCATTGTACGCAACTAATCTGTTTAATCTTAAGGAATGATAATTTACTTTCTACAATTCTTGTGAGCATTGAAGAGCGAATAGGCCTATTACAAATCATGGAAGCTTTTCTTTTGAGCAATTAAACGGTGATTTGATCGACATTACTCTATTTCATCGAAAAACAACGGTGTGTAAGTGCAGTGCATCTATCCGCCAGAAAGCCGACAGGATAAAATTGATTTTCCTACTAGTTTAGCAAAATATTGATCTCTTCTATTTTATCATGCGTGCACAGATGTCACCCAAACATATACGGCTTTCAAAAGCTGTGCATGGCCTCCACAAGTGGTAGCCGTGTGCTAATGCCAATCGAGTATACGAAACACACATTAGTGTAGCAGTATACAAATGAAATTCAGCAAGAATTTTTGAAAAAAATGTTGACCTGTCAAAATCTTGCGGTTGGATTCCTCCAATCGTAGTCAAGGTCTAATTAATGTAGACTTTCTAGATTTATTGAAGCGTGGTTTATTGCGTAGAGAAACATGCTCAGCAGGGTATCGAATACTATCGGACTTAGCATAAACTCTCGCCGTTGATGACCACTTTGCGCTTACACGAGAAGATATTCATAACGGAAGGAGCATGGTTGGATAACAAGAATGTAAATTTTTATTTTTTGTGCCATTATATTGCTTATTTTGTTGATAATTAATGGTTTTGCAAATAAAGAGGATCCTTCATCCATAGATGCACCTCCCAAAGTTTGACGTCGGAGTGAGTCATTTTCTCGTCATCGATTCAAATAATGTCCGAGGGCCACTTTAGATATGAGAAGCGGTGACGGGCCACGCGTTGCCAACCACTGGTCTCCCGATATACAATTGAAATCAAATTGGAACACAACCCATGAAATGAAATCTTTATGCAATAATTTCCACTTGGAAATGACAAATTGAAGGCGGGCTATTTGAATATCATCATCTATCTGATTGAAACTGTCACTCAGCATCCATAACATAGCACATTATGATCTCATCCTTCATTCATCTTTTCAATATCGCTTAGGTTCATTTGAGTATTGTAACGGAAAAGGACTTGTAATAATTGCCTACTTTGACATTTACCACTTAAGCGATGGAATGCTTAAGCTCAACGTAATGCTGACTGCAAACATTCATGCATGAAAAATGTCACTGTAACATAACTTGCACGAAACTTAGTCAAAACAATTTTATTTGTAGGCAAATTGCACACACGTCTGCTAATAAAAACAAACTTTCTCTTCTATTGTTCTGTCATTGGACTTGCGCGATCATAAAGTACATTTTCAGCATAAGATGGCATTGATAGAAACGTAGCACTAAATACCAGTAAGAAATCAGCAAGAATAAAAAATGAATAGAGTTTATACCACTATTTCGAAGATTCATGTCAAATGTGAATATCACAGCCGATTTTTTTTTCGTGCATGAATTTTGTAATGACCATTATGAATCATAGAAACCCGATAGATACGCAACTAAATTGGACTCTCTCTACACTTACTGCACTTTGTGAACAACTGCTGATATTTGAACTTTCTTTTCCATTTAAATTAATTTGTCTTTGTACTATCCATGTATTCAGTTAAGATATCATTTAAAAAACGACATTGACGTTGATAATGGTTATATTGTAAGAGTTGTCGACTACGTCTTTATCACCACAACAACTACCTTCGTCTTCGGTTTTCTTTTCTGAGTCAATGGAGAACCGAATTTAATAACCATGTATTAAAAAATATTTAGAAATATCTCTTCGAGACTTGAAGAGCTCAGTCACTGAATTACTTAGCAGCCGTAGACGCTGCGTTTAGCCTTCCAAGCGCTGATCATTTAAAAAAGATTCGTATCTGTTCATAATTTTTGACCGTAAAGGTTTAATGAGAGATTCGCATCTGTATTTTCAACAAATGTCTATACGTGTATAAGTATAAAGTGTGGCGTTATTCATGGGAGAAAAAAGAAGAAATGAATTTTGCTTAACAAGCGAAATTGAACCTATGATTTTTCTTCGTCTATGATTTTCAGTGAATAGATTCAACTATTAAAAACGCAAGTTATCTCTTCAGCTGTATCAAATGAAAGTCATTGATGTCTACATGCTAGGAGCCATTGTCTATATGTAGGCAAAATCTATTTCATCTCAGAAAATACTTTGCTTTTATATAGCAACTATAAGTTGTTGAGAGGTGTCCACCAACACAGCAAAATCATTATGCTAACATGCACACTGTCCTGCAGCCTGGTGAACAATTCTTGCTATACATTACGCATACTCACTGAGGACTCTCATCTTCAAGGCGAGCTACTTCATCTCGCCAATTGTATAATGCTCGTATTGCGAATAGTTGTTGAGAGTTAAGGCTCCTCATCATTTCTGGTCGTGCAACGTCCAAATATGACTCGTCGGTGTGGATTGGTTTTTCATACCTCTGTAAAGCAAAAGGTTCGATATAAATGATCGCAAAAACATCCTTAAATGTTTTCGCACTGATGAAAAGCAAGCATCAAAAATTGAATGAATTAACGAGCTAAGTGAGTCGAGATATGTAGTATTTTTTAAGTACTGGAATGAGATTTTTTTCTTTACCTTGCCACACCATTAACATGAAGTCATAAAACACTGGTATCTATCGGGTTAGGGTTAAAAACCCATAATGTAAGCGGCGGCACTCCTCCAAGTGGACGTTTGAATCAAGGCGCTTAATGCAGATAGGACGTTTGTTTTAGAGAAACCGTTTGCATAGATGAAAAGGACTGAAGCGATCCCTTAATTTTGGGAACAAATATATTCTTAACACAGATAACTTTTACACTGAGTATTTTTGATGAAAACACCACCGAACAATAGGTTTACCTCATGGTTTTTATAGAAATAGGAATCAATTAATCAATGATGGTCATTCGAAGACAAAGTTCCAATTCGCGCTTCCTCTAGCGTTTGATTAACATCATTAACATTGATCTAAACATTAGTTAATCAGAGAGCACTAATGCAAATGACTAAGCACAGACCTCCCAGGTCAAAATGCAAAAATAAATGTTTTAGGTTTTTCTCTCGACAAAATTTACGTTTTTTTAGGTTTTCACGGCTACCTGGGAGGCCTGTAAGCATTACACTCAATTATAGATCGATGATTGTTGAGACATTGTTGAAAGAGCTTGTCTAACTGTTTTAAAAACACCGTTGACTTTCGAGTAAGAGGCCAAGAATGCCATCTTCCATATTTACAACACATCAATTTACTTTCTTTCTAAGGTCCTACTGCTGCTTACGCACGACCTCCCCTTCATTGTTAAAATTCGTCTTTATTTGTTATTTGTTTGCAATGCTGTGCCTTTGACTTTATACTGTTTAATCATGGCCTCACGATTCCTATTCTTGAGGCAATACCAAATAAACGATATTATTATTATTAGTAGTAGAAAACATACAACATCCTGACTGACTAGGTCTACTTCAAGCGCAATTCAGCCAGGTTATATCACAGCGATGTGTAATGATCAATCATTAAACTAGATCAGTCAGTGACACAGTATTTCGAGGTTGACTTTCTATTTTTGGGTTTACATCTTTCAGTCCCGGTTACCACATTAGATGATGCAATAAATAGTACAGGTCAAAAGCTGAAAACAATCACATTCTACACCCTTATGTGCTGCACTGTATGTAATCAATCAACTTGTCTCCCATTTTTGACATCGCAATTCCATTATAAAGCAATGAAAATTTCAGCCGATAAATCTTTAAGAAGACACCTTGTGTTCTTTTTACGCACTGGCAGAATGAGAATATCAATCCTACCAGCTTCTTGAAACGGAGAGGCTGCATTGAATGCACTGACTTCACATTTGACCAAATTTTTAATCAGCCTGATGATGACTTGAAATAATTTTACCAGGACTTATTCCTTTGTCCAATGACATCATCCGAATTCCGAACATCAAACGAGAACAAATCGACAGCTGAAATGCTGACTATCTTTCTGGTCTATATCAAGACAACATAAATGAGGTTCCTATGATTCCATGAACTTGCAAAATGATTTTGAATTGCAAAAGTAGTAGCAAAATCAGGAATTAAGTAAATTTAAAAGGAATCAGCTGTCATTAAGCAACAGGCAAATAAAGCACGTCATAGCGAGCTGGTGACAGTTTGCAGCATAAAGAAATTTGGGCTATAAACAGAGTTATAATGGATAGGCCATTTTGTATTTTGAATTAAGAATTCCGCAATGCAATACTGCGGCTATTTATACAGCACATTTTCTTTACTAGGCCAAGCCGATGGTACAAAGCAATGAGAGTGAAGGCAGAGGTCATCTCTAAGTGATTTCCGTTTCGCTTTAATAACTACTAAATGCATAATGATACATGCCAAGTTATTCAATGAGAGGGTGGAGTCTCAGGTAATACAGGTGAGTGAATTCAGTACATTTCAGAGAATGCTGATGTTAGTGAGGAAGTAAGTAACTAAGTTAAGGTAAGTAAGAGCTATTCATTGGCGAACAAAAATTGTATAATTAAGAATTCGTGAAATCATTTTATTACTTCCCTGTTTAAAGTTTTGATCATGCAGCAGATATTTGCAATGTCTAGAATAAGCAAATTACAATTTAGTTGTGCGAGCACAAACACGATCGTGTTCGTGTTCGAAAGAAAATTATCGGGATCTTACTGTCAGTTTTGCGAATCAGCTTTGTACTTGTAGAATGTCGTTTGGCTAACCCTACATTAAAGATTAGGAATTGGTTCTACTGAAAGTAGAAGTTTTAATTTTTAGCCCAACATTAAATCAATAAAAGATATTTCGGGGAGTGATCCAAAAATGTGCGATGTGTGCTTTCCTTCATGTTTCGTACAAAATTCCATGGCGATCCCCACGTTTCCCAGTTTTAACATGAAAACTGACCTATTAAAGGGTAAAAATAGATAACGCCTGCTTACTTTAGGGGACTCTAATGAGCTTAAACTTGGATTATAAAATTTCTAGCGAATGATTTATAGGAATATACTTATTATCATTAATTGAGTGTATGAGAAGTGCAGTAAATATGATGCTTGGTAACCAAAAACACATATGTGACAGCGACACAATACAAAGGTCATCATCATTCTTGAAGAGAATTTCGACTTGCGAGGAACAACTCTGCCTTCGCACCTGACTGTTTAGTGTCTGAGACCTATAGCAGCTTAAGTTGCAGCTTAAAATGTAAAAAATATAATAGTATAAATATAAAAATATAAATGTAACAAAAATATAGTCTGTTCGAGTCGTGTCGCGCTATCATGAAAGACTGATTATCTACTTCTGTCCAAAATTGGTTGGAGTGCAAGAACATCTCGCTATCCTCAGGTCGCTGAATCGAATTACTTTCATTGCACGCCTACAATAAGAGAAGGATATGAATAAACGAATTTAATCTTACCCGTAAGCATGACTCTCGACAGCTGTCAGACATGACGAGCAGTTGGTCCTTGCGCTCTCGTGTTATGAAAAGTTGTCGCTGATGTCTGCATATTTCTGGTAGAAAATGGGAATCAATCCTTGCGTATTTAATCATTTCTTCCGGAAGCGGCCTATTTGAGAGAAAAGCAGAAATTAGAAAAGTTGATTAAAATTCTTTTAAGAGCATAGTAATTGACTGCGACGTGGCACAGAGTCGCGCTTTTCCATATTAATATATAGCTGATATACATAATGAAGAGAAAATGCAGCTCCATTTGTATTTCAGTCAATTTGTATATTCGAAAATCAAAATGAAACCCGACGTCTCCGCCGACACAGTCTTTATGAAGGGTATACGGAATGATCCATGGCGAAAGCCGAGTCGGCGGAAATTATTTTTGACAGATGAGAGAACTTCATTCTCTCTTTGAAAATATGCTGATTAATACAAATCACTGAAAATATCACTGATTAATACAAGCAATTTGTTGAATATAGGCCAGACGATAAAAATCCCTCATGACACTAAATTTTCGTAGTCTTCATGCAGCGTGGATGATATTTATTTGGCTTAACATCAATGTCTTCTATTCATGAATTTAATGAATATTTTACACAGCATGTGCGCGTGGGTGAATCGCATTAATGATAGGATAGTTGCCGACATTTCAGCAGTTTCGTTTGCCTTGGACTAAAATTTGAAGTGAGATAGAAGAAAAGTTCTCAAACTTTCTATGTTTCAGATTGGTTTCAGGTTTCAAGGTCATTGTCGAATTGGAGTCATCAACATGTTTGTTCAGTCTCCAGCGGCCAACGCTGACTGTGTCTTGTATTCTCTCCCCTACGGGTATCAACCGGCATCTTTGATCATAGTTTATAATTTCTAGAGATATTTTCTTACTTTCGTCGCTTCAGTTCTTTATAACAAGCATCGTTGGCGACACAGATTGTCTGTCGACAGTCCGAGCTTGCTCAGACACAAGATATGTCAGTCGGCTCCTGCTATTCCAACCCCTCTGGGAGATCTACTTGCCATTTCACGACCCTAGCGGCGAGCTCAAAGTGAAACCCAGTCGAACCTGTGTTAGGCCAAGTGGGAACGACAATGATGTTGATGTCATCTTCAAATGGACCGACTCGAGCCACAATCGAGCTCATAATAAAACTTTCATTTCAATTCATCTCAACGCTGGGTCGTAAACGTCTCGCTAACGGCCCAAGATGACCACTCGACGGTCCACCTGTGCCCATCAAGAGGAAATAAAAAAACCAAGTCTGACCCCGACAGTAAGCTCGAGATCCCGTATCAAAATTCCTCTACCACATGTTGTCTCCTTCAATTCGTTAGCAGACAAAGACAAAAGCAAACGCAAGGCGCCTCAGTATGGACATAAAAATGCAATCCACGTCCTCAATACATTCCATTCATACTCGCCTTCTGCCGCCAAATAGATGATTCCGTGCGCTCACAATTCAAGCCTCTCTTACTTACAAAAGGTATTTCAGGAAATATGCCTTTCATGTTATCGGCGTAAAGGACACGAAAATAATAGAATTATCGGGCATCGAGGACTTACTTTCGTCAACTTCCTCGACGATAATAAACAACAAGACAAAAGAAGCACAGAATATCATCGCCAATACTATGCCAATTGCTATTGTTGAATTACTTCCTTCGAAAGATGAAAACAAAACGAGAACAAGGAAGATTAAAGATAAAATAAATGTAGGCTCTGTTGGCATCGTCTGGCATAAAACATCGTACTCGATCACTTAGAATTTCAAAGGGAAGCTATTCAAATAGCATGCCGAGCTCCCTTTAGAATATTCAACTGAAGAATGTTGTTTTGAAGACATTGCAGTATACGCTTATTCTGGTTGGTATTATCACATTGGCATTTGTAAAGCAGCATACTTTGGCAGAGTACGATTGATCGATACATCCTCATCAGCGAATAAGGATAATTGATTATCACCGGGGAGCAATGGCTTGAGGTTTGACTGAGTGATCTAAAGGTCGCGTGATCGAGTCTCCCTGAGAATGTATTTGGGCAGGAGGGCAGAATTTCAAATCAAGCGGGCAATTTGTAAGTCTACGAAAGGCAGTAATGATATATGTTGAGCTTCATCATCGTGTAATCCTTCACAAATCGCGAGGCATAAAGCAACTCGGTAGCGGATAGTTGGGACTTAGGTCGAGTGTTCAAAGTATGAAATTGCTCATCTCAGTTCAGCTCATAGCTACTGCGAAAGACGATGAAATAAATTGAAACATAAAATAAGGAGATGCAATGAAGAGAGCTAAAAAGAGCAATATTGCTGACTAGAGATGTGCGTCGGATCAGATAATGGCCGTCGATCCAATTGCATGCGGGAAAATCCGAATCCGATCCGATGTTTTTATTTTTTTGAATATCTTTGAATTGAAAGTATTGAATTTCAGCGTACAACTGGGGGTTGTGTAGGAATGTATGCATTTTGAATAAAAGCATGCAGTTGGATATGTATATTGTATGCTCCCAGCCTATTATTAATGCCGGTCCAAATCTATGTATAGGCTCGAATAGCAGGAGAGGGGGTTCAACATTTTTGTATCGACTGACTAGCCTATTGATTTTATGATTTGTGAAATGTCTCTATTTGAAGGATGTATTACGCCGCAATGTAGCAACCTAACTGAATGTAAGCTACTTGCATAATGTACATGTATGACAAATGGAGTAATATCAGATACCAGCACCATAAAAGTCTCCATTCTTCTTTTGAATTGCTAAGTAATTTTCTGAATTCCATTGAAGACAGAATCTATGTAGGCCTATAGAGTATTATTATGCCAGATTAAATCGGATTTTATTATCGAAATTAATACTTAATAAATCAATCTGTTAAAAAATCTACCGACAAAATTGATTTAGAAGAGTGAGATGTGCAAACTATGGAACGCACTCTAACACTGCAGCAATGACAATTAACGCCAATGAATGTACGACATTAATGCAACATAAGCATAAATGTGCGATAATATGCAACAGAAGATAATTTCTTAGTCTAACAGAGTTAACGCAAAAGGCAACCATCACTATCTCTACTATTTCAATTTCATTGAAATATGTATAGATAGAGAAACATCAAAAGCCTTAACATTGATGAATTTTTGAAAAATTCTGTACGGATTGACCACTGCCTCACTATTTCAGAAAAGCTATGGCTCCGCACCGCATCCCTAATGCTCGCAGAATCACAACATAAACGATAGGTCACCCTTAAAAATATAAGACGTTAAAATCGCCATTGCTGATGTATGCCTTATTAAAAATGCAAGGAATTTCGAAATAATCAAATTACGATTTGAAGAGGACAGACAACAGCAAACTTGGTCTCGCGACAGCAAATTAAACGGAATGATCTGCTATCGCTTTGCTACCGATTGTTCGAGCATATACAAATATAGTTCATATATGTCTCTCCTCTAAAATAGAATAAACACAACGACGAACACGCGAAAATTTAGAAATTCGAAAACGTAATGATTGATTTCCGTTTGCATTAATGAAAGGTAAACTAACAACCTGTCGCTTTGAAATTCCTTTCTGACAATGTATACAAATCCCTCTGTCATCAAGAGTGTATTCAAATGCTAAGCTTGGACCTTTATTGTAATGTTCTTTCGTTGACCTTTATTCTCTTGAGTATTCTTCAACTCTGAAATTTTTTCATTTACGAGTAGAGAGCGGAGAACACTCCTACTTAGTCATCTAAAATTGCAGCCTCGAATGCTCGAAAACTTTCGTAGCAATCACGAAACGAACTTACAAATTGTGTTTTAAGTACCTTAGATTATCTGTTTGCTTCATCAACATCAGACGTGTTGCAGACAGATATCATTCAAACATTACACGACAAATCAAAGAAATTAAATTTCAGAAGTTAATACTGCCATGTCGCTTTCCTGTGACAGGTGTAATTGCGCGGTGATTGCAATCACAGCGAAGAGTTGAGTTGTCTCTTCACTGTCATCGTGTGGTGTGAATAATTGTCACATCAGGCATTTAACTTTCACACGGTTGATACAGAAAGATCAGCTGTTTTATCTTGTAAATTGTCATCGCAACCACATGTCGCTTCTGTATGAAAAGTACTTTCGAAAAAAAACATTGCATCTGTCGAGTCAATTAACTTGATGTAAAGCAGAATCACATCTCATGTCTCATCTCAATCTTATATAAGCGATATTCTACCACTTCATATTACTGATTTCTCAGATCTGCAGATGGGAAAAGGAAAATTCATGTGTGGTTAAATCGTTAGACGGTTTCTATTGTAAACCGAAGTCATGTTATGTATCTTGTGTACCGAAATCACGTTTGCGACGAGGATACCTTAAATGGACCATTTAGCCATCAGACGACCACACACTTCAAAGTTGGTTTCAGTCTTCAGATGCTGCTTTGAATATAAGAAAATTATCATCTTTGAAATGCTTGCGGATGCGTCGTATTCGATCATGTATTAAATCAAACAGTAGAATCATCTTCCCTCAAAGTCTAAGGAACTATAAAACATTTCTCCGTCTATAGATTTTTGAGAAATACCAGAATACCCAAATTAAGAAAATAAATAAATAGTTTTTAAAAATGCATTATATTAAATATACTAACTGTCCTGTAAATCTGGACACATAGGGAATTGAGTTTCTGTGCGTGCAATGCATGTGTACGTGTTTCTTTCTGATTAATACCTCTAACTTCAATGTCCTCAACGAGAATTAATTGTGTAAATGAACTATCAATCATTGTGTTCATAACATGTAAGTGGCACTCGTTATTGTTTTATAGTTTAGCCTAGCTAGTCATTCGCATTTCCATTTCACGTCTTATCAACGACCATGTTGCTGACAATTGAAGAGCGCATTGAAGTAATTTTGTTCGTCGGGAATCGGAGCACGAGAGACGCAGAGGATATGTTCAATCACAGCCATCTTGAACGTGAGCTCATCAGCTTCAGTTGTGTCGCAAAACTTTAAAAAATTAAAAAATGAATAAATGATTAATATTAATGAAATATGGGATTTTTTTCATATGTGTACAGACTTGCGGGAGACACATTGAAGTTAAAGGTATTAATCTGAAAGAAACACGCACGCATGCATTGCACACATAGAAACTCACAATTTCCAATGTGTCCAGATTTGCGGGACACCTTGTATATACAGTGAACGATAAATTACTGAGTACTGAAAAGTCTGAATTATATTCCACACGTGCAATACTTAGTATTAATAGTTTATTCACCTAGCCTGTACAGTAGAGGCATACAAAACTCGGTTCATAATGAAAAATGACGGATTCAAGTGTCAAAGTTAAAATCAGGCTGACTCAGGAAAGTGACTTTGTAAATTAAACAATTTTCATATGGCTCAATGAATTAACTCACAAAGAAACATGCTGTCAGATAAGTTGTGGAATGAACTGCTGATTACCAAAACGATAATCGTTAGAGACTTTATGCAACTGTCAGTATACTTTGATGAAAATTTTGCATGAGAGAAAATGTCACACTTCTACCTCAGTACCAGGTTTCTACTGAATTTACAATAATACTACTTGTGATCGCGTTGCACTTTTTATTCAATGGATCAGCGAGTGATTTTTGAAGTTACTGCTCGTTTTTGCGACATTCAGCTTCAGACTTGACCGGGAATAGAACAAAATGATATCAAAACTCATGGTACAACTTAGCTGTCATACCTCGTATGTACTAAACAAGTCCTACTGTCCCTTGATTAAAATGTGTTCTATTTATTCACTAAAGGATTAGGTAAAATAAAGTAAATAGAGCACAATCTTCACACAGGCAAGAAGCATAAAATTATTCCACATTACCAGTAAAGCTTACACGTAATTCTATTTTGCGGCTTGATTCTTCAAGTAGAAGATATTGCAGGAATTCGTGATATCTGAGAGCTACCTCTATGTTATTCAGAAACAATAAAGACTTTCAAAAGAACAGAACTTGCGTTTTTAAAACATAATTGTGCACTATTTCTGAATAAGATATCCTATGTATCCATTGACTGAAAATTGATTAACGCAGAAATTGCTTGAGTTTGTGTATGAAATGTATAAAGTTTAATTATCTATACTGATAAGCTATCTCCGGATAGTCAGTTATATATATATATATATATATATCTTGAACGAATCATGACGTGTAAACTTAAATAAATGTAACATCTTCAACAGAAATTCTATTATTGTGTCGGTGAATATTATCTTTCGCACTTTTACCTCAACTGCGTCATCCGCAAAATGAATGCTACATCAATTTGTCGAGAAAGATAACAAATATTGCATCAAAAAGGAAATCGAAATCTTGTCACAAGCGCATCGAAAATTCCGGTGGAAGGATATCTTCATAGGAACTTTACCTGAACAGCAAAGCAGCTAAGATAAGAATTACCTCTTTTGAATTATTCACGGTCGCTTCCATCATTGATAAATACCTTGCATCGCTCAACAATTTCTCAGAGCATCACAGGCGTACAAAAAAATGTGTTCCCCAAAGCTCCTTTCTGAAGCTCTAATTATCATCAAGCATATTTCACCTCTCATCACAGATCAGGAAGCTAAAGCGCTTTTACTGTGCACTTCTTTAGACAAATTTTTAAACCACACACGTCATGCTGGCATTCTCATGACTAAGACTATGACAACGATGAAGGCATATTATTGCACGGTGTAACAGGTAAGAAGGGTGTTGCCAAAGACAAGGAAATCAGCTCCTACATCTGAGCGAAGTCAGCGGGAAAAAGCACAGAGTGCAACACTGCTCGCAACATTGGCGCCTTTCCAACTATCAGATTCTTCGCGTACGATCAGGGGAAGCAAAATGATTGTATCTCAAGTCAAATCATTTCAATCTTTCACATTTCTGAATGACGAAGGACACGGTGCCAATAACCTCAAAGAAGTTCGAACGTACAGAGTAACGATAAGAGCCTTAGGAATTTGATGACGAATTGAATTTTCCTTTTCAATGAGATTGATGAGATGTGATGACTTTTTTCAAGATTGAGACGGAGAACGTAAAGAGATTGTCTAAACATGACGCACACCTTACATCAAAGCTTCAAATTGAGTCAGCAAATTTGCAATGACCATCTAGCGGTATAGAATCACGGGCGAATCAAATCGATGAACATAGATATTTCCTATTGATAAGCGTGATTCAAGAAAAAATGATTTTTATGACATTTTCTGAATGATACTTTTATTGCCACAATTTCAATGGCCGTTTAAAATACTGCCGTTTAAGTGATGCATTTTTATAAGATATTGCTGTTTATGTCGCACGACCAATCATACAGAAGAAGGTATCTTTTCAAGTAAAATCATGACTCACTACCGTCAAGCCAACTATGAGAACTTCGTTGTACGTATTACGAAGAACAGGCTTCAGCTACAATCCGATTCTTCGAACAAAAAGAGTCAAGAATATATATATTAATAGACTTATTACCTAAGCTTGCTAATGCTCTTCCAAATGATTGTCTTTGAACATTATTCCACAGATGGGAAGGCAGCCAAAAATTTGTGAATTTGCCTGATGAGTTGAAGCGGTTTTTCTGAATGCGCAAATTGCTTTGTCATCACTATCTATCACAAAGTTTGTATGTTTGACTGCCAACGGTTCCATCAGCGGTTTTAAAATAAATATTTGAAGAAATTTGCAAATTTTCCAGAAACGGTTCGCAATATTTGTGTCACACAAATTATGTTATATTTACATACCGGTTGACCAGCCTGTAGGTCTTTAAGACTTAAGTCCGGGGCGGCGCGGTCGGTTCCAGCCCTCATATCCGCCATCGTTCTCTTCTCTAATATCTACAAGTCGTATAACTTGTCATTTTAACTGCGACAGTCGCTTATCATCCGCAATTAGCAATGTTCGATGTTTTGGAGAAAATATCTTAACTCACATGACGACTTACAAATAACTTGGTTGAAATGTAGACCATCATTCAACAGTCTTACATTATGTAATATTAGGTATATTAGGTATTTCACAGCATGTGAAACATTTTCCATTTTTAAGTGACTTAATGGCTCAAAGACGTCAAAAGGTGGTTGGTATCCAATGGAATCAATATTAATCTCAAGATAGAAGTCATGTGGTGCCAATTTTCGAGTGCTCAACACAGAATAAACAGTTGAAGTTTTTGTCTATGGCCTGCGTATGTGCCCTGGCATCAATGTGAAATGTCAATGTGTGTGTTTGTGAGACTAGATGCTGGACTGTCTTTTGTATCCGTGAATGGATCCTTGTCGCGGCCTTCCCTCCTCTCGATAATCAACGCTCATTATTCTGTTTCGCAGATTGGACTATTATCTGCCAGTGCATTCTGACCTACCCTCATCTGGCTGCTGCAAGGAATAATACATGAATCTGCTAGTCTCGCATTTGTGGTGGAATGGTACGAGCACATTGCGTCACTATTGAAGGAATTTGAATGGCTTTTAGTAGAACGAATTTACTTTCGTTTTGGAATCCTAGCATACAAATGTTGCAATCTTCAGTATACAAATGCTGGCGTATCTCCAACATACCTATCTGACTAGCTAGAGGAAACAATGTCCGTACCACATGGTCTGTACCTCGACGCCAACATCTACGATCGTCAACCCGTGAGTGCTTTATTCAACCTCGATGCCTTCGGTCCATGTTTGAAAGTCACGTCTTCGCTGCAACTGCTAGTCGACTTCCCCGGACGGAAGAGCGACTTTATCATTTGCAGTCTTGTCTTGAATTTCGAAGAACCTTTTGGATTTTTTTTCTTTTGAATTGTGCCTCATACGGTCTTTCGGAATAACAAGAGTTCGTTATTGAGTTGCAGACCGCTATTTTCTGTCTTAGTTATTGTCAAAAATTAGCATTTAATGTATTGATGCACCTAGTTAATCAAAGAGCGACTGGTGCAACAATAGAAGCTTCTATAACGTGAAGTACATAGTCACAACATGATTATGCTGCGAATATGTAATCACTGATTTAGACAGCAATGCTAATGTATTCATTCAATTGAATTACTGTCTGTCAAGATGCAGTATAAATTCCTTCATTCTCTTCGTCGTTACAATGTCTGCTAATAATACGACAGTGATATTATATTTAGATGTGTAACAGGGGTACAATTACCGGTGACTTTTTTTGAAGAAATTTGCGACGAAATTTATCGTCAAAATATCCATTAAGAAGCGGATCAAAAGTAATTGAAATGTAATTGAAAAAACGCGTAGTAATTTGTTATTATAATCAATTTGCGACGAAATTTATCGTCAAAATATCCATTAAGAAGCGGATCAAAAGTAATTGAAATGTAATTGAAAAAACGCGTAGTGTAATTTGTTATTATAATCAATTTCACTGATAGAGATGTAATTAGTAATTGCGATCAATTACATCTCATGAGCAATTGACACAAGTCTGTATGCCATAGAGACATTTAGAAACACATCTGACATACTTAACTACGAAGACAGGATTGATAGGACCCTAGTCTCCGTGGCACAGTAGTTAAGTGCTTGGCCTACCGATCTTTTAGCCCGGAGGTCGAGCTCCGAAAGTGTCATTAGAAGTCGGCAGGAAGGGCATCCGGACTAAAAGTACCAAAACGCTCCAGAAATGTCTGACTTGTCAGCACCGTCCAAGCCCCCCGTGTGGAGGAGTAGTGATTTAAAAACTCCATCATCATTCGCACAATAAATCGGTTGCATCGGTGCAGCTAAGTAAAAAAACTGATCCTTTGAAAAGAAAGAACGTTTGCATGTTACAAAAAAAAATTTGTCAATGAAAATAAAATGCAGATATAACACTAAATAAGCTTTCTATGCGATATGCATCACTTTCATATACATAAACCGACAACGAAACATATGCAATAACCTTTGTAGACGACCATTTGCATACAGTCTACCTACTCTTACTTCTGAAGCAGTCAGAGTAGATGCAAATTTAGATATGATAATAAACTGAATAGGTATTTTCCATTAAATAACATTTCTAAGTAGGTGGATACTCCACAATGGTTTCCAAATACTCTCTAACTGTTTCAAAACTCAATGTTTATTTTGACATTTGTTTGACATCCTCATGAAAGAAAAACTGAAACGGTGTTGGAGGTGATTGACCTGATTAAAGTTGAAGTTTAATGCTCTCGGAATTTCTGGAGTGAATATTGAATGTTGAGTTTTGCTCCATTTTTCTCATAACACGTCAAGTAAACATAATTAAATAAAAGCTTAGATTACGATTTTTAACAAATTCCTCCGCTCAAAGTACCAGCAGACGGATAGGACATCAGGGTACATCGCCTAAATGCGAACATGTCGTGAGTTACGGAACAGGTCATCAAACTCCGCTATGAACTGAATTAAACGAACTCTAGTTATCATCAGGAATGAAAAATATTAAGTACAAATTCCATTGTTACTGCTATAGCGTCTCGTACAAACATATTTTACCCTAACATTCACTTATTACTGAGAGGACATCAATTTCCACCTAGCTACGTGAACTTTCATTATCGTGGTACAGGTATACACATATTAATTAAAAAGCATTGTTTCTTTACTATTGGTACACCAGTCTGCGCAGTTGAACCTTCAAATAACTTCGTTTCCAAAGCAGCACACGCAAAACTAAGCAACTTGTCGAGCTCTCAAACTTTCCATATTTCCTGAGTCGCTAGTTCACGAAATTCCGAACTGAAGTCACCTATCAAATACGATAATGAAATATCACAAATTCAACCAAATATTCTCAATAAATAGCAAAGAAATATTGAATCTTACAGTATTTGATTCATGTCATTAGAAGCATAGAGCGAGAATTTCGGATCAAAATGAATATACGAGCGTAATTCAATGCCAGCTGCTGTATATTTGAGGTGACTGACCAATGTGTTATTTAGTTTCTCCGCAGGGAAGTAGCTTTATTGTTGAGTAAAACTATTCAAATGTGCTTACGGAAAAATACTCTTCAATTGCTCAGGCAGGTGTTGTCGACAGCTGACTAATCAAAAATAGCGGTCAATGAATATTGCTATAACATTATACCGTCATTTCAACTAGACTCTTTAATCAATGAAGCTTTTGCGTCACTACTCCCCATACTTGGGGCTTGGACGGTGCTGACATAGTCAGACTTATAGAGCGTTGTAGTACTTTTAGTCCGGATGCCCTTCCTGCCGACTTCCGATGACACCTTCTGGGCTCGACCTCTGGACCAAAAGATCGCTAGGCCAAGCACTTAACCACTGTGCCACACAATTTCTCTCTCAAGAGACCACACAATAGACTCTTTAATCAATGAAAACATAGAAAATGCTTGTAACACAATCTCCACCTCTCGACTTTCTCCTTTACGGAAATTGTACGGTCAAATTTGAATGCCTGCTTCATTGGAATTTTCTCGGGCATGTAGAAAATGCGTTCGAGCCTTTGTAAAAGTAATTCGAAGCCCATGTAGATGACCTTTGGAACTACATGTTTCTACGGCGCTGTTCTGTTCATTCGCGATATGGTCCTGGCATCGTATGTAAACGTCATTGAGCACGATGAACGTGGATTCGACTCTTTGCGTGCGTAATGGAAAGAAAAGACTTGGTTTAGCTTAATTGCATAGTAGATAGAACACTTGGGCTTTATGTTTGAGCGTCGATATTCCGGAGCTTTCTGAGCAAATTACAAAACCTTTATTCCCTTTTTGATTCTTGGAGCATGAACTCGCTTATAGATGTTAACATGTTAACATCAATGCAACTAACATATCAGATTGTGGGTGATGTCTTTGGAATCCTGATCTACAATGCGACAAGGCCATCGACATGCGACTTGCCGTTTTATAACTGATGCGAGTCAAGTACGTAGCTCTGAAGGTAGAGTACTTCAAAACGTCAGTGAAATTATCACAGAACTCACTCCTCTTCCCATCGCAGAGCGAATGAATTTTGAATTCATATTTGTCCTTGAACACTATGTTATACAAGTAATACAGGAATCTGCTTTTAAAAATTTCATCACTTATCAAGGGAGTATAATCCAATGCAAAAGTGTGTAAATATGTGAATTACTTGCAAGTTTGGGAGTCAAATCTCTGACTTTTAATCTAGTGAACGAACATTTTTTAATTCATTTGCTTCATCAACAAATGATTCATTCTCTCAGGGGTCATACAACACATTACGTTGATAACTTTCTTTGATATGAAAAGTAATTAATTTCTTGGAAAACGGGAATCCGATGTCGATCACATTTCATAACATCAAGATTAGTGAAAACCCGAATCATGCTGTTTTCTAGAATTCGCTTTAAGTATTCTCGATCGGTTCTCGGTCCACTCGAATCAGTCAATACCGCAAGAATTCATGTCTGATTCCTTTGTCAGCAAGCTATCAAATAAAATTTCCTCAATTCTGCAAGACATTTATTACTATATCTGCACCCAAAGATAAAGATATGAATAGTCGTTCAGCTTTTTACAAATTCTACCTACTAATAAATAATCTCAACTTTCACATTGATGAATAACAAAGGGAATCTTCTTTATACTAAATTCCAAACACACAATAGCATCAAATCGAAGGTCGAGGTCTTTAGAATATCTTCAAACGAACAAATTCCTTCAGTTGTGAGTTCTCAAATTTTAACTGGACAATAGATGCATCAACTAAATGTACCATTCATTCATCATCTCAGCCCTACAATAGCTTACAAAATCTCAATTCACAGTGAGTCTACTTTTTTCAAAGACAAACTTGACAAATAGCCAAGCCGACATTCCTCAGTTTACATATTTTTCCACAACCTCAATGAATCTAGAGATTTCCGATGTTTCACTTTTTCGTCCTCAACAACTGATTGAGATAACTATTCCCCTCAAGCGAGCCAATTATACATCTCGATGCCAACTCTAACAGTCCGACAAAGCTTTATCAACACGATCCCCACGACTCAATGCTAATTCGCTCAAAAACTCAACATCAAATTCCTTCTTCCTCAACATACAAGAAGCCCTCTCTTCCTCTACTTATTTCCAGATCAAATGGCGAAGAATCTCAAGACTTCCATGCACTCTTTGGCACTCTACTTTTATCGTAACCTAGATTTGTTCACGGACAAATACACATACACCGAAATTTTAGTTGGCAACGAACTTTACAGTTTACCCACCTGTAGACACGGCTACTGAGCAAGTAACGTTAAGATGTGAAAATCAAATTGACATGTCGCTAAATGAGAACGACGCAGCAATCCATCAACAACTACAAAAAGCGATAACTGATCCATCCTGAACTTCATAAACTCCTTTGACAATTGGCAGCGACTTTCGTCGTCGTTCTCAGCATGTTCTCAGTATAGTTGAGTGACATTTACGAAAGTTGAAAAGCGATCACGTACACAATTTGGCCAACTCAGAGAAATTTCAAATCTGCCAGCATAAAAGCGAACTAAATGTTGACATTATCACATTATCCAGGAAGCACCTGTTAACTTGCACTTTGCAGCACATCTTAATCCACGCCAAGAAAGCCACTTGTCTGGCAGAAGCTTGAAGTGTCTACCTAGGATTGGTTGAGATCAATAATCGCTACAAGATACAAAAAGCAGTTTCTTCTTCTTCAGACAAGTTTATCCGGCAACCTATTGAAATATAATTTCATTGAACTAATTTTTGCTCAACAAATGTCATTAAGTTGTGATATGGATTTGAAATAACCTGTAGCTAATAGATGATTAGCAATAAAATCCAGAAATGTAAATTAAATTACGTTAATGGAGTAGACGCATGAGCATCAGATAAACATTATTGATTTTTCAAACACACTGCCAGAACAGCACATCCTTAAACTAAGATTGAGAGCTCAGAGGACTTTGACTTCTAACATGCCAGTTACGATCATAGTGCAATTAGTGTTTTTTCTTACAGTGTAGATCTCTATAGCTCTACGAGAATACTGTTGCTTTCCTACATATTTGATTTTTGTCATTGATTTATTGGTTTATTTATTATTAATTCTTACCTCAGTGATGATTTTCGAACAATAAGTGGCCAAGAAATCCGTCAAAAATTACCAGGTTCTATTACCGTTGAAGTAGACATTGAACAAATCGACTCTGATGGCTCCCTTACCATCTACCAAACAAATTAGTTGCTCTTATATTTGTTATGGTGAATAATGTTGTCACAGTCGTGGTGCAATTTGTCTTATCATTTGTCAGCATCAAATTTTGCTACACATTTGCTACATATCGTAAACTGAAAAAAACAGAATCAATGAGCATCAATGTTCTTTTCTTCAAATCAAAATTACTGATCTATGTGCACTAACTAACTCTCTCAACGCGGATCCTAATTCCTATTTGCGTTCGAGTATCATTTGATCAGACATTCTCTCACGGTTTCAAAAATGTGAAAACGACTAAAAAGTAAGTCCCACTTCATTTGAGACAGCGACTAGAGAGCTACAGCATCACAAATTTGAGTTACTGATAAATCCGAGCTGACTGAGCTTAAAGTCATTCTATTTTAAACTGATAGTTTTAAGTACGACACTAATGCATTTAAACTGACAATGGAAAGTCATTGTCAAGTGATAAAAACTTTCAATTTGTTATGAAAGTCGTCATAGCCGCGACTTCAACATAAAAATGCAGATAACCTTCCAAGAACGTGGATACCCAAACTTGTCTTTAAGTTCCTAGTTCTTATCAAATTTCTACGTGTAGATCGTACATTTTTTTGAACGTTGTGTTGAAGCTGATACGAGTTAATTAATCAATCAAATTTCAGCAGGATGCAGACAAAATGAATGCTAATTAGTAGTTCAAATGGTAAAAGCACAGAAATGGAGTCATTCATCTCGTCTAAAAGAGAAGCTTTGCATATTGCAATGCTAATGAACAAAAAGCAGCCAGTTCAACGATTAACGTGTCAATATTAGTATGTGCGAATTGTTTCACTGACATTTAAATAGCTATATCACAAAACAAAGATATACAGGTGAGGTTCACCTGTCAAGTTTCTGAATTTTTTAAACATGATAATTAAAATTGCTCTCCATTAAAAAAAAATGATCCGAATGATCAAAAAAAGTTGAGCACAATCATGTGAATTCCTCGAATCTGACGGAATCGCAGAGATCGGAGTCTTTGGAAGGAATTCACAGCAATCCGCAAGCAACGAAGGAGTATTTTTCATCGATGGCGCGTTCAACCAATGCATCAAATTTACATGCCTGTCAACTTACAAAGTTACCTCATGTGATATGGTCTCGTATTTGACTGCTCTACACCGACAGTCTCAAACAAGCTGATTACCTGGATACAAGTCGGCGATATTCGACGATACCGAAAAGTACAGTCGCAATTCCGTCGTTACCTCAATACACCAAGTAAAGTGCAAAAGTCTGTCCATCATTGACTTTTTAGCGTCACATTTGGAGAAGCAGGTTCGGTATTCAAACCTAAATTTATACCATAAAGCTTATATAATAATATACATGACTTTCGTTACTGACTTTTCGTGCTACCGTTTTTGTTTTACGTGTCAAATGCTTTTTAGATACAGTTAGGAATAAATAAATCTTGAAATCTTAACAATCACGATTCACTGCGGTTGCTGTGTCTAATTCACAAGTCGTCCATGTGTACACAAAATTCACCCGAAGAGGGCCCTGACGCAATGACCAGCCTAGAACATGACATCTCATCAGTAATCCAGGCAAGGATTGATGTAAAGCGGAGAACCATTCAACCAGATCACAAATCTGTGTACAATTGCTGCACTTTCATGCATGGCTGTGAATGGTCGAAGAATCATTAGCTTGTGATTGTTGGACCAGAAAAATATGCGTAATGCGGTAAGGTTAAAATCTAAAATTCTGTATGATTAAAATCAGACTTTGGTCTCTTCCAAGTTGCACTTTCTGAAAATATGATGATAATATGCAAGATGTTGTAGTATTTTATCTTTGTATATCTTGTAGATCTTTACATTTTCGGCAAGTACATCGGGAACAGATTAAAAAACCTTCCATGTATTTGCACAGCAATCATGAATTAAGCAATTATTACGTGTGTCCTCCGCAACAAACTAAAAATGCCGAATATTCAAAATGTCGCAAACACCAATTTCGGAAAATGATGATGCATTGTTGAATCCTATGTTGCTTTGCATAGAATCTCGACGCAAACAAATATTCCACATGCTTCAGATATCTACTCATAATGACTTTCTAGACCAACTTTCTTACGGTCTCGCTTTTCGTCGCTTCCTCCCGTCGATTCCGGGATTGGACGTAGTTGCTGTAGTAATTATGCTAATATGCACTTTAAATCAAACTGTTAAAGAAATACACCGGCACATCCTAACACGCACTTACTGGCCGAAGCTATAGCGAGGGATTGATGTTGGATTCAATGCAGTTCGTTCATTTTTCTATGCTTTTTCGGAACTTCATACATCATCATGCCAAAAGTTGATTACCATAATGAATCCGCCTGTGCCAAATTGGACGTTCCAGAGCTATCTCTACCAACATAATTTTTGCATACTACAAATTTATAACATTTACTGGTGGTTATAGCCTCAACATTGAAGTTCACTTTGGTCTTCATTTCAGTATTCGCGACGACATTACTTGTTCCTATAAAATCTGAGTAAGAGTAGTCAGCAAAGAATGAGCTTCGCAAAAAAATTGAAGAATGAGGCAAAAATTAAATTTATCGATGAACATGAGAAATTACGAATAATTCCATAACTAAAATAAACTACAAAGACGTTATAATGCTGCGGTTCAATTTTCTCTTTATGTTTCTCTCCAACATCGCTGGCATATTTCAATTTTACTCATATAATGATTCTGACTGTTCCAGTGAAAAAATATGAGAATCGCTCTGTTAAAAAAAGACGACCTTATTGAATAAAATCATCAAAATCCGTAGATCACAACAAATACCAATTTATTGAATAAATTCGCCAAAATCCGTCTAAGCGAAGGGAGCGATTTTCATGTTTTTTCATTGGACAATGCAACTCCTGCATAATGGACGGTTCGGCATACAAAGATTGATACGTCCAGATCCCAGGGCTACTAGGCTACATGGAAGCATCACATTATGAGGTTGCTGAATTTTTATGGCAATGTTGATAAATGAGGTCTCCAACAGATTGAATTTCTCACTTACCGGTCCTTATTCTAGCCTATCTCCCACACGATCATCTGCTTTTCCCTGTCTCTAGCCTACTGACACCGCATCGCCCATAAACGAGACAGACCCGGGGGGAACGAAGCCAAATCATCATCAATTTCCCATCAACCACGACGTGCGCTCCTTACTGGAGCAGGTAACAAGCGTCGTTTCCAAAACCTAAAGTGCAAGAGTCGGCAGCCCAGCCAAGTTTGTCCTTGGCCTGATCGAAGCAAACCGATGATCACAGGAACATAGGCGCCGTCGAGCAGCGCTTCCCACATCAAGTACACTCACTTGACTGGATCGGCAGCGTTAAAGAATAGTTGGCAAAAATTAGAAAGAGTGGATAACAGCAAACGTCAAACTACTTTATCGTCAAGTACCAAGTGCGCAGTTTCGTCTACGCCATTTAAACAGGAAATGGAGTGAGAAAAGTTGGATGGAAGGAAAGATCGGTGTCAACGTCAAAGACTCATTCTTGGCTTCCCAGACCGCCCGAGACTTTGGCTGCCGACAAGCAATAAAGTTCAGGGAAAGGACGTCAAGCGAGCTAACGTGTCGAAGTCATCATTCATGGACTCGTAGTTGATGGATTCGATTACACTCCCTTTCAATAGCAAATGATTGTAGATTGGCACTTACCAATACAAACGTCAGACTAAAATTTCAGTCTTAAACCCAAAAACCCAACGTTTGTTCCTCTTGCTTACCACGCCTACAGTAGAAATGAATGATGATTGATTTAAGACATATGTCCCAATCTACCATTCCGATCATGTCAAATGCATGTTCAATCATGAAAGATCTTATCGCACAGTAAACCGATGAAATGAAAATTCATTAGAAATATATTCATATTTGTCGTTTATTATTGGTAGTTGTATGTTTCATATCGAAAACTACAGTTGAGTGAAATGTTGTGGTCACTAAGTCCAGCTCCATAACCAGATTGTGCTCCGATAGGAAGGTCAGCACATGCCTGGGATGTGAATGCAAAATGTGAAACAGGAGTCGCTTTTAAATGAATTCAATTTGACTACAGTCAGCCGCCATATTGCATGTTGCTATCGTGCAGAGTGACCGCACGGCTCCAAAAATAAAATTCAGGTCTATTTCGGGTATATTTTTGGTGCAAAAGATTCCCACGTTAGTATCAAAGAATAGAGATGGTAGGTCACATAATTACGAGGAACCATCATGCAGTTCTTGCTTCCACGTTACAACTTTTATTCTGTCGCAAATGCACTTAAATTCGTGTCCAAGTAATAGTCGCTTTGCAAGAGTATTAAGTCAAGAAACTGGAAACAAAAATACTGACAGCTGATCGAATATTCGCGTTATACATGTAGACCGAGTGGACAGTGAAGTAATGAATTTTCAGGTATTTTTCTCGATGTCTCTTCTTCTATCTTCTTTCCATCTAAGCTGACTATTGCTTTTGCCTCTTGACGTGCTTCCAAAAATCGTACCAGCATTATTTTTATTGCTTCCTCTACGTCATCTTATTTTTCTTTTTTATTTGGCTCTATTGCCAGCTTGTATCGTGCGGCGGCATCAATGTAACTGCATACCAAAAAAGTATGCTACAAAAGCAGAGGTACTGATATCGAATTGACAAGGCTCCATGATAATATAATTAAGATGCAATTAATTTTGTCTCATCCCGATTTAAATTTCAATGTCGAAGTATCGCAAATTTATATGTTACGCGAAAGTCATTTGGCGCCCAGCGCTATCTCAGTTGCATTGCTAGGACTTTGTCGTCAACCGTTTTGCACAAGTCATCTGAACAAAGCTGTAATATGAAACAACCTGATGATTCAGCCATATAGGCCTATCTGAATGGAAAGAGAATGACAGATAGTGGAAAATGCTTATTGCATCCTCATTAGGAAAGACATCTCACACAAGTAAAGTATACTATTGATCAATAATCAGTAGATATGACTTTTAACATTCAACACCTAACGTGAGTAAAAGATTGGATTGAATCAAATTTTGTGGCATATTAGACAATACTTTAAACCTTCGTGGACGTGAGGGTGCCCTGCAAAATTTGCACGTACTTTTATTATTAAGTTGCTAAGCACCGGTAACATGCAATGATTTATTGTACAAGCATCACAAAAATCGCCAATAGATCAAACACAATTGAATAAGTGAGCACTGGTATAATTCATTGCCAATTTTTCACTCGCCAATCAATGCTGATATGTGTTTTCAGGAAAATATGAGGAAAAATTAAGGTTATGCAAAAAAACAGAAACAGTCTGATAGCGAAAATATCATTAGAAACATATTTATCTCAAATCACGAATATCGTCATCATTTTATCAAATTACAAGTTCCAAAAACCAAAATAGAACTATTTTGAAAAATAAAAACGATATTATACAAGATATATAAAACATGACATTTCAAAATTCGGGCATTATTCGGGTATGTGCGGCCATCCTGATTGTGGATCCTCATGAGGTAACTCATACCTCTCTATGCCTAACCACGTAAGAAGGTTTCGTAGAGATGATTCAAGCACGTGCAAAATTCATCACTTCCAGCAAATTTGAATTATACGTAACAAGTACGCTAAGAAGATAACTAACATACATGCGTTTCAGGGACTTAAGAACGACGACTTAAGAAAATACCGTTAAGCAACTAAAGAATTATGTTAATCAAGTAATCTATTTTGCATGATGCCATTTTTGGAACGATTGTAGTAAGGAATAGAAATATAAATATGTCCAAGCTTTACATCTTTGCAAAGTAGAAACATTAGAAAATAAATCCATGGAGGTCGGAGGGGATAACAGTCTGACCCATCTTAGAATCGTATTGGAAGTCGGTAAACATACCAACTGGAAATATCATGACGCTCTACTGATGTCTAAACCGGAAGTCCCGTGGTATACATAGCCAAGGTGATCCATCGAAGTCTGTTTTTTCATTGATCATTCCCCAACCTTCGTCGAGGGAAATGTTGATAAATTACAACTGTAATATAACACCAGATCGTTAATTCACTGTGATGCAATGAGATGTGAAATATTACACCGTGATAAACCATTCGAGAACACATTGTCCGATCGCCGTTTTCTGTTCGACGACAACATTAAGAAATTGAAAAGTATAGAACTTCTTGTTTTTTTCATCAATATTCCATAATGATATAACCGAATATCCGTTTCGGAACTGGAGAGATTAATCGAACTGCGACTAACTTTAACTTTCGAAGACGTGAATGTATGTCAAACATTTCAATGTGTAAATTTCCAATTCTACTACTCTCCATCAGCCGAATTACCACTTCTTGCAATTAAAGTATCGTAACTTCTAAATTAAAAAACGAATTTTGAAAATTCACAATAATTAACTATATAATGAAAATTATATGATCAAACTGGTGGTCGCCGTGGCACAGTGGTTAAGTGCTTGGCCTAGCGATCTTTTGATCCTGAGGTCTAGCCCCGAAGGTGTCATTGGAAGTCGGCAGGAAGGTCATCCGGACTAAAAGTACTACAACGATCCATAAGTCTGACTGTGTCAGCACCGTCCAAGCCCCAAGTATGGGGAGTAGTGACGTAAAAGCTTCAAAACTGGACAAATTGAACTGAAAATATAGTGAAGATTACATCGCATCTGACCTTACATAAATAAATTTAATGAGGTTATGAGACCGAAATTGAAATGTACTTATAGTGACTTGCTCAAGAAATCATAATATATGAGAAAATTCGTTAGCACTTTCAAATATACAAGTTGCATTTCACACTAACTTGCAAACATGATTGAAACCCTTTTTCAATGATAATAGATTTTGACAGAAGAAATATTCCCGTAGCAATTAATTACAAAGTGAAGGTTTTTAATCCCCTAGGATTTGAAGCAACCCATTGAAATTCAAGATTCAAGAAAATTTAAAATATTGCAAACTAAATTGTTTCTGAAAACTCTTCAGACTAACTCTACACATTCCTTCTTTTCATTATTTAATTAATAAATTGAATCTCAACATCATTAAAACTCAAAGAAATTACTAAGATTTAGATGGCATCCGATGATTAGTTTTCAAATAACTTCAAGTCTCAGCTCTCTCACAATATAGCTAAGCAGACTCCTAGAATGCATCACAGCCAACTCCGGCATTCATCAACTCTTTGTTCAAACATATCTCCGCCTGACGAATGTCCAAAAATTCCACCTTCGCTACACAACTTCCTTTGTATATTTGGCTGACCCTCCCACTTAATAAAAACATTCACCACTCACGGAATACATGCGCCTCGTCAAATATTGACGTCCACAAGTTTTTCCTTTGTCTTGCAACTAGGCATTCTAGGTGAGGAGAGAGACGGGCTATGGATGATAAACATTGGATACCAGATTCCGGTAATCCCACAGCGAAAACAATATTAGATTGGAATTCACTGACACATTTATGGTGATGGCACTAGTATTTTACAGCAAGCTAACCTCGAATAGTACACAATAGATCAAAAATAGTTTCACTGTTGAACGATCCATCCGGAAGCTTTATATTTACGAGGTGACGAGCACTGACTTTCGTCTTGATATTCGACACCAATTTCCAAATTACTTTGATGGCATTAGAACAGCCAAGAATTTCTAACGAATTTGATCACATAATGTCGACAGTTGATCAAACAAGGAGGGGGATTGAAAACTGCAAACATGAAGTTTCTAGTTAAAATACTCCGAAATTTTTCATCATTGAAATGAAAGGTTCAAGAAATTATGTGAAAAGTATAGGCTATATAAGAAAGCTACACCTCGAAGAGGATTTGTTTTCCTGTAGGAATAATTAAGACATTGCAGTTATCGTTTTTTTCATATTCTACTTCATTGTTTGCCAAGAGCACAATCCTTATGCTGGAAGTTATGAATGCATTGGTTCGATGTTAATAATAATATCTGTATTTATGAAAATACATAGCCCAATTTGAGGGAAAACGTGACAGATATTGTGCAGTACATGGGATTAGTCAAATAGCTATCGTAACACGGACAATAATAATAAGAAAGGAATATTCATTGTTATTACCAAGCATCGAGCTCATGAAATAGTCTGTCGATTACAATTTTGAATCTCTGCACTGAAGAGGTATATACTTGATCAATAGTTAACATATTCCAGTATTTGATAACATGTACAGTGAAGAAATATTATCTGTACTTGTCATTACACAACTCAGGATAGATATGAAGATGATCTCCTTGAGTTCTTGGCTCAATGGAAATTTGGAAGAAATCTTGTAGATCAATATCAACCAGATTGTGGACAATTTTATACAAAAATATGAGATGATAATGAAGTCTGCCAGCTTCAAGTGACAGCAGATTGAGAGAACATGAGATGTGGCGAACAATAGGAATAATTTTTTTCATTCTTCTTTTGAACACTATCTATTAGTTTAATATCTCTCTATTTATATGGGTTCCGCAAAGTATTACCGTATTCAAATACACTTCGAACATTGGTCTTATAAAGTTTCATCATCGCTTTTGAATCGATATAGTGGAATGTGCGTCGTATAAATCCCAGTTGCTCGCGTGCATTGCTCACAATTATAACAATGTGATCATCAAATGATAGATTATGATTAATAACGTATAATTAACTTTTGTACGAACTTTTTTCGTCAAATAATGGTGATGGACAACCAATATATTTCAGCTTGCCATTGGACAACAATGTGGAAATGTAGATATTGAACTAGAACAACGTTTCAAATCAGATCAAAAATGATAGAAAAACATGCATGGATTCATTCTATCATTAATATTTGAAGAGAAATTTTGTATCGTATAATACATACAAAAAAATGTAACGCTATTACGCTTCAGAGCGATTTTTTAATCTGTAGGATTATCTATTGAGCCGAATGTGGCACAATCTCATATCCTAAGCTACCGTCGGTTACTTAGAGTGGAAAACTGTGAAATTGATTTTCACTTGCGTCACAAATGCTGCATAGAATGTAACGTTCTTACGCTTCAAGTGAAATAACGTTACATTGAATCGTAATTACGTCACACAAACGATGTTTATCATTGTAAACAGCTATCTAAGGTCTCAATAAGAACTTCGCGAGCATAGCGACATCAACTTTGATAAATTTCAAATCCTATCATGCGACAGAATTAATACAAAAGTATAACTGGCCGTTTCTATGAATGACAGCGCTACATCGCACCTAAACACAAAATTCCAATAACTTATTTTGTAATACACTATATAAAAAAGATCAATTTACCAATCAATTTAATTTAGGTATCAATTTAACGGATAATATAAATAAAATATATCTCTAAATAACTGTATTTGATGTATAACATTGTTCAGTTATACATGTATATTCAAAATTATTCATCTGCTATATGCTAGTATCAATGATATCATCGTCTCATTAAATATGTGTGGATCCAACCAAAAGTCCTTTCGTCAGTTTAATACAGTAATTTCATCGTTCTCTTCTTCACGGTGTCTAAAATATCGGCAATGAACACAAATTTGTAATACACGCACTCGAACAGGCAATGCATCATCGATGGTGTATAACTCCCGTATCTCCAAGTAACGGAACTTACATCTATGCTTGTGAAGATGAAATAGAAAAAATATGTCTAGAAATATAGGGCTACTATACTACAAAAGATGTGAAAATATGTCCAATAAATTCTTAGGCTTCAATTTCTCCGAATAATCTCTACATTTTTGTAGTATTGATAAAATATTTTTGAGAAGTAACTTTTGACAGAAATAAGAACGAGGATTTCATTCTTGATGATTAATTTACTTTTTCTTTTCCCAAGTCACAAGAGCACAATTTGCTCGATGTATTGTTTTTACATATAAATTAAGCTATACAAATCCAAGATTTACTTCAGTCCCTTTAGCCTAGTTTCCATTATGATTTTCAAATTTTGTAATCAAATTATACATATAATTCAGTCGTTAATTTTTTGTCTGTACCCTTGAGAATGCTCAATAGGTTATAAGCGAAACGTTGGGAAAATTTTAGTTCTTATTTCTTTCAAAAAAAATTTTTGTAGCAAATGTCAATAATAATTGAAAACTCGATTAATCTAAAAGTGCTAATCAACAAACACAATATGGACGAATTATATACTCGTATATCATGCAATATCCAAACTGCCCATTGCGCATTATGATACAGAAACTTGCTAATCGATCAGAAATAATACATGTCAGGATTTAACTTAGCCAGGGCTCAGAATATCTCAATTACACCTCTTTCTATATTAATTATATTTCAGCTTCAAATATTTACCTGGTTGCCCGGTTCTCACACGCCAAACAAGTGTGTAGATGGTGGCAGCTGCTAAACTCGAATTTCGAATATCGATCACCAATGACCAACTACATAAGTGATAAAACAATATCAGGCGAGTGACGAGCAGTATCAATTAGTTTAAGGATAACACATGGCTTGGATTCGGGTCTGTCTCGATAAACCGAACGAGATGCAGCTCAATTCGTGGCATGTTTCTAGGTCCAAATGGGTTGATAAGCCGGAGGCTTCGTTCCAGACTACATAGCTACAGCTTGAACAATGAGTAATTATCTACGAGCACAATAATTTTTCATCATTGTTAGCTACGATGGAAATACACATTTACTGAAAAGCGGGAAAAACAAAGGAAAATCCCATGTTTCTGCGAAGTTGCTGGTAAAAGTGCCGCCACAGCTAAGATAGGAATGAGAAGAGAAAAAAGCATATCAAATAGAGGACGCAGCTCAGATGCTTGGTTGCGCTTACGAAATCAGACGTCCTCGTTGAGCGAGATTAACCACAGCGTTATCAAACGACTCAAGTCGTTCAACGTTAGCACGTGCTGCCATTTGGGAAATCTGTTTAACTCTAGCCGGGCCGCCTTAGATGTTTCAAGTTGAGGAAGAAAACTCAAGCCGATCAAAGCCAGCGCCGCAGATTCGGTGAAAGGCAGTGAGCTCTCGCTACTGCAGTACACACCATGTTCTCAAATTGAACCGCAAAAGGCAACGCACGGAAGCGAACACAGAGTCAGTTAGCTATTATTATATCCAAGTACTACTGCATTGCTGGCGTGGGAACTCGTCTCTGTACCTTAACACCTGTACTCACTCGTTGAAGAAAAACTCGATAAGTGAAGAACAGGAAGAGCGGCATCTATAGAAAATCTAATTCTCAGACA